>OU015758.1:32206593-32226625 GCA_907169655.1 Acomys percivali
AGAAGAAGAAGAAGAAGAAGAAGAAGAAGAAGAAGAAGAAGAAGAAGCTTCAGTGTAAATGGGATAACAATAAGTAAAGATCCTTGTGGTAAATGTAATGAATGGGGTTCAATCCTTGAGAACCACATGGTGGAAAGAAAGAAACAAGTCTTAGAAGATGTCCTCTGACCTCCATATGTGTACTATGGCATACACGCAGAAAACACACACACACACACACACACACACACACACACACACACACACCCCTCAGGCCTATATGCAATTCCTGTTTTCACTATGTATGAACATTGATGAGCAGAAATAAAAATCCCCAAACCAAGTGTCTGCACTGGGAGGGAAGAAATAGGATGGCGCCCAGGGTAGGAAACACAGCCTAGCAGAGCACACAGAGCACCTTTCCATTGCAAAGACAAATGCAGTTCTCAAAGTCACATAAAGCTAAAGAACCTACATTGTTCTACTTACTAAAACAAGAACAATTTGGCATGAAAACAGGAGTTTTACTCCAAAGGAAAGAAATAAGGGTAGAACTGAGTCACACTGTGAAATAGCTGAAGGCCTCCTAGGAAGAATAACAGGTAAGTTTGCCTTCAAGAGCTTCTGTTCCGGGGGTGCTAAGAACTCTGTCTTCTCAGACATTAAAAACCCTGTGAGTTTAAAACCTGAATCTACAATTATCAGAAATATTGTAAGTGGGATGTTCTTACCACAGTTGGTGTAACAAGCTCATAAATGGTTGACATGTGTTTATGACGATAATAATATAGTGTCCATTATGAAAAACATACCTAGTTTAAGGATACTATAGGAAAAGAGAGAGCAATTCTCTTTGCGTGAACCCTCATGAGTGAGAGCCATTCACCTCTGCACTGCAGAGAGAGACAACCAAGGTCTGGTGCAGTGGCTGAGCAGCAGGCTCCCAGGGAGCTATGATGCCCTATATCTCTCTGGAAATGGCCTCACCCAGGGTGCTGGTCACTTGCATGACAGTGATTGGCATAGTGGCTTCCATTGTTTAAGGAATGTTTATACGGATCAAGCATATTAAGAATTAAAATTGTAATGTGTTTAGGCTTCAGGAATCCAACTGGACCACAATAGTAGAAAAACTACCCCGATGCAGAAAATGAAATAAATGAAATATTGTTCTGAATGATGGGAGAAAAATATCCACGTGTTCCAAAACACAAAGCATTACATTCAGAGACTACACAGAAAATAAGTTCCAAGTCCATTAAGATTTAAACCTAGCTCGAGTGTTTTAAGAGATAAAATATGACAGAGATCCAGAGACAAAGGAGAGATCTGAGAAAAGGCGTGAACAAAGGCCAAGTAAACTCAGGGTGGGATGAAGATGGACTTTGGTGACAATGGCCATGGCTCACTGTGTAAGGCCTGAAGGTTATCAGCATTATTTTCTAAAGATAAATTCATAGTCTTCCCTTAGATTGAGTGAGACACCCGGGCAGCAATTTTTAGTATATCAAAGGGAATGCAAGATAGGAGACCTTATCACAAGGTGATTAGATGGGAAAATACAGAAACAAGCTCTCTCTAAGGTTTTTTTTACTCACTGGAGCAGAGTTTAGGCTGTAGTTGCATGTTCATAGGTTGTACAGTTAATGGACAACAAATTCCTGCCAATCACATTCTATATCCCAATATTCTAGAACTGAGGTGAAAATCTCTATACTCAAAGCTTAAACTAAGAAGAAAAAATCCACCCGAGTTTTGAAATTTTAGCAACAAAATAAATAACCAAGTAATAATGCGAAATTGCCTAGTGTTGGCAGGCATACAGAAGGCCTATTGCAGCTCCGAGAAGCTTCTTTACACGTCCCTCAGAAAAACTTAAAGCAGGGATTACCAGCTCCCCTGACAAACCTGTCAGCCCGCTCATTCCTAATCTTGAGGAAAACAGAAATCTGGTGCCACACCGAATTCTGTGGCGGAGGCAGGATTTCCGCTCCAGAGCTCAGAAGAGAAAAGAAGTGCATTCTTCTTCTTCGAGGAGGCTCTTGCAAAGTTTCTGCTGAATTGAGCTTTACATGCATGTGGAGAAAACCTAGTGTAAGGGATGTGGTTGCATTAATTATAAGATTTCAATTTGACAGTTTAATTAGGAAAAGGAGAGTTAGTGTAGGGCTTGCAGAATTCATGATGAATCACATACTCCAATAGACTTCATTTTCATATTTCAATTACACACATTTCTAACTGATGAACAGCAACATAGCATTTTCTGTTTAATAAATGTGATATCTGTTGGAATTGATAACATTAGTTCAGTAATTACTGAGCCATTATTGTCAGCCTTTTAAAAAAAACATGGGAAGAAGACTTAGTTATTAAAGTTTAGCATCAGCACAAACTATGTTTGAAATGTTCCTACTTCAGAGCTTTGAACCGAGTATTAGGCAACCCTCACAGAAAGGAGAAGAGGGTTCATTAGCAGCTGTTTGCATGAGGTTGATTTTGATCTAATCACACCTTAACCACAACTACACAGATCACAGCAGTTGTTGCGTTCTTTTAACATAACTATCTGGGAAGGAAAAGGAATAAAAAAGGGAGCAAGACTCAGGTTTAAATTGTGTAATTTAATGTAAGATCAGGCTGCGATTCCAAGGTTTGTCTAATAATTCAAACAAAACAGGAGAAAAACTATCTTCGCCTGTCTAAAGATAAGTGTGGAGTGAAAAAGAATGAAGCTTTCAGTTGTCCAATCCATCACAGCACGTGCAAACTTATGTGTCCTTTCCCAGAAAGGTTGTCCAGAGCACTGGGAACTACTTGAAGGCCGAGTATGCCCCTAGATTCAGTGGAGTCTTTTCTTTCATGGGTTTCAAGCAAACAGAAGTTCATTAAATCAAGTGCAGATGTCAGTTTCCTCCAGGACTGGGAAAAAAAAGATCTTGCCTTACAATAAACACAACCACACACACTGAGAGAGAAGCATACTTCTGTGGTTTTCATTATGTCTGAATTTGTCCATTGGATCTTTATGTGAACAATATCTTGAGTTCTGTGTGCTTGAACTACATGCCTGTGGCTACGTCGTAATAACCCTGTTACTTTGCTTCAGTGAAACACACTCGTGTTTACAGTGTTTCACACTTACGTTTCTGTGTTGTGATCATGCTGGGCTAGACAACAGACAAGAAGGCAGAATGTCCCTTAGTCCACGGTTAGAATTATACAGTTTGTATTTTAAGGTTTCAAGGTATTTATTTCGAACAATCCATTTCCAATGGTTCAAGGAAAATTATACAATTACATATGTTTTAATTACTTTAAAGATTAAGTAAGAAAATGGTTATGAAGTCATTTAGCATGCTTCTCAGTAAAAGGTACTTACTTAAGAACTAGAGATTTCACTGTTCCTTCAGTAGAGACTAGAAAGTGTAAGAAAAAATACAAATAAAAAAAAATAAACAAAAAAAGAAAGTGTAAGAAAAGGTTGTGCTTTAACACAATGAACCATCCAGTATAGCAACAACGGCTACAAGCAGACAACAGAGCCTGGAGTTGTGTACAACCACTTCATTTGATTCATAAGGTCAAAACTAATTTTCTAACCATTATAAGATATCTGGGTAATTAACTCTATTGACATTTCACTACTGATACAAAAACAGGGTCGCTAAAACTTTAGAAACCGTGTGTGTAAAAGAGCTACTGCACCAAGCTAAGCAAGTACTTAGCATAGTCTTTAGTGGCACCCTGTCACCACAAAAAAACCACAAATTATAAACCTGTTCATTGTGCCAGGCAGTGGTGACACACTCCTTTAATCCCAGCACTCGGGAGGCTGAGGCAGGTGGATCCTTGTGAGTTCGAGACCAGCCTGGTCTACAATGCGAGTCCAGGACAGCCAAGGCTACACAGAGAAACCCTGTCTTCAAAAATAAAACAAAAATAAAACTGTCAATTGCACTTTGACCTTTGAGATTGCACAATTTAATATTCCTTATGAGAGACCAAGTATGAAATTGGCCAGGTGTATTCCTACTCCTGAGAGGTGTTGCCCATGCTGAGGAAAACATGATACAGTCACCTAAGTTTCTATCATGGAATTTTCTTTCAAAGAACATAATATCTCTTGAAAAAAAAGAGATACTCAGAATCAGATTTGTTTGTTTGGTGGTGTCATTTTCTTGAAAATGACAGAAGCAACTCTGTCACTCAGTCAAAATGCATGGTTGGTACTTTGTTTCCAGAGAGATGAGATTTAATCTTTCAAATAGAAAAGAAAAATTTGGAAAAAAATCTATATTATTCATCAAGACAGATTCCAAAATATTAACAAGCCTTCCAGTGAATTGTGATGCTAATAAATGTGATTTACAGGTGGTATAGAAACCCATGCCTAGATGAACGATAAGTGTGAAATCTTGCATAGACCCATGAATCTTAATGTAACTGAGAATGAAAAATACTTGGGATTATTGTAGATTGTGTTTTGAAAATAAGCTCCCCCAAAATATTACTACTTGTCAAGTTTTGAGTATCGAAGAAGAATATCCATAACTATCAGAATGCTATTCAACTATTCCTCCTTTTAAAACTATGTTAGTTTATGAAAGTAGATTATTTTCATTGTCTGTGCCCAAAACAACATAAAAGAACAGATTGAATGCAGAAGCATACATGAGGATCCATCTACTTTCTATTAAACCAAAGCTAAAATTATTTTTTAAATCTGTAAAACATTGTTATGTTTTCACTACATGCAAACATATTAGAAAATATATGTATGGGAACAGAGGAGACTGAGGGGCAAGAACAGAGGGTGAGATTGGGGGAAAGGAAGGAGGGGGTTACAATTAGGATGTAAAGTGAATAAGTAAATTAATTAATTTTTAAAATACAGGTACATTTTATAAAATATACCATGCTGCTTTATATTTATATAATGACATTAATGCAATTTTTGTTAAGCTAAACTAGTCTTCGGCTTTCTTAGCTATAATTTTGAATGCTGTATATGTTAGCATTACTCACAAAAGGCTCTTTTAAAAAGTTTGAGGACCACTGTCTTAAATAATTGATAAAAAAAAAAACAGAAAATGGGTTTTTAAACAGAGGAAAACGCTAAATCAACTGATAGTGGCTGGCAACCACACGTAGAAAAAAAAAAAAACCTAAGAAACCATGTTTCGGAGCAGTGAGACTTGTACACTGTGCCCAGGAACACATGGTCAAATGCCACTGCCTACTTTGACTACCTTAAAGGCCATGTATCTTCCCCACCATGCCGTACATCCTCACCGAGAGATGCAGATTAAGAAATGTTCATGAATTTTACTGAACCTAATGGAAAAAAAATCATGCTACTTGTGCTTTCCCCCAATTCTGACACAAAGTAGAGCATTAACAGGTATTGTTCTAGGAAGCAAAGGCCAAAAATTCCCCCCAAGGAGTCTTAAGGTATAAGGCAAATGTACTAGACAGCTGTGTAGTGTATGTGATTTTAAGAGAACCCAATATATTCCTTTCCATAAAGGAAACATTTTATACCTCATACTTGATGTCTGAATTCATTATTATAATTGGATATATGGCCTTTTATTCTACAATGAAAATGTCAAAATACAAATATTCAAAGAAGAAGTAGCTTATTCACTCAAATTCACAATAAATTTAAGATGATTGATATTACACAGGTTTCAAAGTGACATGATCAAATGAAAATAACAGGGTAGCAGATCTCAGATGAAAGACAATTAATAGATGGTGAGAGGAAAGACACTAAGTGGAAAAACTGGAGGTTTAAAAGAAACCTTATTTCATAATTTAATTCAAAATGAGTCATGTTTTGGAAAACTGCTAAATGCCACTCCCTATAAATAAATTGCTAATCGTGAAGGTACAGAGCTCCCATAATACTGTGTTCACAGAGAAGAAAACTGTATTCAAAAGAAGCCATTCTTGGCACACAAACTCCAGCTGAGCTTTGGCCTCTCAGGCTCTCGGACTCTGTGAAGTTACCACTCTGCCTTTCCCATGTGCAAACTTTCAACATGGCCTCCTCTTTCCATGGAAAGACGGTGAGCATTGGGTCCAAATGTGCTGGTTCCGCTCAGGGATGGGGAGCTGGAAAAGAAGAAATGGCTGAGCTGATCTGCCCACTTTCTTAGTTGTTACCTTCGTCACTGTGGGCAAGAGTTTATCTTCTTTGAGCCTCAGCTTTCTCCTAGGAGAAAAGTAGCAGTGATTTTTTTATTATCATTACTATTACTACTACTAATACTACTAATTGAAACATGAAATATCAACATATTCACTTTAATTATTTAGGTAAGAAGTTGACATCTCTGTCACAAATATTATTTTTAACATGTCTCATTGGAATTTTATAGAACAATATTTCCTTCAAGGAAAATCAGAATGCAGAATATAAAGAGCATTTTAATGAGACAAACTTGTCTCATGAGGAGAGAAAAAAATCTATATTTAAGCAACTCCTTTGTTTATCTCAGTTTCTCATTAACTAGTTAAGAACACGTACTCTTCCACTCAGATTGCTCCAGCAATGCCCAAAGGGTTTCCTCCTAAGCAGTAAAAGAAACACATAAAAAGTTTAAAATGAGATTCTGTCTCTATCAAAATCCATCTCTGGCCGTGTCCTAGGAGAATTCTAAGAGGCCAAGATGTCACAGTCATGTATTTTCCACCCCTTATAAAACTGTCCTACAGCACAGATGTAAAACCTGCTCATAAATTTTTCCAATGCACATGTTATATATTACATATTACTCCTGTCATGTGGTCCCAGTTATCCTTCACTGTTAGTTGCATAGAATTGTAGCTCTACAGACACTTGCAAGTAGAAACGCCGACTTTAGAAGAGATGGGTCTACTTCCGTGTGTTTCCCCTTAGTCCCTTAGGTCTATGACTGAGGGGGACCTCCTCCCCCACTATGTGGTCATAGGCTATCAAGTCTCATCTTGGTAGCCCGCTTATTCTTTCTCTGAGTGCCACCAAGCCTCCCCACAAATGGAGGTGGTCATATATGGGGCACCAGAGTTCATGTCAGAGTCAGTGCCCACTTTCCACATAACCGTGGAGAATGTCCTGTCCATTGGCTAGATCCAAGTAGGGCTTTGATGTTTATTGCTTGTATTGTCCTTGGTTACTGTAATAGTATATATATATGTATATATTAGTATATGTATATATATATATATATATATATTAAACTTGCCAGTAGCAACTATACATAAGAATTCACTGTGCCTTTTGAAATGACTAGTCACTCAAAAGTCTCTACCTAGGCCAGAATGTTGGTGACTATGTCTCATCTTCCTTCTGGGTTTTTTTAAGTTCTCCTTTCCACTTGCAGTCTACATCTGTTGGCATATATGTGTGAATCTTCAGTAGTCCTTTTAAAGAAAACACTCCATAACTTGAAATTTAATTAAATACAAGAAAACAAGAGGCTAGCTGTCAAATTATCCCATGATTACAATGGATTTATTTGGAAACTCTCTCCTTTTTCTTGCCAAAGTTTACATGACTGACAGAATTATTGACTTGGTGCTTGAAACAAAGAATAGTTGTCACTAAGGAGCATTTTTTAACCCAGTTAAATCACCAAAGACTCACGTTAGTTTTCATACAGAGTAGGAGTACCCAGTTTAGCACTTCAGAATGTAGGTTTTCTCTGTGTGCAGTACTACCAAAGGCATCACCTCTTTGCTAGGGATTACATTCCTCACCTTATGTTTGGATCATCTCAAACTCCACTGGTTACTAAATTCTCATAGCTTATAGCTCTGATAAGTCTATATATTCATTTCAATGCGTTATAATTGAAAGAATGCTTTCTAGTCTCAATGTATTTCTTAATGTTCTTCTCTTTCCATACTCAATGCCCCAAATATACACATTTAAGGTACACTATGTACTTTGAGACATATATACATTGTTTACATGCTTATTACTATTCAGCATTTCTTGTAACCGCCATTTTGGGCTGGAACACTTTAAGCACCTTCTCCTGACACCGTTCACATGTTAATGTTTTATTATTAACTTCAGACATCACGCTGTACACAGACCTACAGAACTCTCCCATCTCATAACTGAACACTCGTACCTTTTCATGTTGTTTTTAAAAATAGAATTTCTAAATTCTTCTAAAATTCCAAGGAAACAACCGTAACAAATATAGAAGTCCTTTAAGGCTTTGCTGTCCTTTAAAATACAAGTCAAGGATCAATTATCAAAACAAACTCGTTCCATTAATCAGTTTACTAAGGTGCAAATTGTTTATCAGAACACAATGCCAGGGAAGCTGCTTTGTTTAATGACAATCCTAACAGCAAGAATCCCTGGGGCAGGAAACGAGTAATCAAGAATCCATCTCTGAAACTTTGAGAATGCTGGCAGCAGTCTATTCTAATGCATGGTTGCAGGGAGACCTTGTCCAGAGAACAATACACTGAAATAGACCAGGCTTGTTATGAAACAATAAACTTAAATATAGCTCTGGACCTGACACAGCTAAGCAATGCATGCCTTCTAGGATCAAGTCTAACACTCTAGACTATTGCGAACAGATTTTCGGATTGCCCGCCACATGCCCTCCTGAATAATCGCAGCACGACCACATCTTTACATTGGACCTTCAAGATGTGTGAGTGCCCATGGAGATTCATGAGGAAATGAAACTCAAACTTGACCTGCTAAGTACTTGAAGTAGAGATAAGTCAAGAAGATGTCTGACTGCTTCTCTGTACTCACTCTGTGTTCAAGGAAATAAAAACCACAGGCGGGGGGGGGGGCGCAAAGTACAGTCATTCTACAAACATACTAGCAGGGCAATACAACCAAGAGGAATAGCAAGTGCAGGTGAGATGACCTCAGAAGGAGACAGGCCTGAAGAGTGGCTTCTGAGCTTCCCCTCCAAAAGACACACAGCAGCACAAGCCGAGGAAAGACAGAGAGGTCTGTCATGTTGAAGGACCCATGAGTTCACTTAAGTCAGGGATACTGAGCTATGAGTTGTACAAAATGAATCCAGTAGACAGGTTCAGGCCCAATTATGGAGATAAAGCCAGCCTTCTGAACACAATTTTATTTTATTTTATTTTATTTTATTTTTTAGTGAAGCCTCATGACTAAGGGAGTGCTCTCAGAGTTACATGATAGTCAACATTTCCCCCCAACTTAGAGGTGGGGTTAGGAATGCTGGGAAGAGGTCAGGGTCACTCAGAGAGTGACACAGGGAATAACAGAGAGTCCCATTTCCCAGTCCAGCCCTCTCCCAGCCAAGAAACACTCCAGCCTCCCTCTTCTTTCCCAGGTTTCAAAGTCCTGCAGTGGCATGACCGGCTGGAAACTCAAACTGCCCCCTTTATTTTTTCCTCTCCCTGTGACAAAAAAGAAAAGAGAGGAGGGCCACTGAACTTTAAACTTCCTGATAAACTATAATGTGGGAAAGTGCCATTTTTAGGTTTACATGAAGGAGCTACCTCTGAGAATGGCCTCTTGGCCTGTGAAAAACTAGAAACATCCCAGGAAGCCGCTGCAATGTTGTACTACTGTGAGAAATTGTATAAAAATAAACATTGGATTATTTCAGGCCTAGTCCCTTGAGAAAATGAGCCAGAATTACTCAGAACTACTAGCCTAATCTTGACAGAACAGAGGAAATTAACAACTGAAGCCAGATTTTTTTTCCCTTCTAAAAAAACTGGAGGGAAACTATTTATGATATTTTGGAAAATGAAAAAGAATCAGGTTAACCGTGTGATTCAAATGACCCTGAGCCCAAGATGGCTAGTGTTCCTCATGAGAAAAAACAGAGAGCCCACTGCCTTGGGAAGGTGTCGGCTGAAGGCCAGACTGGACACCCTGAACCCTACATTCAAAGAAGCACAGAGTTCCACCCTCTGAAAACTGGATTTCTCTAGACCTTAGGCTTCTTTTACAGCTGTGCTTAAATATTTGTTTTTTCTCGGGAGAAATAAAAATTTAAAGGCTGGAAGGAAGCATGCTCTGTCACTGTGTCACTATGGGAACTGTCCTGAAGCATGACCAAAAAAACAGTTTCCTTTCCTCGGAAAAATAATTTCCCATTGAACCTCTGCTTTAAAGGAAATCGACTCATTGAGAAAGCAAAAATCAGCCCAAGATTTAAGTCATGTTAGTTAGAACTAGACAACAGCTCATAGTAATACGCTAAAAAGATAAAAGCCATTACGTGCCATCATTTTCCACGATTTAATCAATCAACACTACACTTTTCTAATTCCAAGTGTGTGAGCTGTTCTCTCTGCTTGAGGCACTGAGAAACTGCTCCACATAAGCAGAGTCCTGGGTCTGTGATGGCCTGGCTTTCATCTTTGTATGAGATAGAAATTATCTAGAGACACAACATGGAGTAAAAGATGAAGATATTAAGTCTTCGCTTCCCGTAACACTTGCTTGAACCTCAGCATCCCACATGGGCTTTCAGGAAGAATGCCTTTCTACTGCTAACAACTGATGGCTGGAGAGGCGCTTTGAAGCTCAGAAAATAAAGAGAAATATGAATACCTATTTTTGCTCTAATATTTGGGAGAGGAGTCACTGCTCACATCTTCATTGCCTATGAGAGTTTAATCCTCCAGAAAAGAGATGCTAACACAGCCTTACGCACAGCTATTAGCCAGTAATAAGTGAGGGCACTGCTTTGTAAGAATGCCAGTGAAGCCGGGTGTGGTGGCGCACGCCTTTAATCCCCGCACTCAGGAGGCAGAGGCAGGCAGATCGTTGTGAGTTCAAAGCCAACCTGATCTACAAAGCAAGTCTAGGACAGCAAGAGAAACCCTGTCTCGAAAAACAAACAAACAAACAAAAAAGAATGCCAGTAAACAGTTTCGGGTAAAGGAGCAAGGGGTACCATGGAAAACCCTAAGCTCTCAAGCTGTGCGGCAGCTCTAAGGGCTAGGAGAGGAGATCCCAACACAAGAAGAATTAGCTATGAGGAGCTTTAAATACAGCATACTGTTGAGAAGTTTTCAGCCACAGTTTTCACGATTAGATCGTTTTTGCAGTAGGGAGAGTTACTGAAGCCCTAGAGTCCTGTTTATTCCTTTCAATTGACTTGGAACCTGTTTGGGCCAAAAAATAAAGCCGATCGCAAGAGGGTGCACTCACATTTGGTGCAGCAGGTTGACCCATTGTCACTGGAAGGTAGTCTAAGTGATACACATCAATGTTACAGTTGTCCATCCATGTGGTTTTCATTGTCCGAGTACAGTCATTCCCCAGCCTGGGCGGGGGGTGGGGGGGGTCACTAGTGAGTTTATCTTCCCTATGCCCATCCTAAATCTCCTTTGCTCTCATGTGTCTGCTCCCCTGGCCTTGGCCATCTTCCCAGTGTGATGATCCAAACACTCATTTCTAAAGAATCTGCACCCTAGTGATCATGTCCTTCTCAGACTGCAGTTCTTAACGTTTATGCAATCAGTGACAACAGGCAAAGGAATGGGGCAGGAGGTAGCAAAACAGATCTTGGTCAAGTATATCCCTACCTGCCCTCGTCTATTAACAGCGTGTGTGAATTTTGCGACTCAAGTCAATCACTTCTGCAAGGCAGTGAAGGCAGAAGGGGTTCAGACCTGTTGATTGTTTGACACAGGGAAGCTAAGAATACCTGGATGGTATCCAGACATTGAATTTCAGTGAGTTCTTACTGGGTGCCTTGGAAGTATGCTTTCCCTTTTTTTTTTCTCTAGACCCTACCCCCCAAGGCTAGTAGCCAGTCCTACCTTCTCAAGTGCTTGTGATTTCATATAAAGCTCAGGCTAAGGCTTCTACAGAACTATGACCTACTGTGTCTTCTAAAGCCCAAGTATCAGGAACCTTTGCCTGAATGTAGCATGCAGTTCAACACCACCCATTCTTGGCTTAATCCACAAACTGAATGAGCACCGAGCTCTGGCTTTTTCTCGTCCTCCATCCTTCACAGAGGACATTCTTATAGGAGCGTAGTCACGAAGTGAGAAAGATTCAGGTGGAAACTTTGGGGTCCGCAAGGGAGAGGGAGGGGAAAGAATGTGCTATCAGATTATACTTTCCTCGTGATTCTTTTTTCACCCAGGCGTCTTGTGAACGTCTACGAGTCCCAACTTAATTCCTGAGAGGTACAAATTCTACCAAACCATGTGGGTCTTTACAGAGCTTAGTAACCAGTCAGAAGTTTGTTTATTTCCTTTTTTTCCCAACAGGAATGTGATTCCTTGTTGCAAATGTGCTTTGCCCAAGACTCCTAAGGACTAAGTATGAAGCTTATACCAACATGACAGAGACTATCACTTTTGTATCTTGAAAGTCCTTAAAGATAAGTCCAATCAGTGCCTTTTCCTCTTGATAATAACATTATTTTCTATCCCTTTTCAGCTGATGAGGGAGACAGTTCAAAATTCTCTTCTGCTTGTCATTTTCCATTCTAATAGTTCTCACTCCATAAGTCAGGATTTGAATTGTGCTTATTATTTGAGTACTTAATTCTACTTTGTACATTAGTGAGCAAGCAAATAAAACTTAGGTGGGCTCTACAGCATATTGGACTTCAACTAAAATGAACTTTGGCCGGGATCCCACAGATCTATATACCTGAGTATCCCTGCTATTCTACCAGGAACATTGTAACCTGCAGATTTCCAGTTGTAATACCAGGTAAGGTCCTGTCCAGAGCAGTCATAAAAGTGTTTGGGGTTACCATTCTGCAAGGCATAAACACCCAAGGGATTATCTCTCTAGATCATTTAGAGGAAACAATAAGAAATTATTACAGTATATGGCTGGCACTGTATCATCAAGGGATCTCTTAAGGATTCAAAGAACTCAACAGTAACAGTCACTACATTCTATACCTAGACACTGCACCCTGAAGATGGAGCCTCCTACATATTAATACTTGATTTTATAATGTACTAAATATAATATCAATATTCTCTTTTGACTTAAGGTTTGATCTTCCCTAAGCACTATTTTATATTCAGTCTTCTTAGGTGTCTGTGAACTTGATAAACACTAGTATAATTTTGGTAGTTAATACTGCTATGTCAGCACCACTTCAGAGCAACACCATCCCATGAGCTCCTGAAGACCTCTGCTCTATGACTGCTTCTCCTGCCCTCAGTATGTCCTGGTGTAGATAAAAGAATTTCTGGAAGTATCAACATCTGTGACTTCGAACTGTACTACAGAGCAATACTAATTAAAAACCTGTATGAGATTGTCATAGAAACAGACAAGTAGATCAATGGAATAGAATCAAAGACCCAGAAATAAACACACCTGTAGGCACTTGATTTTTGACAAAGAAGCCAAAATAATACAATGAAAAAAAACACATTTTCACCAAATGGTTCTGGTCTAACTGCATGTTTGTATGTAGAAGAATTCAGATAGATCCATATTTATTACTCTGCACAAAACTCAAGCCCAAATGGATCAAAGACATCAACATAAAACCAGATACACTAAATCTAATAGAAAAGAAAGTGGGGAATAGCTTTGAACCCATTGGTACAAGAGACAACTTCCTAAACAAAACACCAACAATTCAGGAACTAAGATCAGCAATTAATAAATGAGACCTCATGAAACTAAAAAAGCTTCTGTAAGGAAAAGGATACTATCAATAGGACAAAACAGCAGCTTACAGAATGGAAAAAGATCTTCACCAATCTTATATCTATCAGAGAGCTAATATCCAAAATATATTTTTAAAAACTCAAGAAATTATATACCAATGAACCAAAACCCCAATTTAAAAATGGAGTGCATACCTAAACAGAGAATTCTCAACAGAGGAGTCTCTAATGGCTGAGAAACTCTTAAGGAAACGCTCAACATCTTTAGTCATCAGGGAAATGCAAATCAAAACAACTTTGAGATTCCATCTTACACCCATCAGAATAGCTAACATGAGAAATTCAAGTTACAGCACCTACTGGTGAGGATGTGGAGTAAGAGACACACTCCTCCATTGCTGGTGGGAGTGCAAACTTGTACAACCACTGTGGAAATCAGTCACTGGTGGTTTCTCAGAAAATTGGGAATAGTTCTACCTCAAAACCCAGCTATTCCACTCCTGGGCATATAGTCAAAAGATATTCCACTTTCATGGGACATGCTTCTTGGGCTAGTGTCTCGATATAAGTGAGTACATACCATTTGACTCTTTTTGCTTCTGGCTGAACTCACTCATTATGATAATATCTAGTTCAATCCATTTGTCCACAAATTTTCAGGAATTCCTTGTTTTTAACAGCTGATTGATATTCCTGAACAGAACACCAACAGCCCAGGCGTTAAGGTCAACGATTAATAAATGGGACTCATGAGGCTGAGAATCTTCTGTAAGGCAAGAGACACTGTCAACAGAACAAAGCCACAGCCTACAGACTGGGAAAAGATTTTCATCATCCTTCATCTGACAAAGGTCTAACATCCAAAATATATAAAGAACTCAAGAAATTAAACACCACCAAACCAAATAGCCCAATTGAGAAATGGGGCTTGGAACTAACAGAGAATTCCCAACAGAGGAATATCAAATGGCTGAGAAACACTTAAAGAAATGCTCAACCTCCTTAGTCATCAGGGAAATGCAAATCAAAACAACTCTGAGATTCCATCTTATACCCATCACAATGGCTAAGATCAAAAACTCAAGTGACACCACATGCTGGTGAGGATGTGGAGAAAGAGGAACAATCCTTCATTGCTGGTGGGAATGCAAGCTAGTACAACCAGTTTGGAAATCTATCTGGTGCTATCTCAGAAAGATGGGAATAGGGCTTCTTCAAGACCCAGCTATTCCACTCCTTGGAATATACCCAGAAAATGCTCCACCACACAACAGGGACATATGCTTAACCATGTTCATAGCAGCCTTATTCATAATAGCCAGAACATGGAAACAGCCTAAGTGTCCCTTAGTAGAAGAATAGATAAAGAAAGTGGTACATTTACACTATAAATGTAACCTTTGAAAGGTAGGGTGGATTTTGAACAGAACTGAGAAAATAGGAAGAGGAATGGACTTAAGGGATCTTCTGTTCTAATTTGGGGAAGACACTGAATACTTCTCTCCAACCATAGGCTGCTACATTGCAATTGTTCATTTTATTTGTGAACCTGGGTAGGGTGAAGGGAAGCCAAGGAGAAAAACTAGTTCAGCATCATTCCTTTATATTTCTCTGAGTGTATCTTTGAAAAGTCATCTGATTTGAATACACTTATTAAACAAAGTTTGCATAAGAACATAAGAGCCAAGCAAAGGCCTACATCTCTGAAGGATGTCAACTTCTGGGCATAACGTCATGCTTGTACCTCAGAATGCAAAGCACTAGTGATGACCTACACAAGACGTGCACAAGACTGGGCCCCCCGACATCCTTTCATGGATAGTGGGGTCAAGAGGCTCCCTCCTCCCTGAGGGGTTGTAAGTCGTTAGTGGTTTCTAGAGCAAGAAGAGATGGTCATCAGTGGTGTGACTGAGTTACCCATGCTCCTGTAAGTATTCCTAATTAAAGTCATTGCCCATCTCCCCACGAATACATGGAAGGAGGAGGGACATTGTACTTTCAGGCTTCAGGAAGAGAATCAGTGGCATATAAGGAGGATAAGAGAGGGTAATGGGCTGAGGATGATGAAAACACATGTATGAAATGTCAAAATAAACCCATTAGTATATATTATTAATGTATACTAATAAAATATTGTTGAAACCAAAGTCTATGAATGATAGATAGCAAATCTGATGAGAGGTCAAATTAACAAAAAGACAGGCGGAGGGCAAATTTCCTCTCCCAGCTGAAACGTATGTCTTCTCTTGCCCTCGGAGGATGGTTCTTGGATCTTGGAACTTAATCCAGAACTTAATAACAGCAATTGCTCCAATTGTCGGTCAGATTCAGACTTGTTTTCAGCCAATGCTGACCTGGCCTCCGACCTTGAAATAGTACACTTGGGCTTCTCAGAAGCCAAAATCACCCATGGCAATTTCCACAATAAATCTTTATGTAAACGTCTATATTATCCTATTGGCTTTGTTTCTTTAATGGTCTCTTGTTGATATACACATCTATCTCTGTAGAATAAACAGCATTTCAACTGATGAGCAAAATTCATCAAACAAATCTTCTGTGCATGAAAGTTAGTTATGATTCAATTGGAAGTATTTAGTTTTCCTGATACTAATGAAAGGTAAGGTGGTTTTCTCTGATTTAAATAATTAGTCCCTTACAATGCTTTTAAGGAGATATTGTGCTTTTAAAACCATCATCTATTCATACATGTGATATTTGAAACAATCAGTCTCTAGCAATGTAACATCCAAAGTGAAAATTCAATATCTTCCACCATTAACAACATCATTAATAACAAATGTCTGTTTAATTACTCTTGCTAAGATTAAAAAGGCCATTATTCTTGTAACTTGAGAAATTCATTAGCTGGAAAAGGCTGTTTTATGCCAAATGCATTCCTTAAAGATGCAGTCCCTGATATTTGAAGGTACTTCTGACACTCATATCCTTGTATTACTTTTTTTAAAAAAAAGCACCACCCAACTGTGATGAAGATCATGCTGGGACAATAAGCAAACACTGGAACATTTCAAAATCAGAAATGCAGCTACAAGACATTTTAGAATATCATATAGAGTCTGTTCTTTGGAATATTTAGACTCTGCACACTGAGTCCATTATTCATCATGTGCCTCTCACTAATTTTGTGCACCAATGAGTCTCCTATCAACGCAGTTGATAGTAGGTACAGTTACTATTCATAAGCACCTCCTCCAAAGGGATTCAGAGCCATAACTTAAGATGGCTGAAAGTCAATTTAACGTCTGAGACTTCAAGGAATTTAGACCCATTAAGTGAAAATTAGAAGATGGGATTTAGAACAACATCTTTCTTAATCCACTGTTTCAGCTCAGTGTATTTTAGCACAGAAACTTGCTTAACATTTCGTAAGAGTTAGAACAGTGACAGTACTCTCAGAAAGCGACCCAGGTCGTTTCAGTGGCAACAGCTGCATGCCATGCCCCATAAGAGTTTCTCTTTTCTTTTCACTGCAAACGATAAAGAAATCATATGACTAGCTAGGCTGACACAGTTCTCCTTACTGTAGGATGCATGTACTTAGTGAATCTGATGCCATTTCATACTCCTCACTTAGCCTCAAAGAGATAATAGCATCTCAACAACAGAGGAGCCCAAAGAACAGCAGGATTCAGCTAACTCTGGCAAATCATTCTCTGGAAGAAAGACACTGCTCCTAAAGAAGAATTAAATGCCATGGCATGGTGGATGGCTCTCATGTCTTTTCTCCCTTACTTTAATACATGCAAATTGCTTACCTCTTTGGTGTCAGGAGCTACGATAAGGCCTAGAGTGACACTGCATATCTATCCTGGAGGAGTTTTTAACCTTCCCTGGGCTGCTAAACCTATCATCAACCAGCCGAGACAGTCTTGTAGACGCCACAAGGGTATTTGTGCAAGCTTCAGTATAGCAGCAAAGGTGAGAAAAAGTTCTTCAAAATCAGGGAAGGTATCTAAAAGGCATAGAACTGAGTAAGTTCTGTTGGCTCTTCTCTTAAGAGTTTCTACTGCTGTGAAGCAACACCATGACCATAGCAATACTTGTATAATGAGAACATTTAACTGGAGCTTGCCTATAGTTCAGAGGTTTGGTCCATTATGGTCATTGTGGGAAGCACTGTGGTACACAGGCAGACATGGTACTAGAGAAGGGTCCAAGAGTTCTACATCTGAGTCCATAGATAGCAGGAAAAGAAAGTGACACTGGGTTTTGCTTGAGCATCTGAAGCCCCAAATCCACCCCCCCCCAAGTGACACACTTCCTCCAGCAAGCCCATGCCTACTTCAGCAAGGCCACACCCCCTAATAGTCCCACGCCCTCTGGGCCTATGGGGGACATTTTCATTCAAACCATCACAGATCTTCTTTCTTGTCTTTATGTAATAATAAGGCAAGATAAAAGGAAAGATTTCTACTTGAGCCTGTAAATTTACCCACAACCTTGATTCCTGCCCCTTCCTATGCTGCACACAGCAGCTTGTTTCTGTCTCTCTGGAGAGATACTGGGACCCACGGGCTCACGGCTTCTGCATCATTTGCCACGTTGCTCCTTAAGATGCTTTCCCCTTGGGGAAGGCAATGTCTTCTAGACTTTGTCTAATCAGTTTTTATCTACCATTGCTCTTATTTGGGCTGCAAAAGTGTTCACAGCATAAATTTCCAGAGATAGTAATGAAAGCAACAAAAAACCATATGCTTCATCTCATAGTCTGAAAAAAACAATGCCTGCTTGGTTTTAGATATTTGGATGAGTCCCTTCATTGATGGTGAGATGATGATTTATAATAAAAAGAAAATAGCAGATATCTGATCATAGAGATACTAAGCATATCTTACTCTGGGAAATTCTCTGTTGCATTTGGCTATACATAAAAGAGGTTGCTTTCCAATGTGTTAAATGCCCTGAAAGTAAAAATTTGTTAACACTAACTAAGGGTCTTATTAGACATCCCTTTTAGCAAAATTCTGGGGGTTTTGTTTTGTTTTGCTGTCATGATTTCTGTGATTATATAAAATATTAAGGATTGGGATGAAGAAATGTACACCATAACCATCTTTTGGTCTTTAAATTTTTAAGGGATAAAGACTCTGTGTGCCAAATTAATTCACGTAAAGGTTAGTAATATATATATTGTAGGACCAAAACCAAGCTATACTAAATGACAACCAAATCTTCCCAGTTACATTTCTGTCATCAGATGCTGGGTGTTCTAAATGGTCATGTGAGCTGCTTTTGGACCTGGCAGGAGCTTGGAGACTAAAAGAAATCTCAAGTAGAGCTTTGTCTGCAAAGATGAGACTGGAACACAGTGACACACACCTGTAGTCCCAACACCGAGGAGAGTGAGTTAAGATTATCAGAGACCTGGATAATACGGCACCATTCAGTCTAAAAGACTAGGAGAAGAAAGACTTTAAAATTCAGAAAATGTGTATAAATAATTCAATATATTAAAATTTTAGAAAGCTTACCTTCAATGACTTTTGAAATTAGTACATGGTACCCAGGGATCTTTTTTTCATAATCATATGTCCTATTCATCAGAAAATAGCCCAATTGATTTTTTCATGCAGCATTTTAATACACATATATAAGTACACTCACAGAATTCTAAATGAATTTGCACTTCCATAAGAACGACACAGGCATTTTTACATAGTACCTTACTGATAAAACGATGGGGACAGACATTCTTTTTATGAAAGACTCATTCATTTTTACTCTGTGAAATTCTATTGGGAAAATTTTTAAAAGTAAGAATATGCTTCCTGCATGGGAGAATAACAAAGTAGAAGGATCCAGAGGGTCCTAGAAACCTACAAGTAGAACATTATGATAGGCAGATTTGGGCCCAGGGGTCCCACTCAAACTAAGGCACCAGCCAAGGACAATACAGGCCGTAAACTTTAAACCCCTACCCAGATCTAGCCAATAGGCAGAACATCCTCCACAGTTGAGTGGAGCGTGGGGTATGACTTTCACACGACCTCCGGTACCTCATATTTGACCATGTCCCCTGGAGGGGGAGACCTGGTGGCACTCAGAGGAAGGATAGCAGGATACCAAGAAGAGACTTGATACCCTATGAGCATATACAGAGGGAGGAAATCCTCCTCAGGAACAGTCATAGGGGAGGGGAATAAGGGGAAAATGGGAGGGAGGGAAGAATGGGAGGATACTACGGATGGGATAACCATTGAGATGTAACAAGAATAAATTAATAAAAAATTTTAAAAAAATAAAAAATAAAAAAAGAATATGCTTCCTTCAGCAGAACAAAGCCTTGGTTTTGCTATGAACATTAAAATTCACTCAATATTTTAGTGTGTCCATGAGTAGAAAGTGTGTGTGTGTGTGTGAATGAGAGAGAGAGAGAGAGAGAGAGAGAGAGAGAGAGAGAGAGAGAGAG
>OU015758.1:32230616-32261753 GCA_907169655.1 Acomys percivali
GGAAGGAAGGAAGGAAGGAAGGAAGGAAGGAAGGAAGGAAGGAAGGAGGAAGCAAAGGAAGGAGGGAAGGAGAGAGGAAGGGAAAGAGAGAAGGAGGGAAAGAAGGAAGGAGGGAAGGAATAAAGAAGAGAGGAAATCCTATATGTTCTCCTTTGACTGCCACACATATGATGCAGCATGTGCACATAAAAACGTGCATGGGCACTTGAGAGTGCACACACACACACACACACACACACACACACACAAAACACACAAACACACACTAAATAAGTAAATACCACCCCTCTTTTTTAAAAAAAATACAATTGTACATAAATATTGGAACATACGACTTGCTTTTTTTTTTTTATTCAAGTGGAAAACCCAGAGCATGTGCTTCATTATTAATGACCATTGTAAGTGTTAAGCACAATCTCCACTATTCATTTTCCCCAGAAGCTGAATCCCCTTCCTTGCTATTGGGAGCTCTCAATGGAAAGGCAAAAGAAGTCTTTGAGGAACACTGGTCTAGAGGAAGCATAAGCGCACGTGCCTAGTATGTCCCTTAGAAACCAAAGTCCATACGAGAACGGAAGGCCCAAAGAGGGTGATGAGTTTCTATTGATTTGCTTAACATTTGAGCACCATTGAATCTGAAACCTTTCCTTCAGCTATAAAAGTAGTTAGTCTATGATCACCTTGCCTGAATAACAATGTGGAGACCTTTATATGTTTTGTTGTTAAGTTTCAGGCATTCTAGGTGGGCACATCCTCAGCTATTCTAACTCAACACTGTTGGTCTGGCCTATCTCCCAGGCTCATGGCCCCATGACGTGCCATCTTAATCTTACCCTGACTGTTCCCTCAACATCCATGTCCTGATGGTAACATACCCTTCCTGTGATCCGGAAGTCCCACCTTAACTCTCCAGCCCAGCTTCTGGCCAATTAAGCTCTTTATTTAACCAATCAGAAGGTGATGGGGAGTAATGTCTACAACACACCCAGACAGGAAGTTCTTCATAATAATGACGATGCCAAAGTCCAGACTGCAACCAGAACTCCGGGTACAGAACTCGACATTTGAGTACACAGTGCATAGAAACATCCTCCGACATTCAGCTTCGTGATTTGTATGTGTGTTGAGAACATAAGGTCCTGTAAAACACTAGTGAATTCCTTATGAGGATTTGTGTTACACAGTGATGTCTTCATTGTCAGAAAGGTATGACATATAAGAACAAAACTGATCACTGTGTCATAAAATGTCCTTTCACAAAGGCTCCCAAAGGAAAGGGTTTTCGTTTGTTTGTTTTTGTTTTATTACAAAGACTCTTTTACTTTATTTTTCTCTAAATTATATTTCGGACAAGCAAACGGTAAAGCCAAGTAAGTCTTTGTTTGCTGTGGAGGACATCATGGCCACAATGCAGGCAGTACCACCAAGTGTATAGTTCCTGCTCCAAGAACATTAACATCTGCCCTACCTTTGCTTCTGTGCTCTCCCGGCTGCTTTTAAACTCTGCAATGGTGTTTAGCTTATGTAACTTTATCAGCTGCCTTAAATGCACAATAATAAACACATGTATGACTGACTTCAGAGCATAAATGTACATGTCAAGTGCCGAGTTCTATATATCAGCTGTAGATCGAATTCTATTTTTAATTGACTATTTAGGGATGTTTTAAGTAAAGTTCCCCATTTTTGTTTGGAAACTAAATGTTTCATGTTTCAATCTCATGGTAACATTTCTTAGTCAAATGCTCAAAGAAAAGGTCTTAAAGTCTCATGTCATGAATTCAACAGCTGACACTTCCACTGATAAATTTCTTGTAAGCCTTGACCACTCAATGACATTTTTTATACAGTACATTTTCTTTGTCTATAAAATATGCCAACATAAAATCTTAAATTGAAATTCTCCTTCCATAATTTCCTAGCTCCAAGTGCTTATGTTAGTCTTAATCTCTAAAGTCTCTGAAACATGGAGTAACAAACTAGGCATGATGACACACACTTGAATCCTAGCACATGAGAAGCAACTCATGGCCACAGATAAAAGAAAACGCACAAGGCAAGAAATTTCTTGATATATGAAAATGTAGGCATGAACAAATGCATATAGACACATATCAACTACATTTACATGAGCTATTGATATGATTCTTGAAAATATAATCCAGTAAAAAATAAATTACTGCTGTAACAAATTATTCATAACTGGATAAGGCATATTACAGAGCCTGACTCTACCTAAGATGTTACTGTCGAATAATTAAAGTGAAATTAACTTAAATATTAGAACATAAAAATATCTTGAAATGGGCCTAATTTATTCACATCCATAAAGTAACATTGTATGGATCTGACAGGTTATATTTAGGAACAGACATATATAATCATCTACATATATGCACATATACACACATACATATTTATGTGCATATAATAACAATTAATGAAAAGATGCCATGAATTTGAAGGTAAATGGAGAGGATACATGAAAGGATTTGGAAAGAGAAAAGGGAAGAAAAAAATAATCTCAAAAATAAAGAGAAATGTAAAGAATATAATAAAAAAGTTAAGAAAGGACAAAATAAACTAATAAACAAATAAATAAAATTGTCTAAAGAGAAGTCACATTTATACATAAACTTAGATTCTAGAATTTTTCCTACTACACTGATTATTAACACATCACCTAAATTTCCATATAATTTCAAAATATATCTTCTGAAAAAGAGGAATTCTAGTGTGTAAACAATGCTAGAATCTGCGTAGTGCATATGGGCCTCCTGTATTGGAAAAAGTTCCTGTACAAGTATTTTTCTTTCCTCATGTTTCCTTTCAGGCATTTAGTTTATCTTCCCACATATCACCCAGTGTGATTCATAAGCTCATATGACAAATACATGTTTCTGGCACACGTATGTTTATGACATTCTTATATCCTTCCTAATATGTGCTGACACTATTCTAGTACTAGATACATAATATACAACAAGAGCAAAATCTTGTTTTCATGAAACTTACATTACATTAAATTCTAATAATAAAATATATGCAAATAAATATGTAATAAACAGGTAAAACAAAAAAGAAATATCAAGGGATAAGAAACAGAGAACTGGATGCCTTTGTGTTAAAACATATATGAGTTGAGGTGACTAGGAAAGGAATCTGATAAGGTATTTGAGCAGTGTCCTAAGTAAAAGTAATGGGCAAAGCAATACAGATCACAAGTTTATGTACACTGCAGACATGAGGAAAAATAAGTGAAAAGTCCTAAAAAAAATAAATAAATAAGGCGTTAGACTTTTCAAAGAACAGTAGGAAAATCCATGAAACAATACAGAATGACAAAAATGGGAGTTGGCAGAAGGTGACATCAGGTAGGCAATAGGAGAAGAGTTCACACAGGCTTGGTAGGATTGTGGGCATTGGGAGACTACAGAGAGATGTCTTCAGGTAAGTCCTTTCTGTCTTAGAAATTGATGATCAAATTGCATTAAAAAGTGTCAGTGGAATGTTCAGCCACAAATATACATCAACATCTGCATTCTCTGGCCCATGAAAGGCTTTGAACCATCACAGAAGAGGAAGCAGAAGGAATTCTAAAAACCACAGGTCAATGAGGACCAGAGTGAAATAATGTCTTCTAGACACCACAGGACTGCTGCATTCCTGAACTCAGCACTCCAAGTTGCCTGCACAAGAACAAACCAGCCTTAAAAAAAAAAAAGCCAACATTTTAGCATAGAGGGGGAGGAGCTTGCAAGCCTTAACCTGTAACTGGAGAGCCATTGACTGTTGATGGCTTCTAAGATAAGGACTAATTCCTTTAAGAATGTGACTCCTGGAGGTCAAGCGTGATTTGTTGGGTGGCCCCATCACCACGAGTATAGGAGGAACATCGACTGGACTTAGTTTCAAGCCTGGAAGAAGCTATAGACATGTGGGAACCACCTCTCGGGCATGGAAGGGAAAGATGCCCAGAGATGGGGTGACTGTGTAGGGAGGTGGCCAGAGGCATGAGACTGTCTGTGTTACCCATGACCTCCACATGGATACTTAGGCATTATGAGCCTGGGATATATCACAGATCGGGGTCAGGAGAGAGAAATTTTAGTGAATTTTCTTGTATATTTAATTTAAAATGGAAGAGACCGTGGGTTTCTGTTGTTGTTTCTTTAACGTGACCCATGGGGACACCACAGAATTAGTCATATTATCTCATTGTCACAAATAATTACAGATGCTCTCTGGGTACAATAGGAAGTCAAAGAACTGGGACTTTTAAAAATGAGAGTCTGATGTATGAGGAGGCTAGGAGGCCACAGACGACAAGTTTTCATCTATCCTGAATCCTAACACATTGCTTGGTGGTGTGAGAAGTCTTCAGAGAGCTTCTGTACTGAGCACCGCAGTGACAACTTATGAATGTGACCGTGCCACAGCCCAGAATTTGGAACTCCAATCCCATATGCCATCTATAGGATATCTGGACAATGAATCTTCCTACTCTGTATAGTCAGTTACATAACCATCAGGAATAAATCTGAAACACTGAAGACTGTTTACTATCAGTTTGACTTCATAGTATGTCAAACTCAGTTGCTCAAATATTTCACAGTGCATCCAAGCCACACACCTGCCATCAGACAACAGGATGCTGATTCCAGCTGTTTAGGAAAATGTCTCATTTCTCACACTCTCCCTGGCGTTACTGAACTAGTTTACTAAAAGTTTCATTATCCTATGAGGGACTTTTAAAGTTTAACAACTGAACACTGTTGAAACTTCCTACCTATACATCCAAAAATCAAAATGCCGAGTCTCAGGTTTAGTATGGAACTCAGGCGGTTTCTCCTGATAACATTTTGAACATAATTCTAGTTTGTATGAACTCAAAAACAAGCTTAAAAGACCCTCCCAATGTTGTTATTCTGGAATGTCTATATCTATTTTTATACAGTTGTCTTACCCTCTCCCTGTAGTCTTTATAACTATATCTTCACAAGGTCTTTCTGTGGTATAAAACATGTAAGCACATGAAATCTTACCTTAGCTGGGAAACATCAGGTATGAGAAGAAAAAATTAAAAAAGGGGAAGTCACAATCACAGGACACACTTTTAAATGGTGGTTCAGACAGCTTAGAAATGTTTGCTCAACCCATTTTATGGCTGCAATTATGACCACCTTATTCTTCTTGTTCTGATTGCCTCTGGGGTTATCTGCTGTTTGGGTGCTATTATAAATTCAGGACAATGAAGAATCTTGTCAAACAGTTTATCCAATGCCCTTATATTATCTTCCACAGTGTCTCAGACTGCACTGAGTCCTCACAGCACACTATGCACTGGGGGTGGCCATCTCCTGCCATTGCTTTCATTCTGAACAGGTAGCATGAACCCCAAAGAACAGCCCATGTGGCGTGTTTTTCTGTGACATCTGAACAAATATTATTCCCCTGGTGGGTAGCCAAAGAAAACATTCTTACAAAGTGCCAACACTTCAGTTTGTTATGTTGAGATTATTACTCACTTAACAAAATGTAGTTTGAAAATTAATTATATTTTATAAATATAAAGAAAGTCATATATTTGCAAACATTCTGCTTTAATTTTGGAATCTTTTCCCTGCACCCAATTTTAACACCTTAACTTTCCAGTGTCTTACATTTGAATAATACAGTTTAATCATATTTTCTAACGCTTTTATGACAATTTTTAAGTAGCATAAATAATGAAAAGTAAGCCTAATTTCATGTTAGATGCCTTCTATGGAGATTTATGCAGCTCTATCTTTTTTTTTTAATTAAGGTGATTTCCAGCAGTCATTTCTGACTTCCGTGGCATCTCTCCACAAATCCTACCCACTCTACTGCAGCACTGAGGTTCATTTGTGTCATTCAAATCTTTGCTCCTTAAATATCCACTTATAAATTTATTATGGCAATACATTCATATCTTTACGTTTAATCTGAAACTTCGATAACAAGCAAGAGATGGAATAGATGAGTCGCAGGCATGCTTGACAAAGTAAAAGTGCTCCGCTGTCAGGCCGATGTGAACTATTATACTGACAGAAGAGCGTTTTAATTTTGTCCAGTTCTTCCTTTCCCACCTCCCTACCATTGCTCCTCTCCAGATCGCTGTGAAGCCTCTGATAAAAGATCCAGAGTTTAAGCATCCAACACGCTTATGAAGATGTGTCGGGGGGGGGGGTGTTTTAAAAGCATGGCTTTTGACTGACACAGATGAACTTCGCTGCTGCACTGCTGGGAGGGGATTTATCATCTCGTTAATTAAGAAGGGTTTTCCAATAGTAACTCCAGAAATTGCCTCTGGAATATCATTAATTACAATCCTGCTTCAATCATGGAAGGGAGGAGGTAGGCTAAGCAAAAACAGACAGGAGGATTAAATATTAAAACACACACGTGTACACACATGCACATGCACACACATACCCACACACACACAAATGCATACACACAGTCACAGCATACACACATGCACACATATATATATACACAAAGGCACACATATACACACTCATGCACACACCACACACACATACAAACATGGTATTCACCAGGCAAACTAGGGAAGGGGAACAGAAATTACTTAAATCAGGTATTATCCAACCAACTATAAATAACAAATCCAATTTGCAGCATAGAAGCTCTCTTGGTTCTCAGGCCTTGTGTCAGTTTCTAAATAAAGTCAACAGTTGGGAAACTCTTTATCTAAACTAAATTATTTACCATGTTGTTTAGAATTTGAGAAGTGTTTTATTCTTTGTCTTTTCTTTTTTTCCACGATGTCTGTTTCCTTTCTAGGGAAGATGAAACAACTCCCCCTTCCACCTAGTTTTCTTATTTGTTGAGTATCCAGGTAACAAACTACTCAAAATCAGCCAAACAAAACTTGATAATTGGCCCTATCCCCATCTGAGCCACAGAAGAATGTAACCATAGCAACCTGTCGTTTAGTGCAGACCATCTCCTGTACCTTTCAGAATTTAAGTCTGTGAGAATCTCCATTCCTAAGTAGAATTATCGTGCTGGGAATGTTTTGTTCTTTACTGTAAAGCAAAGAAGAAGCCAGGTGCTCAGATTGTTCTCAACAAGACATTCAGGTGAAGAAGAGGTCCAGGCACCATGAGAGATGCAAATATGTCCACAGATCTAAGGTTCCTACTGGAAAGAAGGAACATGAATAGGATCTATGAAGGACAGCCACTAGTGCCACACTGACTAGCGGTGGCTGTCCTGAGTAACAATCTTTGCCTGGGAGAACACAGCACACCCTGATGCGCCCTTTCCCAATGTTAAGGAAGCTGATTTTTGCAATCACCTGGCAGATGTTTATTGACTTCAGTTTGGTGATTAATACACATCCCTTTGGATTTCGTTATGCATCAGACAAGTGGGGGGGTCACTTAAACCCACTAAGCATGATCTTATTTTCTTGTCCCAAATTAGTAAAAAGTTTGAAGAGTTGGCCCCTTATTAAAGAAAGTTCTTTCATTTAACCATTAAGATACTGATAGGTTTCTAGGACCCTCTGGATCCTTCAACTTTGCCATTCTCCCATGCTTCTCTCATCTACAGTGCCAATAGGATGTCCTCCCCTCTGTCCCAGTTTCCTGGTTAGTGAAGACTTTCATGGGACATGCCCCTTGGGCTAGTATGCAGATATAAGTGAGTATATACCATTTGCGTCTTTCTGCTTCTGGGTTAACTCACTCATTATGATCATTTCTAGTTCAATCCATTTGTCCACAAATTTCGGGAATTCCTTCTTTTTAATAGCTGAGTAGTATTCCATAGTGTAAATGTACCACAGTTTCTTTATCCATTCTTCTACTGAGGGACACTTAGGCTGTTTCCATGTTCTGGCTATTATGAATAAGGCTACTATGAACATGGTTGAGCAAGTGTTCTTGTTGTGTGCTGGAGCATCTTCTGGGTATATTCCAAGGAGTGGAATAACTGGGTCTTGAGGAAGCCCTATTCCCAGTTTTCTGAGATAGCACCAGATAGATTTCCAAAGTGGCTGTTTGCATTCCCACCAGCAATGAAGGAGTGTTCCTCTCTCTCCACATCCTCGCCAGCATGTGGAGACCTGGTGGCACTCAGAGGAAGGATAGCAGGCTACCAAGAAGAGACTTAATTCCCTATGAGTATATACAGGGGGAGGAAGTCTGCCTCAGTCACAGTCATAGGGGAGGGGAGTAAGGGGAAAATGGGAGGGAAGGAGGGAGGAATGGAAGGATACAAGGGAGGGGATAACCATTTAGATGTAATATGAATAAATTAATAAAATTAAAAAACAAAGAAAAGATACTGATAGTTCTGGCTTAAAACTGTGATCACTTTTAATTCTAGTAGTAAAATCCATTTTCACTATTATAATTTTATAAAATACTAGCATAAAAAGAAACATGGATAAGTGAATAGCTCAAGCTTTGAGGCAAGGCAATGAGGAGGAAATTAAGTTCTGTTATACTGTCTTTGTCATCTTTACATTAAGGGGCTTTAATAGGTATCTAAAGAATAGATTTTTGTCCTTAATAGTCCTTAATAGATTTGTGTTTCTACTTACTGCTATGTAGGGATCTTGTGAACCGTGGATAAGAATTTTATCTGTGTACATGTTGAAACTACAGTGACAATTCCATAACTCCTTCAGAAGCCAGTGAATGTATGTTGCGTACCTACTGTGTGGCAGTAGCTCGGCAAAGAGTGGAAGGGCATGCTGAGGAGCACTGCCTGGCTTACTAAGAAACTGATGCCAACTTCCTTTAAGCATGCCCCAGTGTGTCGGGAATTTTAAATTCATAACATCATTGCTGTTTAAAGGCCATTCTAACACATTTGAGCCTTTAGACTGCCTCAGGTGAATCTCCTTGAGCATGCTCGGTTGTCACTGAATGGAACCCCTATAACTTGGTCCACATATATCTAAGAGAAACCATTTGTAAAAAAAAAAGCAGTGGAGAAAAGCTGACTGACAATGGTTGTAAAAAGAAACAATGGTTAAGAAAAGAAGAATGTGGCAAGACAGCACAGCTGGTCAGACATGAGCCTGTGAGGACATAAGGAGAGTTATATTAAATCTTCAACGGTTGATTGTTTAGATGTGTTAATATCATCATTATTGATAAGCTTTTAACATTAATATGCATCAAGAGAATGGATTATGATTTATTTATATAATAAATAAAGAATTCTTCTCATGACAATTATGGTTTGTTGACTTCGATATATTCTATTGTGCAGTGTCTGAAAACAACTTTACACACATGATTGGGAGAGCAATGTTGGGAGGCAGCCATCATGACTCTCTGCACTGTACAGAAATCTGAAGTCTGAACTCTAGTAAAATTAAATAACTTTCCAAAAGTTGTGTCACTTGTAACCATCTCATTAGAAAACAGACTGTTTGATTGTAGCAGAAGTAAGAGCTTTAGCAAGATTGTCAATGGAGATAAAGGCTCAAAAGTCTAGGATAAAAGCAACTAGATAGTGTAAATATTTGTACCTGAAATGTTCATGTGTTTGATCCATTAACACTACTTCTAGGTGATTACCATAAATGGATCTTCTGGTGAAAGATCGTGTGGTTCACATCACACTCCTAACTGTGGAGGGTCAGGTTAGGTGATCAAGGCTTTGGGGCCAGCCTGGAGTACATACTGAGCTCCAGACTACTCTGACCACATAGTGAGGCCCTATTTCAAAAAGAAAAAGAAAACCACTTTGGAAATTTGACTAATATTTATATACAAAAGTATTCTTCTCAGTGTCATGAACAGTAAATTATAACAAACATTTAACATTGGGGATTTGTAATTGTATTGAAATGAGACAATTTGTCAGAATGGCATGAAGCTCCTACAAGTTTTATTTGAACATTTTTATTACATTATGATATACAACTTTAAACATATATTTTTTTAGAAAGGCTGAAAGAAAATGTGTCAAACTGATTTGAGATGACCATAGAAGTGTTGGAAGGTTCCATTTGCATTTAAAATTCTGAAACTTAAGCCAGAAAAAAAGTATGTGAACTTTCAGTAGAATGACAAAATTATTAACACAGAAATGCCCTAGTAATTTATCTAGTCTCTCAAATGTTCAGTCCTAAACACATGTATAAGATTAAATAGACTAAGTAGGCTGTGTGTGTGTGTGTGTGTGTGTGTGTGTGTGTTGCCCAGATATGTGCATATGTGCATGTAACAATAACAATTAAAAAGGAAGAGGTCACACATTTAAGAGGACACTGTGGGGGACACTTGGAGAAGGTGGAGACATTAAATCTTGTAAATGCATTATTAGTGTACACATGTATTCATGCATGAAATTCTCAAAAGTAAAACATTTAGATTAATTCTACCACTGTTACTAATAAAAGTTAAAGTAAAGCAGATAGCATTCAATGATACTATAATATACCTTTTTTCTCCCAAATTTAATAATATCATCTGTGAACTCAAAATCTTCTAATTTAAGTTTGCATTAAACTGAATGTTTGGGGTTTTTGTTGGTTTTGCTTTTTTTTTTTTATGAGATGTCATTAAAAACGAAGATATTGAACTAGTTTCTTAAGAGACAGAGAACTTTACATGAGTCTTCAAATGTTAGGGTTACATAAGAAAAGATGACAACCTAAAGCCGGTAAGTTCCAGAGTAACTCAATCAAAAGTAACTTAATCTGTATTTTGGGATAGTTTCCAGTTTGTTAGTATTCCCTTTGTAAAGATTTTTTTAAAGCTACTTGTGTAAACCAATTGCTTCTCAGCAATTGGATGCTAACTTTGGAGTTGGAGTTGGAGTTCTAGTTTTTTAATAATATTACCGATAAGCATTGGCCTTAGAAGCTAAGACAGACAATGGAAGAGAAGATGAAGCACTATTATTTATCAAAAAAAGCATGCAATGATGAACTGGAAACTTCCTTTGTTTCAGGAATAGAATGTAAGATAGAGGCCCCCAAGAGCCAACAGTCTTTGGTTAAGATGAGTGCACGAAATGATCAGAGTGGGAGCCATGTAAGCATTTTTCAAGACCATGAGTTCCAGTGTCTTCAGTGTTATAGCAGGCGACAGACACAACATGTTTTGCATGAAAACAACCTCCCATTTTAATGTTTGGTTTGCTGAGATACATGACCTAGTATTCCATTGTGTAGATGTTGAAGAGAGGGAACAGGACAGTAGCCTACCAAAGAGGTCCCCTAAAAGACTCCACCTAGCAAGAGATGAAAGCAGAAGATGAGTATCATAGCCAACCCTTGGGCAGAAGGCAGGGAGATTTATGGAAGAGCTGGGGGAATACTAGGACCTAGAGGGGATAAGAGCTCCACAAGAAGACCAACAGAGCCAACAAATCTGGGCACACACATCGGGGGGCGTGGAAATTGATGCACCAAACAAGGACCATGCATAGAGAGGACCTAGGCCTCCTACTCAGCTCAACCTCCATGTGGTCCCCTAGTAAGGGGAGCAGGGGCTGTCCCTGCCATGGATTCTGTGTCCTGCTCTTTAATCACTTCCTCCTGATGGGGTGCCTTACCACCCACAGAGGGAGAGGATGCAGGCAGTCATGAGACGTGGTAGACTGGGGTCAGTGGATGGAGGAGAAGGGCTCCCCCTCTCTGAGGACCAGGGGAGGGGCAAAGGGAAGGAGGGTGGGACCAGGAGGAGATGATCAAGGAGGCTATGATTGGGATGTAAAGTGAATATATTTTTTAATAAATTTAAATTTAAAAGGAAAATATTGAGTCTCTTCACTACCCTATGAGCATATACAGGGGGTGGTAATCCCCCTCAGGAATAGTCATAGGGGAGGGGAATAAGAGGAAAATGGGAGGGAGGGGAGAATGGGAGGATACAAGGGATGGGATAACCATTGAGATGTAACAAGAATAAATTAATAAAAAAAAATTTTTTAATTAAAAAAAGAGAAAATATTGAGATTAAAGTAATTGCATTTCTCTATTGAAGGCATAATACATGTAAATACAAAGCTCTCTAAAAGTAACAATCACTTTAAATTTTACATTCTTCTGTATGCATTTTATTCACATGGTAAGTATAGTGTCTCTTCCTTCTTGATTTTGAAATATCTGCTAACTTCTGTCTCATAGAATCTCATTTATGGGTTCTCACGTACAAATTTGCTTTCACTTAAATTAAATCTAGTATGTTCTTCCTTATGGCCAAATCTCCCAAGAGACCTAGTTAAGTAAAGACTGGACTGAAGTACTAAGTTTCAAAGCATTCACTGGGAATTTGTAGCTGTGTCATGTAACAAGGTGCCTGTAACTCAATGCCACATAAGAAAGTAAGAGATAGTGGAGCTAATTTTTTTTTAATTTCTATAATGTAGTAAGCAAAAATGCTAGTTTAAATTTAATAATTGCCCTCAGATGTAAATGTTGTTTTTATTTCCTCTGATGGGGATGTGATGATCTTTGTACCCAAGCTTTACGAACACATAGCTTGGGCTGAGGCCAGAGTATTTTTTTCTAACTATCCCTAGGCCTAGGTCTGGAAGTTTCTAGCCTTCATACAGTCTAATCTTCTGCAAGCCATGAAGGTTTCAGCTTCTAAGCTGTGTCTGCTGACCTAAGCCTAGAATGTTTTCAGCTTCTGAGACTTACTGATAAATAAATACATCCTTTGTAGGTCTTTCCGGACTCTGGCAAGCTGGTTCAACTCAGCTGTTCTGGCTCAAAACTATTCTCCGAGCTGATTGATTCAAACTGGTTTCTCTTGGATTCTCACTGAATTGCTCTGTTTGGAAAAACTGCCTCTGAACTTCAGGAACTGAACTTCACAACTAAGCTGCACCAAACTGTACTGTTCTCCTGAATTCTGCTGTACTACCTCCACAAACTCTCTTGTATCCCTGTACTGTACTCTCCTCTCTTCTCTCTCTCTCTCTCTCTCTCTCTCTCTCTCTCTCTCTCTCTCTCTCTCTCTCTCTCTCTCTCTCAAGAGCGGAGTTGGCATATCCTATCTCTAACTCATTCTGTTAAATCTTTCTCCAATTTATCATTTTGTCTGTTCCTCAATTAGACTTCATTATTTGGTATTAAAGGTATGTCCTAAAGGCTTGTCTGTATTCCAGCCAGAGGAATTAAAGGTGTGTACTAAGGGCGTGCGTGTCTATATTCCAGGTGGATCATACAGATCTAGGTCTCTTGGATATAATCCCTTGGCAAAGTAGCCATTTTGCTGGATGAAAACTCCTCTACACACAAATTCTATAATTCCAAAGTCATAGGTTTATTTTAGAAATATGGCAATAGAGATAAGCAAAGTTCTATGCCTACCTCCCTTCCATTTTACCATTTCACTCACTGTGCTGTCTATATTTATGTCAGCTTAACACAAGCTAGAGCGATTTATTTTAGTAGAGAGAGTCTCAACTGAGAAAATGCCCCCACCATATTGGCTCATGGGCAAGCATGTGGTGTGTTTTAATGATTGATGATTGTTAAGGGAATGCTCAGCTCAACTCAGGTGGTGCCACTCCTGGACTTCTGGTCTTGGGTACTATAAAATAGAAGGCTAAGTCATGAGGAGCAAGCCAGGGAGCAACACCTTTCCAGGGCCTCTATCAGTTCCTGCCTCCAAGTCCCTTCTTTGCTTCAGTTCTTGTCTTGAATTACCCCAGTGATGGACTGACTGTTACATAGAAGGATAAATGAAATAAACTCTCTCTTCCCAAGTTCCTTTTGGTGTGGCATGTTACCACAGCAACAGAAACTCCAACTAAGTTACCTGCTGAAGGTAAATCCTACAGATAGACTTTTTGACTTCAGAAATGTCTGCCTTACCGATATTTACTTACTCTCTGCCTTAAAAGTAGTCAGGGAAACGCAAATTAAAACCTTGAGATATATTATATACAACATTTCATTTCAAATTTGCCTATACATACCAAAGTTTAGTGAGTCTACAACAACAATTTCTTATCCATTTGATAACAATATAAACTTGAAATGATCACTTTTGAAAGGAATTTACCAAAATCTTGCAAATGTAGAATTTCTTCAGTCCATAGCAGAACAATTTTATAGCTAGTTTGAGAAGCTAGAATATAGAAATATTAAACTCCTAAGACCCTAAGTGACTGTGTATGGTTAGGTCTTTCTTCCAATGGCTTGGGGTCAAAATGTGACTGTCACATGTTTCTGTATATATAATTACAAATCTATAACTTTAACCCCTTCTTTCCTCAGCAAGATTATCTTAGGAGCATGTGTTAACCAGAAGAGGTCATAAAATAAAGGCAGCCTGGAATGCTAAGCCAAGAACCATGGGAATTTATGTGAGCAGGACACAAGCTTCTTTTGTCTTAAGTGTCTTAAGACATTGAGATATGAAATCTGCTTATTGTGGAACCAAAACTAGCTTCGTCTGACTAGTACATACATATATAGAGCAGAGAAACGGGGTCATGAGTGCATCCATTTTGATGGAAAACTTAAAACCCTTTCAATCTTTATGAAAAGTGGAATCAATTTTGATTTAATTTTTACAAATTAAAATAGAAATAACTTTGTGCTCATATTTTAAGTGAATTAACTTGCTGCATTATCATGCACAAGACAGTAATTCTAGGATTTTAATTTATTTATGGCACAAATAATTTTTTATTAAGTAAATTCTGACTGATTTAAAACAGTTCCTGGCTTGCTGATAGAGTAAGACAGTAAACAGCATTAAATTATGGAGTGTTATATTATAAAATTTAGATATAAACTAAGTACTTGTGGTGGTTGGTCAAGATTTTCATCTTGCAAGGCTGTGGAATTGCCTAGATAAATCCCTTGGTCTTCATGTGAGGCTAATTCAGGAAGGAAGCTCCACCTTCACAATGGGATAGTCTAAGGGTGGCACCATTGCATGTGCTTGGGGCCTGAGTGTGGGCATTCATCTCTTTGTCACCTGACTGTGAATGCTATATGATGGCCACCTCAATTTCCTGCCACTACAACTTCTCTGCCGTGATGTACATTATTCTTGCCCTGTGAGACAAAGTAACCCTTTCTTCCCTGACTTGTTCTATGCAGGCATTTTGTTTCTTCAATGTGTAAAGTGACTAGTACAGAATATTGATACTGAGAGTAAACTTGCTGCTGTGAAAAGAAAACCATGTGGCTCTTGGGTCTTAGGAACTGTTTTGTGGAAGGGGTGTGGGACGTTTTGGAACTTTGAACTAAAAAATATCCCTTGAATGTTATAAGCTTGAATACTGTGAGCAGAACTTAATTCTGAGGAGCTCTTGGAAGACAGGAATAGACAATCAAGGCCAAGACCATGAAGTTTAAAAGAGCAACAAGGATTGAACCAAAAACTGGGTGAGTTACTATTGATGTGATATGCTCGCAAGTAACCTTGCAATACTCTGTCCATGTCCTGAAAACAGAAAGCAGGGAGAATTCAGAAGCCATGGACTAATGAGTTTGGCACAGGAACTTTGAAGCCAGGACAGCATCCACTCAGAGTGTGGCTGGGTTGCTGCTCACAGTTGTATTCCAGCTCTATAACAAGAATTAGCAAATGCAGCATAGTGTCATAAAAGCATGCAGTTCATCAACGAAAGAAGCCTGAGCAAATATTAAAGATTCATGCAAAAAAGAGTAGTTTTTTTTAAGGCCTCATTCTTCACTGGGACAGGAAAAGCAGGGTTCTGAGGACTATGCCCTACCTATCAAGAGCTCCAAGTTCTGAAATTCCAAATTCTTTGACAGTAGAGTCTAATCTGAGGTGTCACTAAAAGAGGTCTCTTCTCTCAGAAAAGTATTGCCTCCATAAGTGCTTCTCCGGGGTCAACACAGAGACCACTGCAATAGTGGGCCAAGAGGACCAAATTCTATCATTAACTAGCAGAAGAACTTAAAGCAGCATCCAAGTAATAGTGGATTTGTAGTCATGAGCAATGCAAACTGAGGTGGTCAAAGAGTCTTTAACCATAGTCCAGAGAGTCACTGAGGCCAGGCAATATATGACAAGGTCAGACTCTCTGGGAGGTAACCGTAGGTGAGGCCTAATAGAGACTTCATAATATCAGAGATACTGGACTATAGGGCATAAGAGAGAGAGATGTACTCAGATAGTGGAGCCAGCTCAAGAGGGACATAATATGTGCTGTGTACCTGAGTGACAGGGTCAGAGGTCCCTAAGCCTATGGTATCCCACAGTGACTCCAGACATGGAACTACAGGATTTGGTGTTTGTCTACTGAGTTTTAGTCCTGCTTGGGTCCCCTATTTCCTTGTTATGACTCCATCCCTTTGTTTTGAAATGGGAGAGTTTACTATGTGCTATCATAGGTTGAAAGACAAGTTAGTTTTGTGAGTTTTAAAAGGACTCACAGTTAAGAGACTGATTTGAATCTCAGAAACATTTGAAAGTTTTAAACAGTGTTGGAACTGACAAAGACTATGGACTTTGAAAGTTAGAGTAATGCATTTTGCAAAAAAAAATGCATTTTGCAATATGATATGGTCATGAACTATCAAGCCAAGAGGCAGATAAGGCAATGGTACAAGATTGATGTCTTTGGGTGCGATGTTGACAAAGAGTAGAGATGTGGTGGTTAAAATATCAGTCCATTGAGCAGGTTCAAGAAATCACCTCAGAAATGAAGCTCTGAGCATATTTGTGAGTGATTATCGAAGTGAGACTAATTGTGGGTGCCACCAGTTCATTGACTGGAATCTGAGACAGAATTAAAAATAAGTGAACTTCAAGTACTCTGTTGAATAGATATGGAGAGAGAGAAGCTTTGTCTTGTTCTTAATTTTAGTGGAACTGCTTTGAGTTTCTCTCCAAGTTGATGTTGGCTTTTGGCTTGCTGTAAATTACCTTTATTATGTTTAGGTATGTCCTGAGTGTCCCTAATCTCTCTAGGACTTTTACCATGAAGGGTTGTTGGATTTTGTCAAAAGTCTTTTCTGCAGCTAATGAGATGACCATGTGTTTTTTTTCTCTTTCAGTTGTTCATATGGTGGTTTTCACTGTCAGATTTTTGAATGTTGAACCATCCCTACATCTCTCTGTTGAAGCTACTTAATCATGGTGGATGATCTTGTTGATGTATTCTTGCTTGGATTCAGTTTGCAAGAACTTTATTGAGTATTTCTGCATCAAACTTCATAAGGAAATTGGTCTGAAATTCTCTTTCTTTGTTATATCTTTGTGTGGTTTGGGCATCAGGCTGACTCTAGCATCATAGAATGAGTTTGGCAATGTTCCTTCTGTTTCTATTTTGTGGGATAATTTAAGGAGTATTGGTATTAGTTCTTCTTTGAAAATCTGATAGAATTCTGTGCTAAAAACTGTCTGGCCCTGGGCCTTTTTTGGTTGGGAGACTTTTGATGACTTCTACTGCTTCCTTTGGAGCTACAGGTCTATTTAAATTGTTTATCTGATCATGACTTAATTTTGCTAACTAGTATGTATCAAGAAAATTGTTCATTTCTTTTAGATTTTCCAATTTTGTAGAGTATGTTTTTGAAATATGGCCTAATGATTCTTTGAATTTCCTTGATGTCTGTTGCTATGTTCTACTTTTTCTTTCTGATTTCATTAATTGAGATATTCTCTTCCTCTGCATTTTAGTTAGCTTGAATAAGGTTTGTCTATCATAGAGATTTTCTCAAAGAACCAACTCTTTGTTTCATTGATTTATTGTATTGTTCTCTTTGTTTCTAGTTCAATGATTTCAGCCCTGCCTGAGTTTGATTTTTTTTTTCCTTCTGTGTACTCCTCTTGAGTGTGTTTGCTTCTTTTTGCTCTAGCGCTTTCAGGTGTGCTGTTAAATTGCTAGTACAGGTCTCTACAATTTCTTAAAGGGTACTTAGTGCAATGAAGTTTCTCTTAGCATCACTTCCATTGTGTCCCAAAAGTTTGGGTGTGATATACATTCATTTCCATTGAATTCTAGAAAGTCTTTCATTTCTTGCCTCAAAGTCTTTAAGTAGGGAATTGTTCAGTCTCCATGAGTTTTTCGGCTTTCTGGTTTTTTCAGTTGTTATTGGTATCCAGTTATAATTTACGGTGGTCTGACAGGATACAGGGGGCGATTTCAATTTTCTTCTTTCTGTTAAGACTTACTTTGTGACCCAGTATGTGGTCAATTCTTGAGAACTTTCCATAGGCTGCTGAGAAGAAGCTATGTTCCTTTGTGTTTGGGTGAAATGATCTGTAAATGTCTATTAGGTTCATTTGGTTCATAATGTCTGTTGGCTCCATTATTTCTCTGTTTCATGTTTGTCTGGGTGACCTGTCCATCAGTGAGAGTGGGGTATGGAATTCTCTCACTATTAATGTGTGGAATTAGATGTGTGAGTCAAACTTTAGTAATGTTTCTTTTACAAATGTTGGTGCTCTTGTATATGGAAGATAGATGTTCAGAACTGAAACATCGTCTCTGCTCAGTATGAAACATTCTTCTCTATCTCTTTTTATTAATTTTGGTTTGCAGTCTATTTTGCTAGATATTAGAATACTTACACCAGGTTGCTTCTTGGGTTTATTTGCTGGGAAATTTTTTTCCAACCCTTTACTGTGAGGTAAAATAAGTAGATTTCTTTCTAAAATTAATAGAAGTTGATGTACTAGAAATAATCAAAGTTCCTGTAAAATCCAAGAGATAATCTCTATTCACATTCAGTGGATGTTCTTTGATCTTTGATAAAAGCACTCATTTTCTTGTGTATTCATATAGAAGTTTTTTCACCTGTTGGCACAGGTGATGTTTTCCCCCTTACTGTATGTGTGATGACATTAAAGAACATGACATTATAGTAGAGAGACTCAGGTCTGATGATAGAACACATGGGTTGGAATTCAGCACAACTCATTTTACTATTTAAAAATGAATGTGAGTGTAGCCTTTCTGAACCAAAGTCTGAAACCTATAAATTCTTAGTAATCAATCACCTATTTCAAAACATTGATGTGAGGTCAAGGATAGTATATATACATACTTTCAGCTAGACATCTGAAAAGTAATAATTACATCATCAGCTTTAACAGTGTCAAGAGAGCTGGAAATTGTAAATTGTAGTCTATAGATAGCATTACTCAGATGTCTTGTAATGTAACCAGTTATATCATCACATTAAATATGTAATGATGTTTTATACATGTGTTTGTATGTGTTCATATTAATATAATATGTCAGCCTCTTAGGTATGTAACTCATCTTTTCCTTGGGATAGTCTCTTGCACAGGGTTATGTAAATTAAGTTTAAAATCAAATGCATATTATTTATATGAAAAGAAAAATTGTTTTTTCTAAAAAGGAAGAAGAAGACGAAGTGAGCTCTACCAAAAGTAGTCATCATCTCTCAGTGGTCCTCCAGCATTTGCCTCCATGACTTCCTAACCACTGAAGCCTTGGACCTTGAGCCAAAGCAAACTGTTCCTCCATCAGGTTGCTCTGACATGTATTTTGTTCCATGTAACATAACAGATAGAATTCTATATTTATGAATTTATATACAATAGACGGGAACATGCACTAGACAATCATTTTTTCTTTATACGTGAAAAAAGTAATATAAAATTTCCCCTATTTCTTGTACATCCCAAATAAATCTGTTCTTATATTTTGTACTCCAGTTTAATGTGTATTATTGATAACAGGCATAGTACTTAATTCTTCAACGCCAGCCTGTTTACTGGTAAAGTGAAAGCAATTTCAGTATCTATTTTATGAAACTGTAGTAAAGATGAAGTTAATAAGTAGTTTGCAGAGCACAGTGAATATGACCAGCCAGTAATTATATTACTGTTAGCTAACACTACTGTGTTGCTACCACCGTTATTCTTATTAGTCCTTTTGAAAAGGGTCTGTTGTTTTCTCATATCTTGAATGTGAGTCATGATATCTATGCCAGTACATACTAAGAAATCAAATGGATTCTTATATTTATCCACTTGTTGATAATATATAAGGTGTTTACACTGACAGTTCTATGACCTAACCATGCATTATAACAAAAAATCCACAATTAGGCCTGAATCAATGAAACTGGAATGTGAGGTAGAAAAAGACAGGTGCTCTGACCTCCCATTCTTTATAGTGGGTAGGTTTGTTCAATGTTATAAAGCTGAGGTTTTAAAAATATGTATACTGTTCACTGTGTAGTATATTCCAAGCAGATATTGCCATTAGCTATCTTACCCTTAGAGGTTAGATAGAATCGATTATGTAGAAGTTCAAGATTCACAGCTCCTTTCTGTTCTGATGAGAATGAACTTTAGTTTCGGGTGGCACTGCTACAGTGACTCCTTAGAAAATCAATGACCCTCAGTAGCAGCTCTTACCAAACTGCCTCAGCTCTGGAACTTCACCTAATGAGAGCATTCTCATTGAACTTCACAATTTCCTTTCATGTCTGCATCTCGTTGACAATTACTTAGAATTCTATTAAGCAGATACATTAAAGTGGATAGATTTAATCTTTTTAAATTTTTGTAAATAAGATTGGATATAAATCCTACCCACCAAATAGTGAGCTTTTCTTTAAAATATTCAACCTGAAATTGTGCTTTTGTAATAAAATAATGAAGAATATCTGGAATCAATATGATTTTATAATATCCTAGTTAGACATGAACGTGAGTTACTGTAACGTTTATCATAGTCTATTAGTCTAATAGGCTATTGGTTGTAATTACAATAAGGAGTATAAGTGGTAGGAAAACCAAATATATACACAAAAATTAGAGAAAGAAGTTTAATTTATAAGCAATTTTAATATAAAATCAGTAATATATGCATATTCTATGTTTATTGCATGATTTTATTTGTTTGTTAACACATATTTTTATTGTTATGCCAATAATTCATAAGTATGTTTGTTGAAAATAAAGCAGATAAATATTAGGGAGTTTAATTTTCAGAAGGTAAACATTGCTTTGCCACTAAACTTTATCCTTGGAGAATTTTATATCTTGTAAGTTTTGAAAGAAATAAAAACTCATTAACAGAATTTTTTTTACCCAAACCATTACAACTTCATCATTTTGAATTACAGCTCATTAAAACAATTATAATCAAATGTTTCATTCCTTTTTCCCTTTTGAGAACCAGCTGAAAAGGTTATGTTTGTTGTTCTTTATACAAATCTCTGGGGCGACATAAACAGGCTACATTGATTTGTGTGCTGTTTTTCATTTAAGTTTCAATGTGTCTCTGATGCTGGTTTGAATTATTTCATATTTATTTCAACATTATTTCAATAGAATTTCAAAACTTGGCATTATAAGCACAGTTAATTTAACAAGACATTTAATATCATCTTCTCAAAATTCAAGTATTGGCAGGTGATTGCTTAATGGAATTCAGTTACACTTGCAGGTGTATTCTATTTTGGAACTTTCCAAAGTTGAAAGAGGATACATTCTTAATGGTTAGTCTGCCTTCTTTTATAATATGATGTACACTATGATACACTATTACATAAATAACCTTGGACAACAGGGGGAAAATCACTATGGCTGCAAGTACCTCCCTAATCCAGAATTGGATTCAACCACTTACACACACTCTTTTTGTAGGAGACACAGAACTTTAACTGGAAAGTCTTGACCTTTCCCCATTTTTCTTTCTCCAAACTACCATGGGTCTGTATTGAAGATTCCATTCAAAGTGCCCATCTGGGCCTCTTATTAACTAAAAGAAAAAAATCTGTCTACGCAAATGTGTATTTAAAAGAAACTTGCCATCTGACTCCAACTTCTATTATCAATGCAGCCAGCATAGGTTATGTTTATAGGATAAGCTCACCTTTCTTAATCATTCCAACATCATCTATGACTTGTTTTATCAGTAATAATTGCTAGCAAGCAAAAATTTACCCACCATATTAATTGCTTTGTTGTTGCTGTGATAAGACAGTATGACCAAAAACATCTTCAAAGAGAAAAGGTTTATTTTAACTATGTTTCTGGAGCAATAAGTCTATTGTAGCATGGCAACAGGCCAGAAAGCATGGGGGCCCTAGCTGGGGACCAAGTCTTAAGGCATGTCACGTTATGAGAGAAATGTTTCACTCAAACTATCATACTCTGTTAAGTTAAAAAAAATTACTAGTCGGGCTTGGTGGCTCATACCTTTAATGCCAGCACTTGGGAGGCAGAGACAGGAGGATTGCAGTGAGTTCAAGGCTAGCCTGGTCTAAAAATTGAGTCCAAGAAAACAAAGGCTACACAGAGAGACCCTGTCTCAAAAAACCAAAAAAATTACTAAATATATGATAAAAAATATAGTATAGGTAAATATTACATATACGTAGGTTAGAATAATTATTATTTGACAGATATTTATAAAAGAATTATGTTATGTAAAAGTCTGCAAAATGATACAATGACGTTTAAAAAGAAACTGCTCTTCCTGGAGCCCACATCAAAATTCCTTATATTACTGAAAATTGTATTGTTTTTCAAGAGTTGTTCCTAGCAAAGTGGGTTATGAGACTATATTCCACTTTTTTATACATCCAAATTAGGAACATGTATATTTTGATGTTATATAAACTAAAAAAGTAAAATTATTTGATATATTTTAAGTATATTCAATCCAGTTGACTGATTATGTTTGTAAAGGCAAAGACTAGGGGATGATCAAGTGAACACATAATATCTAGGTTCATGTTTGTATACCTATATTCCTTTTTTTCTTTAGTTTGTGAAAAATAAGAGATGTACTACTGTATATGCCATGGTATTTAAAAACCTGATCTGAATGAAACTAATTTCTTTCTAAACGTCAGTGAAAACATTAAATTATTTAATGGGATATAACTTCAAATTACTAGTAACACTGAAGTTACCACTGTTGCCTACTAACTATTATCACTGGAGCCAACTGTTGTTTATTTAGGCCCATGTGTATTTGAGATGGGGGGGGGAGTAATTCTATATGATCAAAGTTAATAGAGCATAGTAGTTGCGTTTAGTTTTCCACAATTAATATATTCTGTTCTATTGGTATTGGCTACATGTCATTTACATGATCAGGTGGAAACTCTCACTGTTTCAGTTTACAATGTGTCAGATTCATAACCTTAATCATCTCTGATATCAGTACTGCAGATAACTTGTCATTATTGATAGAACTATAGCTTACCTATAACAACATAACCTTAATCCATGTTCCTCTTTATGATATCTATGTGGCCATTGCTCAGCTCACCTAATGCATACATTAGGTAACGCATACATTTTCCCACTCTGCAGTTTCTCTAAATCAAATCAGTGGTTCTCAAGCTCCCTAATGACTATTAATATAGTTCCTCATTCTGTAGTGACCCACACCCATAACATTAGTTTTGTTGTTACTTCATCAATGTAACATTGCTACTGTAATGTAAGTATCTGATATACAGGATATATTATATATGACCCCTGTGAAAGTGTCATTTAAGCCCCAAATGATCATGACTCACAGGTTAAGAACCAATGCTCTAAATTTTGGTCTGTATGATATGAAAAAGAAAAATAACCATATGGAGACATAATGGGAAAAGTTAACATCACAGTATAGGTATTTTATAAGATCCAGAAGGCTAATAATTCACCACAAAGTAAGGAACAGACCTGGCTTTATACTCTCTGGTTCCCAATGTCGTATTTGTCCACGTATGTGTTCTAGGTAGTATGGATATGTAAAAAGTTGTCCCCAAACTTAAACTTAGTGACATTTCATTGTTGGGGAGTTTGTCACCAAAGTTATACACTTGCATGCAACAATGACAGGTGTTGACTAAGCTATGGAGAAACTGGTATCATTATGCATTGTTGATAGGAAATGGTACAGTTACTTTGAAAAATAGTTTGGGTTTCACCCAACAATTTTACTCCGGTGCATATTTTCCTAAAGGATTGAAAAACATATGTCCATATAAAAAGTCATGGATGCTCATGGAAGTGTTGTTTATGATAGCTGTGGTGGCTTAGGTGTGAAATGTGTCTCTTAGATTCATATTTGAGCGGCTTGTCTCTAGATAGTGGTTCTAGTCAGAAAGGTTGTATAATCATTAGGAAGCCATAGAAAGCGGGTCACTGGGAGGAGGCCTTCAACCACAGGAGCACTGCAAGCTGATCAGCAGCACTTCCTAAGTAGTTATACCACGCACTGACAGTCCTCTACAATGACCCCATGCCCAGTCGCAGTGGACTGTATTCTGTGAACTATGAACTAAAATTAAAATTTCCTTACTTAAAACACGTCTATCAACTATTTGGTCCTAGTTGATGTAATACTGCTGAGTCTTCTGTATAAGTTTGCATATGAAAAGCTATACAAGGATAACGAAGCATCTCAAAACCTTGGTGACTTAGTACAAGTGCATTTTCTGCCTTACTAAGCCAGCTACAGACCTACTTACTGGGAGACATGGTGAGCTAGCCTGCCTCAGTCTTTCATGGGTTCACCCTCTCAATCTAAATTCTCAATGATTCCCTAGGCCAAGGATGCATCTGGAAAATAAGAGCTTATGCAGCCTGGTCTAGAGTTACAAACATGGCTCTACTCACATTGCATAGATTGCAATTGGCAACAAGGTTATGCAGCCTTTCCTCTGGAGCAGAGGAGCAGTGGCTATTGTAGTGGGTGTAAACACGTTTTTGTTTTGATCCCAAGTGTAGGATGGGAACAGACTTGTGAGAGAACAGGTGATGTTTATCCACCTAGAAGTTGAACCACCACGTGGGGATGGGGCTTGGTTTTTGTCAGCTGAAACACATCGTAGTACAGACTCTGAGGCGAGATAAATAGATGGGCCCAAAATAGGAGACTGGGGCTTTTTGGGTCTTGGTATTGTTTGGCTGTTCTTCGCTCCACTTTGAGACACTCCTAGAGAGGACTACTCTAGCAAAGGCTTCAGGGCTCCGAGTTCCAGCTGCTGTTCCAGATTCAAGCAGCAACTTTGGTGGAACTGCTGGTCTGATGAAATCCTGCTGACTACACCAGGGGAATCGCTCCCAGGAAGTGAATTCAACAAGGTCTACTTCTTCTGTTCCCATAAATCTCCTTTCTCTCCTATGTAGGGTAGGTGGCTTGGAAGGGAGGTATAAACATTTAAAGAACCCCAAATAAAGTAGGTTTGGAAAAGGTGACAGATAAGAAGATTTATCACAATTTATTTCAGTCCTAATGCAACCAGAAGACAAATCACTTAAATGAAATTTTGTAACTTCTACTCAGACATTTTTATAACGTCTAGTAGGTTATGTGTTTAGAGGTATGGGTGCCTAATACAGGGCTTCATGTAGCACAAGCCAGCAGCCTCAAACTTCAATTCTTTTCTTAACTAAACATGCTGCTTATTATATAAGTCACATCTTATTCATTCTATATTTTACTTTTTCACAGTAGTTTTATTTTGTTTTCATTTTCTTATACTGAACATGGATTACTTTCTCATGTAACATATCCTGAGTATAGTTTTGCCTCCCCCATTCTTCCCACTTACCCCGCCCTCACCTTGAATTTTTTGTCATCCTACCTCTATTTCCCAAGTACTGGGCCCACATGGCTGCATCATTATGCACATCAGATCCAATTACCTTAAATTTCCCTAAAACCCAGCCTTCAATATTTAGTGCTGTAGATGTCACCTTTGAAATGCCACAAAACAAAGGGAAAACACAGGTTGTTAGTAATTTTAATTAGGACAAAAGATGATGCTATCATCTTATGCCTGGAATTAATGCATTGTAATTTTGATTTTAAAAGAGTTAGGGGCTAGAGAGATGGCTCAGCAGTTAAGAGCACTGTCTGCTCTTCCAAAGCTCCTGTATTCAATTCACAGCAACCACATGGTGGCTTACAACCATCTGTAATGAGATCTGGTGCCTTCTTATGGTGGGCAGGCACACATGTGGGCAGAATACTGTATAAATAATAAATAAAATCTTAAAAACAAACAAAAAACCAAAAACCAAAAAACAATTTTAAAAAAAGGAGTTAGATGGCTTACATTAAAATACCTTTTTCCTTTAAGTTTTTGAGAACTTCATGTATGAGGAAAGTACTTAAATCATTTCCATTCATCTGTATTCCCCTGTCATGGCCTCTCTTGCCCACTCAGTCTCTCAAATCCATGGCCTCTTCTTTTTCTTCTTTAAAAAAGTAATGTGTGTACACGTGTGAGTATTTCCAACTGAGTCTACAGACTGTCCCTCATATGTAAATGTGTTTAAGGCTGAGATCGAAGAATTAGATAACCTATCAGAGACACTTGTCCTTGAGGAAGATGGGCCCTCTTTTTCTCAGCAGCCATTCATTCATTCCCTACACCTCCTCATCTGTGTAGTGGACCTTGTGAGATGTCTGCCATCCATGTGAGTATGTAAACAGATGCCATCTTTATTCAGGTCTTATTTAGGTGACCATACAGGTGATGGGTGCAACTTCCCTGTCATATATAAAAGATACTTTCTCACAGCAGATGTTCTAGTCCTCTGGCTCTTATAACCTTTCTATCTTTTCTTCCTCAATGTTCCCTGAGCCTTAAGTATGAGTTGTATTGTAGATGTATGAATTGGGGTTGGACCCCTTATGTTCAGGTGTTCTTTGGGGCTTTCTGCAATGGTCTCAGACTGCTACACAGAGAAGCATCTTGATGACTGGTGACAACTATATTAACTAAGGGTACAACGTTAAGTATTTAGAACTCAGTTAAAAACTCAGGGTTTTAGCTTAGGAAAGTGGTAGTAAAAAGTTCCATTGTCTCACAAGCTATTAGCAGTTGCCTGGATTTCAGTGGCTGACGTTCATTCCCTCCTATTGAATGAACCGAAAGTCCAATTGGGCAGTTGTTGATTAATACTCAAGAGATCAAGGCCACCATCAAACTCTTAGGACTATCTTGCCATGGTAGCTATTGTTATGAATCATAGGCTTGGCAACTTGCATAGCCACCTCAGATACTGTGAGACTTATTCCTCAAGGAGGAGGCTTTCAGATCATTTCTGTTTGATTCCTCCAAGTTCTGTGTCCCACGTGTGATGTGTGGCATTGTCAGCCCAAGGCATGCATTCAAGTTCCAGGACTCAACCAAGGACAGTGGTAATAGCCTACAGTGTTGGGGGTTGCTTCAACTCCTCTAATAAGTAATTGAAAGAGATATTTCCCATGTATGTCACTGGAGTTTTGGTTAAATAGTTTGTGGTTCCTGGGGAAGGTTTTAGCACCCTACATGGCCTGACTTCATTGAAACACATATACTTTTGCACAGAAACAGAAACACACACACACACACACACACACATACATGTACATATACATGCACATGCACACACACAAAAATGCTATGTATTTTTAAGTAAACATAAAATAAATGTTTCTCTATGACTTTTTCAAGCATCTTTGGTGTTAAAGCTTAATTTGTATAGCAAGCATATTCCCTCATTTGCAAACCATATATTAGTGATTAGTTAGGTAATGAATGGCTGTCATAAAATATAATGTAAGGTGACTCTGACAGCTAATCTACCATTAAACTTTATTTTTAATAATAACTTTTATTTTTATTTATTATTATTATTTATTATTATTATTATTTCTTAGCATTTCCTAAAAAAATTTATTTGGATACAATAAAAGCATCTGGATGATATGTTAATTTTAGAAATCACATGGTGGTATATGCCAAAGTTATTACTACTTCCTTTCCTTGGTCTTATTTGGTATATCTGTCTATTCTCTCTTATGTAGAAATCTGTGTTAACCAATATGGTTGCTACTCAGTGAATCAGGAGCTATATTGCACTGAACATTGCAAATTGTTTATGCATGCAAGCATAGCTCAGATGCTTCTGATATGAAACCATTTAACGCGTCAGGGGAGGCAAAGACTCTAATCCTGACAATGCTTTACAATTACAAAGCCTGCCAAACTATATTGTAAATCACTTGTCTCTAACCGCTAATAATTCTGCTGGTTTACTGAGCACCTATTTGAAGCCAGAAACTATTTAAACACCTTCCAAACTCTAGAGTGCCTACTTCAAAGCTCTGAGTCCACACAACTCTGAGTAAGTACCTGGATTTTTGCCATTTTAGAAATAAAGACATTCACTATACAGATCAACCACACTCCATGGCAGAACCATGACAAGGAAGAGTTGTCCAACACAAAACAAACTCCGTAGGGTTTTGCGGGGGGGAGTTGTGATTTGTTTTGGCATTTTTGTCTTATTGGAGTTTTTGTTTTAATTTGATTTTCATTTTCTGTTTGGGAATTTGTGTGAGAGAAGAGAGAAGGGGTGATCAATATTAGTGGCTAGGGAGAGATGGAGGATGTAACAGGTGTTAGGGAAAGTGAAAACATGATTAAAAATATTGTATTAAAATTAAGAAAAAAGAAACAAAGAGGTTGTGTAACTTGTCTTAAAGACCACCATTAGGTACCAGTGAAAAGTCACATCCTTGAAGCTTGTTCAGACTCTTGGACTATTGAGAAAGTTCACAGAAAGCAGCATCTTGATCAACATCAAAAAGACATATGAACACTGTTACAGTTAGCTTCACCACCCCCTCCCCTCCCCTCACCCACCCTAGCTCAGTGACTCCTAGGCCAGTCTCCTTTATCACTTCTCTCCAGTGCCTCTTTCCATAAGTCCTTTGGTGTTGAAGAAACATCCAGAGAAGGAATGCCTCTGATTCCCTCTTCCTGCACCACCATGTACTTCTGGATCCTGCCTGCACATTCCAGGTAAGAGCCCTCTAGGAACAACTTGATCATTTTATTCATGAACATTTGGGAATGAATTAATACCACATCGCTATCAATCCACAAATGTCACAGGGACATAAAAATAGATCACTGCAGAGACACTAGAAACAGCTGTGTTGAGTATTGGCAAGGAAAGACTGATTTGACGGGCAGGCTTCCGGAACATGCTGGCAAAGGGATTATCCAAAGGTGTCCTTGTCATATGTTTTCATTCTTAATAACTTTAGATATCAACATCATAAACAGATTTTTTTATTCCTTCAAGCAACCTTTCCGATTTTACCCCCATGCATGCTGCTGGAAAAGTCAGAGATAAGCAACCAAAGATTTAAGCTAAAGAATATTGAAAAGCAGAGACTAGATATTGCATTATCCCAATTTTCATGGGAAATTGAAAGTTTGAGATACCACAATGCTTTAATGAACACTGCGTTGACCCATCACACCCAAGTCCAAGACACCACACTGCAGACATACTCACACCATTCTCTTGCTTTTCTGGCCTTTCATCATTTTTGTAGTTGTCACTAAAAGCACACAAATTGATGCTCACCATATATTCAAATTGTACCCACCATGAAAAAAACAGGTTTTTAAAAATATTACATTATGGGAGTTGTACCTATATTTTTCTGTTCATAATAGTTTCTTCATAAAGTTAAAAAAATAAAATTAAAATTAAGAACTTGCTTCTTTTTTAAACAATTGCTGCTATGTGTGTCTCCTGTGAGAAAACCATTAACACTTAAAATTAAAACACTGACTTAACCTTTTTCTCAAAGGGTATATGTAGTGGATATAAACATGTTTTTGTTTTTATCCCAAGTGTGGGATGTGAAACAGACTTGTGTGAGGACATGTGGTATTTGTCTACTAGAAGAAGAACTGACTCTTGTAGGGGCATGGTCTTTGCCAGCTGATAAACATCCTAGTATGGACTCTGAGAATATATATATATATATATATATATATATATATATATATATATATATATATTCACACACACACACACACACGTGTGGGCTTTTTTGTTTTCGTATTGCTTCCCACCATTTGGCTATTCATCACTCCACTTTAAGAAGCTCCTAGAAAGAAATGCTCCAGAGAATGTTTTGAGGTTCCAGGTTCCAGCTCCTGTGGTTACAGTCAACTTTACTGAGTTGTTGGTTTGCTGTTTAATGGGGCTGCTGAAATCCTGATGAAGAAAAGTGCAATCATTCCAAGGAACTGAGTCTAAAAAGGTCTATCCTCCTGTTCCCATTAACCTCTTCTTTCTCCTATCTAGGGTAGGTGAGGTGGAATGGAGGTATTAAAGAACCCCATATAAAGTAGGTTTGAAAAAGTTCAAAACCTACAGATATAGTATTTCGTTTCTCACTGAGACTTCAACAGCTACATCTTGGATTTAATTGAAACATTTTCTTTTTACTAGCTTTCTGTATTTGTGAACATCAGAAGGTAGTGGTTCCTGTTTTGATAACCATGGTGTTATATCATGCACTTAATTTATATTTTTGTGGGGAATGCCAGGAATGATGCAATAGATCTTTATAGGTATTTCTCCAATGGGAAGGTACATCATCATTGAAGTGTAAATTGAGTTGCATGTCATATCTGAATTAAAAAAAAAAAGTTCACCATCCATTCATGCTTCCTTTACAAAACAAAATGAGATCAAATAGAAACATTTATTGAAACTAAGAATAAAATTTTGATATATTTAATATGCATTACTCTGAGCCACTGGACACTAAATTCATTACAAAGATAAATTAGTTCATCTAGTCATGTCAAACTGCCAATTGTCCATAAATTCAGAATTGTCAGTTCTGATAAGAAAAGAAACTGCTAAATAGAAGTGGTAGTAATCATGGACAACAATTGAATGGGCCTTTTGAAAATGGAGTCCTCAGACATTTTTCTATGTGGCATCCTAGATGACCATATTAGTTTTCTTACCCAAAACTAAGCTTAACAAGATGCCTGCCTTTTGCTGACCTTGATCTTACATTCACCTGTCTCTGCCTCCTGAGTGCTTGGATTAAAATGCCTAGCTTCTTTATCTTTTTATGTTTGAGCAAATGTGAGCATTTTACTGTTTTCAGACCTTTTCCGCATATAGAATGCAATAAAGAGGGACACACAGCCCAATCCTTACAGGCAGCTACTCCACTTTTTGGAACCTACACAATTCCTCTTCCAGGTATGACTTATTTAAAACCATTGATGTCATTTAGTGTCTTCTCAAGATCTGCTATATCTCAAATTTACTATTTATACCACACACTTGAATAATATACATAGATGTATATATACCTCTCTCTCTCTCTCTCTCTCTCTCTCTCTCTCTCTCTCTCTCTCTCTCT
>OU015758.1:32261763-32278739 GCA_907169655.1 Acomys percivali
TCTCTCTCTCTCTCTCTCTCTCTCTCTCTCTCTCTCTCTCTCTCTCTTTCTAAAATCACAGTAAGGAATTCTAGTTCCACTGTCATTGACATTTGATTAAATCATTTTATCTGAAGAATCAAGCCTTAAAAGTATGCATAAAATTGATATATAAATGGCTTCTTTCACTTTCATGTTAGAGCTAAGTAGCAGAAGTATGAGCTACAAGCAAGCTGTAACAGTTATTGTGTTCATTTGAATGAGAATGGCCTACAAAGACCCAAATATTTGAATACTTGGTCCCAGGTTTTTGGAATTGTTTTGGAAGGATTAGGAGTCATAGCCTTATCAGTGGAGATATGCCACCAGTGGTGGGATTTTAAATTTCAAAAGCCACAGATCATTCCATGCCTCTTGCTCTCTTTGCCTCATGCTTATGGGTCACTCAGCTACTGTTCCAGTGCCCGGCCTGCCTGCTACCATGTTCCCCCACATAACGTCCATGACTCAGACCTTCTGAAACTGCAAGTCCCCAAAACTCTTCTATAATTTGTCATGCTCAGTAATAGACAAGTAACCAGTACAAGTATCTGGACTTGTGATCTTGTGATATGTATTTTTCATGATAAACTCTAGGATAACTACTGCTCTTTTGTTTCTGAAACTGAAGGGGAATGTTAGAGTCTTAGAGATTGTTAGAGTCTTATTTTATTCTGTTCAGTGTGTGGGGTGTGGAGGGAAAAGCATTGTGGAATCAGCTATCTCCTTCTACCTTCATGTGGTTCCCTGAAGATGTGATAATGCATTGTATCTTCAAATTTTCAAAACTTTGGACAAGATACCAGAACCACTAGAGTAAAGCCTTCATTTTGCTGGAACAATCAGTGTTAATCAGCTGAGGCTGAAGAATCAGCTGTGATTAAGAAGAGACTATCAGATCCAAGATGGTGGTGAGCAGTGTGGACTGTGTTTGGAAGCTCCAGGGAATTGCACAGATTTCTGAGCCAGGAACACCAAGGTCCCCACACCACGGCAGCAGGAGTGCTCCACGGTTCAGAGGGACAAGGGTGTGCAGGACCTGCGTGCCCCTGCACACGGGAGGAGAGCGGATTTTCTCTGATCGGAGCAGCAGCGGTAGAGGCAACAGCAGCAGTGGCAGCACCAGCATCAGCTGTGGCAGTGGCTAAGGTTTGCAGCTCTGAGCCTTCTGGTGGAGGCGATTAGTGTGTTGGCCGGTGGGAGTTGCTGCAGGAGAGGGGACTCTGGACAGGATTTGGGTTGCGTGGTGCCTTGTGACTCAAACTGGACTCGGCGGACAGTTCAGCCCCAGAGTCCTGGGTTCAGCTCAGTGCATAGTGCCGTGGAAACGCTGGCTCAGCGCAGCAAGCAATTCTGCCCAGGCACCAGCTTAGCTCAGCCACAGCTCCCCTGTTGCGACGCAGGCTGGGCAGAGCGCTCAGTTCCACCCTAGGCACCAGCTCAGTGCAGCCGCAGTTCTCCTGCTGGGACGCAGGCTGGGTGGAGCACTCAGTTCCACTGGAGTCACTAGCTCACATCAACGAGCAGTTCTGCCCAACACACTAACTCAGCTCAGCGGGCAGTTCTGGGGCACTGATGCAGGCTGAGGTCAGCACACAGATTCAGCACAGAGGCCCTAGCTGGACTCGCCGGACACTTTGGGCCCAGAGACTCTAGTTGAGCTGTGCGCACAGGCTCAGCGGCCGCAAGACTTTGGCTGGACTATCCACGCAGTACAGGCCCGGAGTCCTGGGCTGAATTCAGCATGCAGTGTGGGTCCAGACTCCCTGGCTGAGATTGGCACACAATTCCGCACTGGAGACTTGGGTGGAGCTCGGCGTGCAGTTTGGGGCCAGAGTCCCTAACTGTGCTTGGCAGACAGATTGGGCCCAGAGACTCTAGCGGAGCTTTTGGCACAGTCCCGGCTCTAAGACTCTGGTTGGACACAGTGTGCAGTTTGAATCCAGAATTCCTGGCTGAGCTGGGCAGACTGGTTGGGCCTGAGTCAATAACTGACCACAGCACGCAATTTGGCCAAAGCCCCTAGATGAGCTTGGTGTGCAGTCCCAGCCCAAAAATTCTGGCTGGACCCTGAGTGCATTTTGAGCCCAGAATTCCTAGCTGAGCTCGGCAGACGGCTCAGGCCCTGAGATTCTAGCTGAGCTCGGCGCGTGGTTCAGGCCCAATGTCCCTGGCTGGACTTAGCAGGGAACCCAGAAGACTGTGGATACCTTGGCTTGACCCAACGCTCATTCAGAGACCCAGAACGATTGCAGGATCCACAGCACAGGGGAGCTGAGGATCACTGGCTGTGAGAGTCCAAAACAACAGGGCTAACCTCCTGTTATCCACACTAGTGAAGCATCAGAGCTTCCAGCCTACGGAAATCGTGAGAAAACAAGTGAATCTATCATCAGACTCCCTACATCCAACTCGGGAAGCTACCCAACAAAAACAGAGACAGCAAGATGTCTAAAGGACAGTGTAAAAGCATACGCAAAAAACCACAAAAAAAACATGGCGTCTCCAGTTTCCAGCTATCCCAAAGAAAACAACCCAGAGAACTCAAATACAATGGAAATAAAAGAAAATGACCTCAAATCCTTAGTAATGAGCATATTAATGGAGGAAACAAATAAAATTTATAATCAAATGCAGGAGGACGCAGCCAAACAGGTGAGAGACATAAAAAAAGCACGTAGAGTGGAACTCGAAAAATTTGAGGAAAATGCAAACAACCAGATGAAAGAAATCAAGCATGCGGTTCAAGCTCTGAAGACCTATAAAGAGGCAATGGAAGAAACTCAGGAATATACAAACAATCAGATGAAAGAAATAAAAAAAAAAATCAGTTCAAGATCTGAAGACGAAAATGGATTCAATGATAGACACACAGACAGAAGAAAAACGAGAACGTGAGACCTCAGAGAAGAAGGCGAGCAACACAGAGGTGAGCTTTTCTAACAGAATCCAAGAGATGGAAGAACAAATCTCAGGTATAGAAGGTACAATCACAGATCTTGAAGCAACCATTAAAGAAAATGCCAAATCTGGGAAACTCCTGACACAAAACATCCAAGAAATTCAGGACACCATGAAAAGAAGAAATCTGAGGATAATAGGCATTGAAGAAAGAGAAGATATCAGACTCCAAGGCCCAGAAGCTATTCTCAACAAAATCATAGAAGAAAATTTCCACAATCTAAAGAAAGAGATGCCTATAAACATAAAAGAGGCCTACAGAACACCAAATAGAATTGACCAGAAAGAAAAAACTGCCCGTCACATAATAATCAAAACACAAAACATACAAAACAAAGGAAAAATATTAAAAGCTGCAAGGGAAAAGGGCCAAATAACATTTAATTGCAAACCTATCAGAATTACACCCAACTTCTCAACAGAGACCATAACAGCCAGAAGGACCTGGACAGAGATCCTGTAAACCCTGAGAGACTACAGATGCCAGGCCAGACTACTTTACCCAGCAAAACTATCAATAACCATTGATGGAGAAAACAAAATATTCCATGACAAAAACAAATTCAAACAGTACCTATCCACAAATCCAGCTTTAAAGAAAGTACTAGAAGAAAAACTCCATCCCAAAGGGTCAAGCTACACCCAAAACTACTCAGGGAATAGATAAGTATACCATGGCAAAAACACAACTACACAAACGCTAGACTGGAAACAACATCAGAATTAAGACTCTTAACAGTCACTGGTTGTTAATATCTCTCAACATCAATGGTCTTAATTCTCCAATAAAAAGACAAAGACTAACGGAATGGGTACATAAACAAGATCCAACATTTTTCTGCATTCAAGAAACACATCTCACCCATAACGATAGGCATTACCTCAGGGTAAAAGGTTGGAAAAATATATTCCAAGCAAATGGTCACAAGAAGCAAGCAGGCGTAGCCATTTTAATATCGAACAAAATAGACTTTCAACCAAAATTAATCAAAAGGGATGCAGAAGGACACTTCATACTCATACTCAAAGGTAAAGTCAACCAAGATGACATCACAATTCTGAACATCTATTCTCCCAATACAAGGGCACCCACATTTGTAAAAGATCTGCTAAAAAAGCTTAAACCACACATCGATCCCCACACAATAATAGTGGGAGACTTCAACACCCCACTCTCACTGAAGGATAAGTCATTGAAACAGAAACTAAGCCGATGAATAACATCATTAACCAATGCCATGGGTCAAATGGATCTAACAGATATCTATAGAACCTTTCACCCAAACAAGAAAGAATATACCTTCTTCTCTGCACCCCATGGAACCTTCTCCAAAATTGATCACATCATAGGTCACAAAACAAGCCTCAACAGATACAAGAGGATTGAAATAATACCTTGTATCCTATCAGATCACCATGCTCTTAGGCTGCAATTCAACAACAACAGAAATAACAAAAAGCCTACATGTACGTGGAAACTAAACAACTCTCTGCTAAATGACACATGGGTCAGGGAAGAAAGAAAGAAAGAAATCAAGGAGTTTCTGAAATTAAATGAAAATGAAGGAACAACATACCCATATTTGTGGGATACATTGAAAGCAGTGCTAAGAGGAAAATTCATAGCACTAAGTACCTTTGAAAAGAAATTGGAAACATCGCACATAACCATCTTAACGACACAACTGGAAGCCCTAGAAAAAAAAGAAACAGAAACACCCAAAAGGAGTAGACGTCTGGAAATAATCAAACTCAGGGCTGAAATTAACAAATTAGAAACTAAGAAAACAGTCCAAAGAATCAACAAAACCAAGAGCTGGTTCTTTGAGAAAATCAACAAGATAGACAGACAATTAGCCAAACTAACTTCGTAGTGTAGGCATCACCCAGTTCATACTAGTGTTGAAGAGGTGAGGGGATCATGAAGAACAACTGAGTCTTGGCACTCTATGACAGGGTTACAGTTGCTGGAGAGGTCAAAGTGCTGCTCAGTTGCAGCAAGTGATAGCTGCAGTTTGGAGATGCCATAACCATGACATGACCACCAAGAACAGCAACATCACTGTAGGGAACCTACCCAACCCTAAAATCCAAGCTGTGTTGGAGCCAGAGAAGTAACCCAGGCCCTTAGGAATAGCCCAGAAGATTGTGAGTGAATCCAGACCTTGGATGCTGAGTTATTTAGATAGTTGAAGTTTGGTTTTGCTACATTCAGATTTTGGCTGTTCCTTTGTTATTCCCTCTTGAAGTAAAAAAAAAGCATTTAGTTTATTTATTTATTTATTTATTATTTGTTTTATAGGAGCCCTCAGTTGAGAGATTGGATTTTAAAGGATATTGGATATTTGAAAGAGACTGAACTTAAGTGTTTGAATTGTTAAAGTCTGTGAGGGCTTTAAAAATTACAATGTTTTAAATTGTGATATTGATATCACTATATTATCTTGGGGATAAAAAAGAAAGGAAAGGTTATGAGTTAACAGTAATGTGTTTATGTACCAAGTTGACAAGAAGTAAATTGTGCTTGCTAGTTTTTTGTCAACTTGGCACAAGCCAGAGTCATCTGATAGACTGGAACTTCAATTGAGAGAATGCCTTGTAAGATCCAGATCTAGCCAATGGACAGGATATTCTCCACAGTTGAGTGGAGAATGGGGTCTCACTTTCACACGTACTCTGGTGCCTCATATTTGACCACATCCCCTAAATGGGGAGACCTCTGATGGCACTCAGAGGAAGAATAGCAGGCTACCAAGAAGAGACTTGATACCCTATGAGCATATACAAGGGGAGGAAATCCCCCTCAGTCACAGTCATAAGGGAGGGGAGTAAGGGGAAAATGGGAGGGAGGGGGGAATGGGAGGATACAAGGGAGGGGATAACCATTGAGATGTAACATGAATAAATTAATGAAATATAATTTTTAAAAAGATTTGGCTGTAGGGCATTTTCTTAATTAGTGATTGATGGGGGGGAGGACCCCACTCATTGTAAGTGGTACCTTCCCTGGGCTAGTGGTCCCAGTTTCTATAAGAAAGCAGGCTGAGCAAGTCATGAGTAGTAAGACAGTAAGAAGCTCCCTGCCACTGCCTCCAAATCAGCTCCTGCCTCCAGGCTCATTCCCTGTTTGAGTTGTAGTCCTGACTTACCTCAAAGATGGAGTAGAATGTGAAGGGGTATGCCAAACAAACAAACAAAAAAAAACCCAACACTTTTCTTCCCTACTTGCTTTGTTTTCAGTGTTTTATTACCCCCAATCATAACCCTAGCTAGGACACATAGTAAGAAAAAAAGGAAAATATAACACAGCTCGATGATGATGATGATGATGATGATGGTGGTGGTGGTAATGGTGATGATGATGATGATGATGATGATGGTGGTGGTGATGATGATGATGATGATCATGATGATGATGATGATTACCCAAGGGTGACTTTATGAACCCTCAAGACAAACCCAGATATTAACTTTGGAAAGAAATATGTTTCTTAACCATGTTTGCGCTACTCTGCGGTTGGGTTCCTCATCAAGACAGCTATTCTGTACCCTTCTCTGGTCACCAAAGCCTCAGCCATGTCCAGCTTCCCTCTCCGTCACTCTACACTTTGTGGTGGTTTCATAATCCAAGACTTGATGGATTCAGAAAAAAAAAGTTGGGAAAATTTGTCTTCTGAGGTGATTCAGGAGAAACTAGGAATAAAATGATGTACATTTACTTAGAAGAGAATTTGACAGTTTCAAGACATATATTGCTTACCAAAAACTTTATTAGAGATATTAAAATTATGAATGATAATTTAGCTCAGTAGTACAGTCTTTTCCTGGTGTATATAAAATCCTAGTTTGGGCTTCCACCACCAAACAAAATTACTAAGAATTTGGCCCTTATTATTTACTTTACAATTTAAAGAAATGTTCTCCATCCCTCCACATCTGAAAGGAATACACTATTCAAATCTTGCTACCTAGGCAATATTGGTGTATTTCTGTAGCTGTTTTTATTTCAAATAGACACATTTAAACTCATATAACCTATATTTGCTCTTTTAGTTTTATTTAAAATGCTATGTTTTCTAAGTACTTTGTTTAGACTTGGCTCCATACATCACACTGGGAATCTGGTTGTCACTTCCGATGGAAAAACAAATCAATACCGATCAGTTATTCTAATTAAATGTTTCTACAACCTGTGTATATAGTTTTCAGTGGCTTTAAGTGGCTGATGTTGGAGTTATTGATTTTTACAAATTCATATAACACTTACAATATCTGTCCAATATGCTAAAAGGATTTGCAAGCTAACCTGAGACTAGAAACTAATAAAATATTTGAAGTTAAAATATTTCATCACAACGTGTTAAAGACCTTGATGCAGGTTTGTATTTATAAGCAGAACAGCGTAAGAGAGAAACACTCCTCTTCCTCCTTCTTCTGGAACAGCAACCAGCACAGAGGGCAGTATTTGAAGAGTAACAAAGAGGCCAAAGCAACTAACAAGTAGTATGGGCTCACGTGAGCCTCATCCATACACTTGTGTAACATCAACCTTGTAGCTATAAAGGAACCAATGACGGTTACATCTGCAAGACTCTGGGAAATGGCAGGCCCCTTTTATTGTACAGAGAAAGAGGAAAGTCTCACAATTCAGGGGCAGGAAGCTATGATTTACATAACGAATATGGCAAAGAGACCTATAAAGAAACAAGACTTCCATGGCAGAAAAATCACACACTGGCTTCACTCCAAGACACCAGGCACATCCCTGGAAAATCTGATGTGCCAGAATATAACAGTATGTACTGTTCCCAGAGCCAGCATCCGTGCAGCATTTGGCTTTCTACTTGAGCTTGAAACATGGGACTATTTTTCTCGCATCCTACCAGGGTTCCATTTATGTTTAGCACCTGCATGCAACCCAGGAGCTTGAGAACAAAATTTTAAATATGGATTGGAATTGCTTGACGCTATCATATCTTACAAATTAAGTGTAATTATTGTCATAATTTCTATATTCTACCATTTAGTAATCTTAAGGATCAAAATGTGACTCCCTTGATGGTAGCAGCTCTATTTTAAAATTAGTTTCTATGAATTCCATAATTATATAAAGCAATAAATTGTCCATCAGGGTGATATGAAATTATAAAATTGGGTAAATAAGCCATGCTATCTAACCAGGGCTAGAAATTATGCTCTGAATAATACACATTTATTCTATGATGTACTACTTATGTAGCACTCACTAAATAATATATTTGATTAAATATCAGAAGCCTTGTTTTTAAAAAGAAATAATAATTCAAGTAATTTTTGTTGCAGGATATTTGATCCCGTTGTGAAGCCGGAGACTGTAAACTGGAAAAAAAACTGTTTCTTGCTTGGTGTGGTTCAGCCCTAACACACACCTTTAATCCCAGAAGTTCCTGTTAATTCTAAACAGGTGATTGTGGTATGGTTCAGCCCTAGCACATACCTTTAATCCAAAACCTTTCTGTACACTGTACATGGAATTTATTAAATTTAATCCTAGGTCAAGAGGTGGAGCAAGAAACCAGCTGATAAGGAGTAGGTAGAAAGGAGTGACTTTGAGAGCAGGGTGTGTAAGACAGCATGAAGAAGAAGAAGAAGGAGCTCTTTTGCCTTTTGGCTTTAACCTTTGATGTCTTCCTTCTGTGGTGTGAGCTGAGTAGGAAGGTCACCTGGGTTCTCTCTCTGCCTCTCTGAACTAGCAGGTTTTCACCCCAGCATCTGGCCCCTGAGTCTTCACTTGTAAAATCAAATGTTTTGGGATTCTCATTATTAAAAACAACAGGGTTTTTTTTTAAAACTAAGATAAATATGAAAAAATGCAACAGGTATGGACTAGTCTCTCTCTCTCATACCAGATTTGGCTGGTAGTAACTGCCCAGCAAAAGTCAATATGATAAGGCAGAGGCTGTAAGCACCAGAGGGCCACACCATTTCTTTCTGTGTGACAGAAATTTGAGAATTCTGGGGAAAAAAACAGAATGGTTAAATATAGATTTCTCCCTGACTTGGGAGGAAAAGAAGAAATGGAGCAATCAAAATAGCAAGAACAGGTGGGCATATATGAGGTGCTATAATAGGTAAGAGACTGAAATTTTCTCCACAGCTGAGAATGTAGAAAAATAATGAGAGAAGAAATTCAGTGTGTTAGTGGTATAACAGTCATTGGATGCTCAGTAACTGGGAAAATACAAATATGCATTAATATGCGTCCTTCTCTTTCTTTTGTTTCTTTTTGCTGTTTGTTTGTTGGAGACAGTGTTTCACTGTGTCCCTGGTTTTTCTGGAACCTACTCTGTACACCAGGTTGCCCTTGAACTCACAAAGAACCTCCTGCCTACCTGCTGGGATTGAAGGTGTGCAGCACCATTGCCTGGCTTCTTTCATTTTCTTTAATGTCATACATGTGTGGAATGGAGTTCTAGGTTTTCAGAATAAAAAAGTGTTATAAACTTAATTGTGTCCTCTCAAATCCGTGTGTTAAAATCCCTTACTACCTCAAATTGTGACTGAGTTTGTGTTAAGTACTTTAAGGAGACCAGTAAGTTAAAATGAGAGTATTGGTATGGGACTCAGTTCAATCTAGTTCATAATTTTAAAAAAATAAACTGAAAGACATCAAGGATACCCCAGTTGAAGAAAACACAATGGAAGAACATGAAGAAGGCAGCCTTCTACATGCCAAGGACAGATGAGCCTATATGTACTTTGATCTTGAGTGTTCAGTCTCCAGAACTGAAAAAGTAAATGTTTGTAGTTCAAGCCACAGTGCATGGCTTATTATGATTTCCTAGAAAATTAAAAGAGATGAATATTTAAATTACCTACAGCAGGGTAATATTCTTCTAAGCTAGAGGTTAAAGTGTCTGACAGTTTCCATGAATGATGATCATTTTTATTTGAATCATGTTCCTACTAATCTCTAGGTCTGTGATTTTAAGTAATTTGCTTTCTTTTTAACTAAATTTTCTCATTTTAAAACTGGGCATTGTGTCTATAGTATATGTCCACTTAAAATAAATAAACAAACAAATAAATATCTACTTTGTCCAGCTGTTATAAGTCTTAAATGAGATAAAGTAGCTAGCACATCTGATACTGGTAGGCTGTTATGAAGATCAGCTATATTATTTATGTATCTTAAGATGTTTAAATATCTTCTACCTTCTACCAATGAGCACTCCTGTTTAGTAAGCAGTGGTGTTTTGGGAAAAGCTTGGGTCAATGAAGCAATTTAAGTTACGCCAAGGGCAGCCCGCCCCATGTCACCTATCTACACTTCCTCATTGAGGTTGCAATGGAAATGGTTATTTGATAATTATTACTTTTTATTTACTATAATAGGACACCATGACCAAGCCTATTTGTAGAAACAATTGTTTATTTTGGGCTTACAGTTCCAAAGAGCTAAGAGCCCATCACCTTCATAGAAGCACTGTAACATGCATTAGATATTGTGTCAAGGCCAGCTGAACGCTCTCATCTTGAACCCAAAAGGAAGCTGAGAGAGAAAGCTCAAAATGGCAGGTCTCCAAGCTCTCTAAGCCCAGGTCCTGTGACATATTTCCTCTAGCACCGTCACAACTTCTAAGCCTATCCGAATAGGGCCAACAATTGTGGACCAAATACTGAAATGCCAGAGAATAGGGAGGACAAGTCATTCAGACTATCACAAAAATACCTAAAGGTTACAATTTACTGGAGAAAATAGAGCCGAAGAAAAAAATTTAGATGCAAATAAACTTAGACACAAGGGAAGACGTTGTTTTAGTCTGGTAAATTTTTGACATCTTGAAACATATTTAAAACATATAATTTTTAAAATTTTGATTTATGTATGTGTATGTGACAGTATTTGTGGTGGTATTTATGTGTGTGTGTGTGTGTGTGTGTGTGTGTGTGTGTGTGTGTGTGTGTGCCTGTGTAAGCCAATGGTTGATGGCAGACATTTTCTTCGCTCATTCTCCACCTTACTTTTTGAGAAGGGTCTCTGCTTAGACCTAGAGCTCCCTGGACTTTATTCCCCACCTTCTCCCAGGGACTAGGTTTGCAGAACACCTCAGTGCTGTGTTTTTCCATGGATGCTAGAAATTTAAAAAAAAAAAAAAAAAAAAAAAAACTCAGATGCTCCTGTCATGTAGTAACACTTTGCCAAACTAGCCATCTCCCAACCCCAGCATATGATTTTTAACACATTACTTATTGCTATTATTTCTCAGTCTCAGACATTGCTCTAAGTACATTTTGTATATTATCACATCCTCATCCTAAGTGTGTTAAATAAATAATAGTCATAAAACTTTGTTGGGCAAATACATGCATTTTATTTATTCTGAAACACGTGTAGCACAAAGCACTTATCTGCAGGATAACACCATACTGTCCTTTATTAGGGAAATTGATGTGATTCACTCATTTGAGGATTAAGTAAATACAAATGTAGCATATTGCAAGATTAAAAGCAAGTTCTCTGATCTTGGACTCATATCCCGAATATACACTTTAACAGTTTCTAGAGGCTGAATCACTGGGAACCATTTTCAAGGTTTTATGGACACGGGTGCTGAGACAGGAAACTCGGTTCATATGCAAAGAACATGATTATTCAAACTCCTAAGACACACCAGCTACATTTGCAACACTAGAAACCACTATTAGAGGGGAACGTTGGGATCAGCTGGGAATGTTCCCTAATTGTGAGTACTAAGAACTCAAGTACGACTTTGCTTTTAGAATTATGTTTTCTGCGTATGAGTGTTTTGATTGCAGGTATCTATGTGTGCCATGTATGTGTCTGGTGCCTGGGAAGGCCAGAAGAGGATATTAGATCCCCTGGAACTGAAGAAGTAGATGGCTTTGATCCACCATATGGATACTAAGAACCAAACCTGGGTGCCCCAAAAGAGAAACAGATGCTCTTAACCATTAAGCCATCTCTCTAGCGCCAATGTATCTCCTTTTATGAGAATTGAAATAGGTTCTTGAGTAGGATATTTGATTACTTCATGGTCTAGGAAGAAACTGCAGGAGACTGAGGAGGGGTCAGTATAAACAGCGATGCCTTCGCTATGCCTTTACCATGCTAGTAGAGACTGCAATGGGTCTGTAACTACAGCTGTGCAAAAATAGGGACTAAGGAAACATCAGCAGAATAGTCAAACACTGACACGCATTAAATGAGAGAGGAGAGTAAAGATAAGATTAAAATATTACAATCACTTGATTCACTCAATGAGTAAATTACAAGACATGATGCTGGTTTAAAGAAAGAGAATAAGTTGCATTTATAAGATATTGTAGCAGGCAGGTGAGAGGGTGTCAGCAGGTGGAGCTGCCTAAAGCAATCTTGGAAGCCTTGCCGTGGCACCAGGACCCACATAATTAAGAAATGTTTATCATGTGTATCATGTAGACTTCATGCATATCATGGCAGTGGCCCTCTACCCCAAAGAAAAAACCAAAAATATAAGCAAATTTTAAAATGTAATAAAATATTATAGTTTGCTTTCCATCCGTACAATACATTTCAGCTTTGTCTAGTTTGGAAACACAGACAGTTCATTTACAAATTGTAATGACTTAAAAATACTAGCGACCAAAGAGAAGTACCTTTGAATTATAGATATGTAAATTCAACATTATTTGATTTTAAGTGAGCCAAGTCAACACATAAGGAGCTTGTCCCTCCAGGCAAACCACTTGCTGTTGACACAAATTGCTATTTGACAAGGGATTAAAAGGAAAGTGGAGCAGAAGGAACATTAAAATGTAAACAGTGTCCAAGCCTTGTTGCTTGTGCCTTTTGCTAGGTACTTTACAAATTGGGAGTTAATGCTGGCTATTTTCAGAGGATTTTGTTTAGTTTTGTTTTAAGAGCTATTGGATTTTTAACTGTTTCTAGAAGCACACTGCTCTGAGACCAAACTATCAAGATTTATACTTATAAAGATAAAGAAATTCAGCTGGTTTGGGAGTTGTTCTTCCAATTAGAAATGGCGTTCAAATACCACCATCAGATCTGTGAGATTTTGTTTGCTTTTCAGGAATTGAGGGGGTTTTTTTTGTTGTTGTTGTTGTTTGGTTTTTTGTTTGTTTGTTTGTTTTTGTTTTTGTTTTGTTTTTGTTTTTTGTTTTTTGTGTTTTTTTTGCAGTCATTGAAGATCACTTGGGCAGTCGCTGGAAGATCCTCCAGAGGTCCACGGCTTTAGCTGTGTTCCGCTTTGCTTTATCGGGATAGTACACAGCTAGGGACGTTGGCATGCTTTCTGGTGGCCCAACACACCACACTCTTCTTGCAGGGTTCAGTCAGCAGTGCAATAAATAAGAGCTTGAAAAAGTTAATGCCTTGCTCTGAGTGCCAAAGTTGCCTATTCTGTAAGACATAAGTCACCCAAAGTACCTATATACACTGTATGCTGGGCATAGGGGTGTAGAAGATAGTATTGTTGCTTTTCAAAAGGGAAAAGGCTTTTCCCCGGAACTCAATATATAGCCAAAGACAACCTTGACTTTCTGATTTTCTGCTTCTATCTCCCCAGTGCTGGGATTACATGTGTGCCTTAACATTCAGTTTTATGAAGTCCTGCATGACAAGCCCAGAAACTTTCATGTCATGCTATGTGAGCATTCTACCAAATGAGCTATATTCCCAGCTCTCACTGTAGCTTGTGATAACAAATAGCAACAAAGACAAGAAAAATACATTGAAAAGACTTTCTAACTTCCCATGGGAAAAAAAATAACAGAAACTGATAAAACAATTAACATGCACCTTTGAAAATACAGGAAAAAAATAAGTTAAAAGCTCTGAAAAATAATGGTAGATAGTGAATTTTGGAGCCTGGGTTTAGCAGAGCTCATAATTAAACAGAACAAAGACCAAAATACTTATAATATACTACTAATATGAATATTTTATATATGAAACTACATTCCTTCTTTTATTAATTCTTTTCCTAAACATAAGTTGTGTTCTCAAGCCATAGGCTTGAGAAATTGCAGTTGTGACTGATTTCAGGTTTCCCTGGCTTTGGGCTAGCTGCTTAGGCTATCTAAGCCCAATTTTCTCACCTGTAAAATATAGTTATTACACATACACTTACTGTTAATGATAAGTGCTCTATGAAATAATGTAAGCTGCCCCATGGTGTTCACTTGACAAGTGCTGGCTTGTTAATTGTAGTAACATTAATTTTGCTCTGCATATTAAACCTGTGTTATCTTTTAAGACAGTGGTTCCCCACTGTATGACTCTGTGTCGTTGCATACACATCACTCTCGGGCTTCCAGTTCAAAGACACCCACACTCCTATAATGTGTTGTTGACGTGTCCCACAATCCTCTCAACTTAAATTACCATTATACGAAACTTATGAGAAAATTCAGCCCAAAGCAGATATGTCACTAAACTACACTTTGAAATTAAAAAAACAGGAACATGGAAAACAAGGCATCACCATCCTACTGACGTGCTTACATGCTGGAACCACGCGAGTGGACGCACATGTCTGGGTATGTTTTATGCTTTCATTCATTATACAAAACACCACGGCACTCCCACTGAATTGGAAAGCTGAGAATCTGCATGGCTGCTCTACCTGTTCTGTTTCCACCGAGAACAGAAGGAACCTAGTGGTCTGATTTGGAAAACCAAGAGGTACACAGGACACAATTGAGAAATGGTCTTGTGAGTGCAGCTAAATGTCTCTGGTATAACCTTTGCGCACTTAGATTCCAACAGTTTTGGTAGACATGGGAGGGCAAAGGTGTGTAAGCGCACAGGGAGATGAGGGCTCAGAACTTTGGCCCCCTCACTGCATTCCCTTTCTCCCACTGTGTCTGTTTCATAGACTTGACCATGATAGTTGTCTTTTGGACTTAAATAATATACTGTCATTTCCTCTTCAAGAGCTTTCATATGTGTCCCAGGAGTGTAAAATGTAAACACCTAGGCAAATATACTGGTCCTTGCGGGGACTACATCATATGTATTTCAACCTCAAGTCTCTGGCCCGCCACACCAGAAATTTAGAGACTGGAAATTAGAGTTGGATTTTAGCTTGGCTTTATAACCTGCCTCTTCCTGAATGTCCCTTTTCAGAGTCACACTCAACCCCCTTTCAGAAACAATTTGAGGTATGATTGCTTCAGGAATTCTTTTTGTTGGCATTCCCAATTTAAATCAGATTCCCTTCATTCAGCCATTAATTCAACAAATAGTTTAATGCTAACACCGTACTGACTTTATTTTATACTCTGGAAATACACCCATGTTCATATTAACTAAAAACCTCTCCTAGAGTCTACTTAATCCTCATGGGGAGAGAGAGACCATGATTAAAACATGGAAGTCAAGGTAGAACACACAGTATAGGAGAAGGCTTGGGCCTCTTGGGTGTTCAGGATGTCCTGACAAGCAAGGCCAAGCAACAAAATACCATAAGGACATGAAAGTAGCAATCCTAAGAAAGCAGAGACACAGCCTTGTTCAAAGGAAAGCTGTGGCAGAATGGGGGAAAGAGAGCCCCAAAGCCTGAAGGGAACGCACTTAATCTAGATTGTGGTTGGCTGTGTCAATCATTTTATCAGGCTTATGTGGACTCTGGCATTTACTAGGGATTGGCTACACTAAAAAAAAAAAAAAAGAAAAAAAAGAAACTATTTAAAATGCCTTACTCTATTTCTACCTTAAGAAAACTGTGAAACACCATTAGCAAGCCAATCTCCACTTTAGAGTACTACAGTCAAATTGGAGAAAAGTCTAGGTGCTCTTGATTAGAGTTATTAAGATAATTTATATTATTTGTGGCTATTGTAAAGAATGTGGAGTCCTTAATTTTTTTCTCAGCCCATTTATCATTTGTATACAGGAGGGATAGTGATTTTTTAAAAAATTAATCTTGTATACAGACACTTTGCTGAAGGTATTTATCAGCTGTAGAAGTTCTCTGGTGGAATTTTTGGGGTCATTTATGTACACTATCATATCATTTGCCAATAGTGATACTCTGACTTCTTCTTTTCTGATGTGGATCCTCTTTATCTCCTTTAGTTGTCTTATTTCTCTAGCTAGATCTTCTAGTGCTATATTGAAGAGATATGGAGAGAGTGGGAAAGTTGTCTTGTCTCTGATTTCAGTGGAATTGCTTGAGTTTCTGTCCATTTACTTTGATATTGGCTATTGGCTTGCTTTACATAGCCTTTATTATGTTTAGGAATGGGCTTTGTATCCCTGTTCTCTCCAAGATTTTTATCATGAAGGGGTGTTGGGTTTTGTCAAAGACTTTTTCTGTATCTAATGAGATGATCACGTGATTTTTTTTCCTTTCAGCTTGTTTATATGGTAGATTACAGTGATGGACTTTCCTATGTTGAACCATCCCTGTATCCCTGGACTGAAATCTACTTGGTCATGGTGGATGATGTATATGATGTGTTCCTGAATTCTGTTCCTGAGTATTTTATTGAATATTTTTGCATCAATGTTCATGGGTGAAATTGGACTGAAATTATCTTTCTTTGTTGAGACTTATGTGATTTACATATCTGGGTGATTGTGTCCTCACAGAATGAGTTCATCAATGTTCTTTTTGTTTCTGTTTTGTGGAATAGTTTGAGGAGTATTAGTATTAGCTCTTCTTGAAGGTCTGTTAGAATTCTGCACTGAAACCATCTGGCTTTGAGCTTTTTTGGTAAGATAAGAACTTCAAGTCTCTGAAGAAAGAGATTGAAGAATATATCAAGAAAATGGAAAGATCTCTTATGTTCTAATCCTACCATGGATTTGTAGAATTAACATAGTAAAAATGTCCATCTTGCCAAAAGCAATCTACAGAGACAATGCAATCCGCATCAAAATACCAACAAAATTTTTTACAGACCTTGAGAAAACAATTCTAAACTTCATATAGAAAAACAAGAATCCCAGAATAGCTAAAACTATCCTATACAATAATAGAAATTCTGGA
>OU015758.1:32293739-32317152 GCA_907169655.1 Acomys percivali
CTAATATCCAAAATATATAAAGAACTCAAGAAATTAAACACCACCAATCCAAATAACCCAATTGAGAAATGGGGCTTGGAACTAAACAGAGAATTCTCAACAGAAGAATATCAAATGGCTGAGAAACACTTAAAGAAATACTCAACCTCCTTAGTCATCAGGGAAATGCAAATCAAAACAACTCTGAGATTCCATCTTACACCCATCAGAATGGCTAAGATCAAAAACTCAAGTGACACCACATGCTGGCGAGGATGTGGGAAGAGAGGAACACTCCTTCATTGCTGGTGGGAATGCAAACTAGTACAACCACTTTGGAAATCTATCTAGTGCTTTCTCAGAAAACTGGGAATAGGGCTTCCTCAAGACCCAGCTATTCCACTCCTTGGAATATACCCAGAAGATGCACCAGCACACAGCAAGAAAATTTGCTCAACCATGTTCATAGCAGCCTTATTCATAATAGCTAGATCATGGAAACAGCCTAAATGTCCCTCAGTAGAAGAATGGATAAAGAAACTGTGGTACATATACACTATGGAATACTACTCAGCTATTAAAAACAAGGAATTCCCGAAATTTGTGGACAAATGGATTGAGCTAGAGATGATCATAATGAGTGAGTTAACCCAGAAGCAGAAAGACTCAAATGGTATATACTCACTTATATCTGCATACTAGCCCAATGGGCATGTCCCACGAAAGCCTTCCCTTACCAGGAAACTGGGACAGAGGGGAGGACATCCTATTGGGACTCTAGATTAGAGAACAATGGGAGAATAGCAATGTAGAAGGATCCAGTGGGTTCTAGAAACCTACAAGTAGAACATTATGATAGGCAGATTTGGGTCAAGGCGTCCCGCTCAAACTAAGGCACTAGACAAGGACAATACAGGCGGTAAAAATTGAACCCCTACCCTGATCTAGCCCATGGACAGGACAGTCTCCACACTTGAGTGGAGAGAGGGATATGACTTTCTCATGTACTCTGGTGCCTCACATTTGACTATGTCCCCTGGAGGGGGTGACCCAGTTGCACTCAGAGGAAGGACAGCAGGTCACGGAGAAGAGACTTGATACCCTATGATATACAGGGGGAGGTAATCCCTCTGAGGAACCGTCATAGGGGAGGGGAATAATGGGAAAATGGGATGGAGGGGAGAATGGGAGGATACAAGGGATGGGATAACCATAGAGATGTAACAAGAATAAATTAATAAAAAAAAAATCAAAATTTGCAAACAAGTCCAATAAACTATGGGGGAAAACAGAGAAGTATATATGCATGATTCTCTTAATTTATAACCTTAATTTCTCAAAACATCAGTATGTATAATATATTCCATTCCTATTTCCTTATATAAGTTGTGAACACACTATAAAGTCGCAAACTTGCTCTGTAGTTTGGCAGTAGAGGACATTCTTAAGAAAGACAAAATATTTATTTTTTTGACCCTTTAATATACTTATGCAATGAGTTTTAATTCCCACTCCCACCTCCCTGCTGCTCCTGCTGAAACTTTCTGGCTAACAAGTTTCCTTTCTGTATTCTTGTCTTCTTTCTATGTGTGATCCAGTGGATTCATGTGGATTTCTTGCTCCAAGGATGTCATTTACTGGAGTAAGGACATGATACAAGGGACATGACATATCAGTGGCTAAACTTCTCAATAAGTTCTATCACCTAACAATCAGGGAACAGCCAATAGTCATAGGTTAATTTTAACTTTACAAATCATTCTAGCTTTAAGGTCTGTTAAAATATATAGTTTCTGTGATAGGCATGTACAAAGTTGGGAGAATAGACCCAAAAAAAGTGTATGCAAATAAATGCATGTTTATTGTTTTGTTTTTGTCCATTAAAAAAATTACCAAATCTTTGTTTTCCTTCTGCCAAGTTTAACACTAAAAAGAAAAGCCAATGTTCAAATTCATTTCAGTTCACTTTTTCACAAATGTTACCATTAGGTGTACTTGTTAATTTAAAACAGAAAATAGGTACCAAGGGGATGGCTCCGTGGTTAAGAGCTCTTGTTACTCTTAGGGAGGACTTAGGTACGGTTCCCAGCACCCACAAAGTCAATCACAACCCTCTGTAACTCCAGGTCCTGGAGATCTGATGCCCTCTTCTGGTTTCTACTGGCACTGCACACATTTGGGACACTACATGCAGGCAAACATACACACACATAAAAATTAAACATTGTCTGAAAATACTTTAGGACAGGAAATGAACATTCTCTATTGCAATAGAGCCTGTGCAGGAGTCAGACATGCTCTCTTTTCCACGAGTCCTTGTCTCTCTGTCCCACTTTTTAAAGAAGACATACATATTCTTGTTCTTCCGAAAGCTCACTTTGACGCACTCTCCTGAAGCACAAAGTTTCGTGATGACAATCCATGGAACAGTCTGTAGCACCGATGTGTAGGACGAATCCTTAGAACAAGGCCACGTGCTGGTGTCTGCCTGTTTTACAGTTGTTTCCATCCAGGGCTCATAGTGAAGTTCAAAACGGGAGAACGTGAGCCACACCAGAACACTTCAAACTTCAGCAGACTGCGAAAGGGGACAGCAAAGACAAAGACAGCTTTCCATCACTCCACCTTGGCGCTGCACAACTGACAGTGTTCCCACGCTGTCTTCTGAGAGAATGACTCAGAGGCCAAATACTGAATGTGAAAGACAGAAATCACACGGATACTTAACCATGGTTCATTAAAGATAATCACTTCTAGGAATCACAAGCAGAGATAGGATTTCTGGAAAACATCAACTTTTGCTGCCAACATTTTAAACTAAAATTTTAAAAAATCAAATATTTGGAGGGCAAAACATGAACATTAAGTTAGCTTTAGATGGTTTTATACTAATGAAAACCTTAAATTTTCCCCTCAGGTTATAAAGTGAACTTAAGTTAAATTTACAGTCCAAGGTTTGGGTGGTTTTAGAAGCCATAAATAAGAATAAAATACTAAGATAAGCAAACTGTACAGATAACAACATGGGTTTTTCCTTATGTGGAAATCAAGGATTTTAATACATACATACAGTGTGATATATAAATGTATACATATATATGTATATACATGTATATTGTATACATGAGATGAAACTAAAAAGAGGAATACATGTATAAAAAGTGAACTAGTGCTGATAAGTGATAGTAATGAATCATGAATATGATGAAAACACATGATGCACATATACATGTAAATGTTATATGAAACTCATTACTTTATACAATATATTTATAGTAATAAAAACGTAGGTGAAGATGGAAGAAAAATGTGTGTTGAAGGCACAACATTGTAGTATTCATATATTCCAGAACTCAAGATATGAAGGAAGGATTGTGATGGGCAGACCAGTTTGGTCAATGTAGCAAGAGCCTAGCAAAATATATGATAGATAGATAGATACATGATAGATAGGTGATAGATATATAGTTAGATAGATAGATAGATAGATAGATAGATAGATAGATAGATGATAGATAGACAGATGGATGATAGAGCGAACAATATGTAGTAGCATAAATGAATAGGTATATCTAGTATTTTGACTTATAGTTTCTAAGTATGTTGTAATCAAGATACCCTGCATGAAAAAAAAATGACTCTTATTAGAAAAGCTTGGGAAAACATTCATGGCTCTCACTAATGGTTGGTCAAATCTTTAGAAAGTCAGGTGACACTGAATTCTTCACATTCAATAAAATCCAAAGAAACCATCATAATAAAATTGAAAGTTTAAATATAATTTTAATAATATGCCACATTATGTTATCTGTGACATACAACTAAGAAATAACACACACACACACACACACACACACACACACACACACACACACAGTAATACAAGAAATTATGAACTTGAAAGGAAGTGGAGGAAAACAGGGAAAATAGGACAGGAAGATGAAAGAGTGGAAAGGAGGAGGTATATTACTGATGGAAAAAGGTCTCAAAAATTTGAAAATTAAATTAGTGTAAAGATTTTTTAGTTTTAGTAACAGATAATATACATGTAACTATGAATATATACCTTTTAAATTAAAATTTTAAAATGTCTTTAAATTTTTAATAGTTTTTCAGAATATTTATATATTGTATTTATTTAAGTAGTTGTGAACAACAATAATAATTGCAATAACAATACAATTCTAAGAAAAAATGTTGGCATTTTGACCCTATGGCTTATAAGAAGTATTCATCAGCACATTTATAAATTACTGTATTTTATTGCAAATAATCAAAACAAAGTATACAAAGGAAAATTTCCAGTTACTATAATATCCTCTCATGGGTTCAATCCTGTGAAGGAATGCAATGACTGTATGAAACCAGACAGAAAATTTCTCAGCTATTAAGAAAAGTTATTCATCTTTTAATGGGTTCTGGTGGCCTCTATGTCAGTGTGGTACTCAGATTCCATGAATGCTTTTAAAGGAGTGGTGTTACCGTCTTATTTTACAGTAGAAATAATTGCTATAAAACAGAAGTTTAGAGCAAATTTTGATCCTAAAAAGACTTTGGGCAGCAGCTCAATATTGTGGAAGGCTCATATAGACCACACCCGCAAAAAGTGATGACCACTTTAAGACTTTCTGCACCTTCCTCTTTTTTTAATAAACAGAAGGGCCATCACCTACAGAAGAAATCTAACCGATCCTCCATTTAGACCAAGTCTTCTACAGAAAGTTGTCTGAGAAGCTAAATAACATTTCCATTTGTGACCACAGTTGGATATAGGAAAGATCACAAAGGTTTAAGCCGAACTTCTAATGAAAGTGGGGAAAACAGGCTTCCCTGAAAAGTGCTAACTGGAAGTAGCTTAATGGCTGCAAGTTTGTGAATCACACACGTTTTGTGAAAAGTCTAGGCAAACTCAATCAGCCAGAATCCTATACTTGCTGCCCCATTAGCCAACATCCCCAAAGTATACCTTTGAATGGCCAGAGATGACTATAGTAGATGCAACAAGATTATATCCCCAAAAGAAGCTAATTAATTTGAAACCACACTGATGTCAGGGCACACAGAGTAGGTACAATATCGTCAAGCTACACAAGCATGCATTAATTGGCTTGGTCAAAGTGGCAGAGACAGAGCACAGTTTTCCTCCTCCTACCTCTTCTACATGGCATGGACACATCTTCTCTATTGACAAAGAGCAAAGGTTATTTAAAAACTTCCTTCCATATATATTTTTCCTTACTTTTCAATTGAGGTGTAATATATATGGATTACACAAGTTTAAAATGAACACCTTGAATACCTTTGAAATACATGCACCTGTGAATATGTGTATAGATTAAAAATGTAGAGCAGCATGCACACACGTCTTCCCCAAGTCTTCCAATCATGACTGTCCACTCTCCTGCCACAGGAGAACACTTCTGACTCTTGGGTCACCTTCACCTATCTTTTAAGCTTCATAAAACACAAGTATACACTTTTCCTTTTGAATTAATAATAAAGTTAAGGTCTGTGGGCGTTTATCAGAACACATACAAAACATCTAAGAAACTAAACGTGATATTAATCTTACATTTTCTTGCACTTACCTAATATTTTAAAATTAAGTTTTGAGTTGTCTAAAATCAAATCCTATGCAATTAGTGATGAAAATAAAAATTAATATAACTTCCTCAAAGGAGCCCAAAAGTTTATAGGTTTGGCCAACTCATGAGCAGTTAGTAGCTTGAAGTACAGAACTTTTCCCCCTATTTTTTGGTCTTCTTCCTCCTTCCTTCCTTCCATCCTTTCTGACCTCCATCCCTCCATCTTCTCTTTCCTCCCTCCTTCCTTCCCACTTTCCTTCCTTCTGTCCCCCTCCTTTATCCCCTCCCTCCTTCTTTTGTTTCCTCACTCACTCCCTCCTTCCTTCCTTTCTTCCATCTCTGCTTCTTTCTTTCTAGTTTCATTTTTCCCCCTCAGCTGAATTTCTAAATATTCTTCCTGTGAGCTTGAGTCTTCCTCACATTTCATTTTCAGCCACATCTCCTTCTTAATAATGATAACTAAAATTTAGAACATGTTTGTGCCTAATTCACAGTCAGCCACAGGAGAACCAAGTAAGATGATAAAGGAAAAGATGATAATAGTCTTCTGTAGTTAATGTGATTGTCTCTTTGTTGGCTAGATGTTTAAAATTTTAACTCTTTCAAATCATGTCCTCTTTTTTCATTAATTGCTCTTATATAATCACATGTAAGAAGCTCAGAATCACAGCCAGCCAACTCTGTATAATGTTGCTTAGTGTATATATTTTCACAACTGACAACTGGTGTAGGATAACTAATTGGTGCCATTCTTCTTAGGGAAGACTCTTTCTCCCACTCTGAGCATCCCTTGATCACTATGGGTTTTGTGTAGGTTTTGAGGCCTCATGAGCTTTCTTTTGTCTACACTAATAGGTCGGTTGATGATGTGTCCCTGTGCAGCTAACGTTTTTTGTCTTTTTAATGCAGAATATTTTTATCCTTAGACTCCTCCCAGATCACCCCACTCAACTTCATACCCTCTTTCTTTAAAAACAGGAAAAAAAATCATTTCTTCTTAGGGCTCTGTGGTCAATTTCCTTCCTTGCCTTTTCTACGTTTTTGAGGATGTTTGAATACCTTGCCTCACGGCTCCCTTTCTCCATTTTTCAAAGCCATCTGTGTGTCTTTTGCTTTTGAACTCAACAGACAAATGTTCCCAGGCTTTAAGAAAACACGGTCTCCTTTAAAGAGGAAAAAATGGTTTGAGTTCACCCAGATAAGCACAAAATAATCTAATCTCAGGGTCCCTAATCAAAATCACATTTGGGACATGATTTCCATCATTTAAAGAAACGCAGTCATAAATCCTCAGGAATGAGGACGACTTCTGGCAGCCATTCTAACAGCCCATACATGCGAGATGACTTCCGGCAGCCATTCTGACTAACAGCCGACACATGCGCGCTCTCTGACAGCAACAAGCGTCCCAATCCACCTCACTTTTCCAACATGAACTGCAAGTGGAGCTCATTACTGCTCATTCAATGCTGTTAATCAGCCATGAGCTTGGGACCAATTTAAAACGTTGTACTCTTCTATACGAAGAAGTAATATCCATAAAAGAAGAACCCCAGACAAGGTATAGAGTGAAATTAATGTACATTTTTTAAGGAAAAAGAACTTACTAGTAAAACAAATAAATATCATGGTGGTGAAATGAAATAAAAGACGCGAACTGCTTCCAGAAAGGTCGGTTCAGGGGACACCAAGGATGAGGCTGTGGAAACAATGTAAGAACGAGGAGGACTCACTGCAGAGTGGGGAACCCTGCAGCAGAGCTGTGTCCCCCAGACATGACAGCATGTGAAATGAGTGCACTTGTAATAGCTGTGACTCCGACCATATGCAGAAGGCCTTCCGGTCTAAATCTCAGCTGGATCAAAGAGGACCTCACAAGGTCCTAACACTAGCTGAGGAGCTATCGGTGGCTGACAGCTGCTGGAGGAGGGAGAGCCAGATTTCTTCAGGGATGTGAGCCTAGGTATGCAGCCCACGCTACAGCCCACAGCCTTTACCCATGCACATATTCGCAGCACAAATTGGGTGTTGGTAAAATACAGTATAAGCTTGAAACGTGTGCAGGTTCAGAAACAAAGGAGGTCTTTGTCACATGATAAGATACACTGAGATGGATAGAAAACTATTTCTCTATTGGTTTCACAAAAAATAAAAAATAAATAAATAAATAAATAAAAAGAATTATCACCAAAGACATTGTGAGCTTTTTTAAATCTTCAATATTCTTGCTAATGTGCTTGAAAAGTGTAGAGGTGAAAAAAAAAGGAAATAGTAAGACTGAGGAAATGCCCCAACACAAGAAAAGCGTGATGAAGAGAGGGCAGGGACACCAGATGAAGTTCCAGCCCGATAGAGAACAGTAGCAGAAAACTGGAGAAACGTGAGTAAGAGCTATAGATTAATTAACAGCACTCAGAGGAAGAATAGCAGGCTACCAAGAAGAGACTTGATACCCTATGAGCATATACAGGGGGAGGAAGTCCCCCTCAGTCACAGTCATAGGGAAGGGGAACAAGGTGAAAGTAGGAGGGAGGGAGAAATGGGAGGATACAAGCGGTGGGATAACAATTGGGATGTACTATGAATGAATTACTAAAAAAAAAAAAATAGCAGGGTTAGTTTCCTAAACTTGATAACTGTACCAAAATTGGATAAAATGTTAGTACCCAAAAGGTAGATAAAGAAGTCTATTTTTGCAAGTCTCAAAATCCATTTAACTTACTAAACTTTTAAATCGAGTGAGTTCAAACCAGGCAATGGTTTTTATTTTGATAATGAACTCTTTTCTGAAAACGGGCCTCCTAATTTTGTGTTTTACTGTCACTGTGTCCTTTCTAAAGGCTTCCGTTTGCACAGCAGTAATGTTCTCACTGAGAGTAAAACCCTAGAAACTCAATGATCCCTCTCCCGTCTCTGTTTTTAAACCTGAACTGAGGCATCTTTTCACAGCACCTGTAGAAAACTTCTTTTTGCTAAAAATTTAAATATTGTTTATTATCTAGTAAACTTCCAGTAGTATTTAAATAGTGCAATACTGATTCTGGATATAGTGGTTAAATAATGGTGCTGGCCCGGTAGCCACTCAGCATTGTGTACTTAAAGCACACTACTCTAAGTTCTATAATTAAGTCATTAGAGTCGTCTGGCTTGCTACTGTTCCTGCTGGCTCTGTTCTGCTTGGTGTTCGTCTCTGAGGCAAGGCTGATGCATCTCTGGACTATGCTTAGGATTTTTTATTGGTTTAGCTTTGGGGGAGTTTGTTTTGCTGTTTTACTGTTTGCTAGCATGGAACTATTCCAGCTTTCAAGTGGCTGCTTTCTATTTATTATATATTCATTCGTGTGTGTGTGTGTGTGTGTGTGTGTGTGTGTGTGTGTGTGAATGCATGTGTGTCAGAAGCTAACTAATTTTATGAAATGTGTTCTTTCTCTTGACCTTTAAGTAGAGCCTGGAAATGGAACTCAGGTCATGGAACACTTGCAGAAAGTGTTTTTCTTCCCTGGGTCATCTTATTGGCCCTCAAGTGATTTTTTTTCTTTTTTCTTTTTTTTTTTTTTTCTTTTCTTCTTTTTCTTTTTAAGTGTAAACTCTGTTACTATATATACTACAAATCCCCCTCTCTTTACTCTTTTTTATTTTATTTGATTAATTTATTCAGACTACATCTCAATTGTTATCCCATCACTTGTATCCTCCTGTTCCTCCCTCCCTCCCGCTTTCACCCTATTCCCCTTCCCTATGTCTATGACCAAGGGGGACCTCCTCCCCCACTATATGTTCATAGGCTATCAAGTCTCATCTTAGTAGCCTACTTATTCTTTCTCTGAGTGCCAACAGGCTTCCCCACCAAGGGGAAGTGGTCAAATATGGGGCACGAGAGTTCATGTCAGAGTCAGTCCCCACCCTCCACATAACTATGGAGAATGTCCTATCCATTGGCTAGATGAGAGTAGGGGTTCGATGTTTACTGCATGTATTGTCCTTGGTTGGTGCAATAGTTTGAGAAGACCCGCCCTGGGCCCAGATCCACCTGTCATGATGTTCTTCTTGTAGGTTTCTAGGACCCTCTGGATGCTTCTATTTCACCATTCTCCTATATTTCTCTTAAAGTCTATTGTAGAAAAAACTGTGATAATTCTATTTTCCCTCTTTTCTTTCTTTTTTTTTTTTTTTGCATTTTATGTCGTATTTAATGTTTTATATTTTATTTTCAATTCCCTTCTTTCCTTTTCTTCTTCCAAACCCTGCCATTCTCATTCTCAAACTCTTGGCCTCTTTTCTTTAGTTGTTACTGTTTTACACACACACACACACACACACACACACTCACACACATCAGTACATGAATGCACCAACACACTCACACATGCACACAGTAATAGTAAATACAACTATACATCTAGTATTATCTGTGTGCATATAATTTAATTTCTTTTTTTAAATTTTTTTCATGTACAAAAGGGGGAGGGTTACAAAACAAAGAAAGTCTGATGGTTTTCTTAGTTCTGAAGAAGAACTAAGGAAGCACATTCCTGTCGCATGAACCATTTTCAGACATTATTTGAAGTAATTCTCATGGGATACAAACAAAGTATCAGAACAGTTCAAAGTAAAAATTACTGAGAACAAAAGCAAGCACAAAAAAAAATGATAAAATGCTTTTATGAGTCTTATAGTACTTGCCTCTCCCTAATGAACCCAACTGTCCGAAACACAGCTTTTCCTGGAAAAAAATATATATATAAACAACAGGCAGGTCTCTAAAGAAAGGAAAGTCATGTTGTACAATCCATGTGCTAAAGCTCACATGCTGCATGCTCAGCAGGGTCTCCTGCTTTTAATTGCAAGTTCACTCTTCAAGGGAAACTTCAGCAGACTAGAAAAAGCAAGAGACTCCTTTAGGCACTCTTGGCAGCATATTGAAGAGGTCACATGTGGAAAGAAACAGAAAAGTCATAAAAAGCCGATGTAATAATGTCAACTTCTTAAAAAAACATGGAGTTAAGTAATAAGAATGTTCCATTTCACACTCCTCCTAGTCTGTCAGGATTACATGAAGTGGTAACTGGTGCTGGTTATGATGTAGTCAGTGTAGTTTGCTCCTAAGTACAAGGGAGGTCAACAGCTTCCAAAGGAGAAGATGACAGAGACAGTTTGCTGCCTGTACAGTCACCCAAAACTCTCTATAATGTTGGAGTATCATCTTCAGCCTTCTGGCCCAATATATCTGACAGACATATTTATGAGGCAGGAACTATTGAGGACTTGCTCACCTTGTCTTGGCAGAATTTGGCCATCCATAGATACTGATTTACATTCGGACTCATTGACAGGTTAATTCCTGGCAATACACAACCTACCTCAAAGAGGATGATAAACATCAAAGAACCTTCTTATGGAGATAGCTTCAAATGTGGCAAACAAACCACTGGAGAATATATCCTTGTTTCCACCACAGACAGAATTCTGCCTAAAAAAGGGCAAGCTTGGATACAGGCAGAGTTGACAGCCAAACTCTACCATGAGAGGTAAGCAAGTCCTCAACAGTTCCTTCAGAAGGCTGAAGAAGATGCTCCAACATTATAGAGTTTTGGGTGACTGCTCAGGTAGCAAACGTTCCCTGTCATCTTCTCATTTGGAAAGATGCTAACCTGCACTTCCTGTATACTCAGGTAATTTCATTCCTTTTCAAGTCTCTGATGGGGCTGAAGATCAGATAGCTTAGTATTACAATTAAGCTTACTTGTTTAAAGGTTAAGACGTTTTTAGGTCTAGATAGATGTTTTAAGTTGATAATGACAAGATGTGATGGAGATTGATCTACATTCAGAATTTTAGATGCACCAAGATAGGAAAGATGTTTTCTTCAAGGCTGCCAAATACAAATAGCCAAAACACTAAGAATGTAACATTTATATAATTCCTGATTGTTTCATGGTTTTTCTTGCTGTAGATGGTTTGTTGTATATTTTGTAATAATATAAATGTATATGTAAAAAAATTAAAAAGTAATGGAGGAAAATGAGTTCTCAATGAATAATTTTTGTTAGCATTTTAATAGGTTTAATTTATACATTACATTTTGCATGTTAAAAGGTTTTTCTGTCTGTGACTCGAACATGAACTCTCTTCCCCGTGGTGGGGAGGCCTGGTGGCACTCAGAGAAAGGATAAGCAGCCTACCAAGATGAGACTTGATAGCCTATGACCACATAGTGGGGTAGGAGGTCCCCCTCAGTCATAGACGTAGGGAAGGGGAATAGGGTGAAAGTGGGAGGGAGGGAGGAACAGGTGGATACAAGTGAGGGGAAAATAATAGAGATGTAATCTGAATAAATTAATTAAATAAAAAAATTTAAGGTTTTCTGTCTAAAAATACTGTATCTTTGTTGTTGTTTACAATATAGATATTTTACTCCAGTACATGGGGAAGGCAATGAGGAGATGACAACAGAATTATTTTTCCTAAGGTGTAAAGTAACAGATTACTTATTTTGGCTCACCAGTTTAAAAAACACACACAATAATGATGATTTCATTATTTCAAACGCTTTTCTCCAAATGTTGTCACTTAGAATTTTACTACACATGTGTATCAGTGAGATAACAAAGGTAAATGTTGAAGGATTTTGATAAATATCAGACTAGACATACTTGTAGTAAAATTCAGTAGGCCAGGTATGATGACACATGCCTTTAATCCCTGCACTCAAGAGTGAAGCGGATCTCTGTGAGTCCCAAGCCAGCCTTGTCCAGGTAGTAACACTCAGATCAGCCAGGGCTACATAAGTGCTACCCAGCCCCAAGACAAAGCAAACAAAATCTCTCTGGAGAAAGACAAAGGGCATGCAAAGAGAATTTAACGTCCCCAACACAGTTTCTGTGTCAAAACAAACAATGACCGAAGGTATAAAGGGAAAGTGCAATAAATAGATGAATAGCATTAAAACAAGCCAATGAGGCCAGAGGACTTCCTGATTAGTGTCTGTGGAGAAAGTGGGAGCAAAGGTCAAGACCTCACCTCCGCCCTCTAAGGAGATACAGGAAAGCAGGTGACCTGCTTCCTCTCTGAGCTTTGCGCATTCTCTAGAGCCTTAGAACTGAGCCGCCAAGAGCAGCGCGAACTCTTCAAGTTCCTCTCCGGAGTTTTAGAAGCTGGAACTTTGTGAGGGTTGGACAAGCACAGGGGTACCCTGCTTGCTGCTGTGTACACAGAACATCCTTTCTGTCCTCCGCTTCCTCAACCCCTAAGGTAGCCTGGAATACGATGAAAAGTTAGTGTCAGAGATGCAGTCCCGTGCAGTCCTACCATGCCACAAACTGGAATGTGGGTAATTGACATTTCTTTTCATGATCAAAATGTCTTTTCTTCTTTTACCAGTTCCTCTACTGAAGAGAGGGGATAGAAGGGAGGAGATGTAGAGAAGGTGGAGGATGAGGAAAGGAGGGGCAAAGAAAGAAGACAGATAAGACCCGGGCGGTGGTGGCGCACGCCTCTAAGCCTAGCACTTGGGAAGCAAAGGCGGGAGGATCTCTGTGAGTTCGAGGCCGGCCTGGTCTACAAAGGGAGTTCCAGGACAGCCATAGCTACACAAAGAAACCCTGTCACACGAAGGAAAGAAAGAAAGAAAGAAAGAAAGAAAGAAAGAAAGAAAGAAAGAAAGAAAGAAAGAAAGAAGAGAAAAAAGAAGAAAGATAAAAACAACAAAATTTGCACATAAGAAGACTCATTAAAAGAACTGGAGGAATTTCTGACCACGTCCCCTGGAGGAGGAGGCCTGGTGGCACTCAGAAGAAGGATAGCAGGCTACTAAGAAGAGACTTGATACCCTATGAGCATATGCAAGGGAAGGAGGTCCCCCTCAGTCACAGACATAGGGGAGGGAAGTAGGGGGGAAGCGGGAGGGAGGGAGGAATGGGAGGATACAAGGGATAGGCTAACAATTAAGATGTAATATGAATAAATTAATAAAATAAAAAAATTTTTTAAAAGAACTGGAGGAAACTTGTGGGGCAGATAGCAGCAGAAGAGTCGGAAATAGGAAACGGGGCCATGCTTACTCAAGAAAAGCTCCCTAAAAAAGTAACATTGAAGGCCAAATTTTGGGAAATGGTAAAATATTAGATAGGAAAGAGATTTGGGAAGATGAACCAATGAGGCGGGAAGGAATTTTCTACATGAGAGGCTGAAATAAGACCAAGATTCACAAAACCTGGAGAAGTGGCCAGCATAAGGGGGCTTCTCCCTCTAAAACCGCCGAGAGTGCTGAGAGGGGCTGGAGAGACTCGCATATATAGATTTGGTGCAGCTTTTTCTTAGTTGCTAAATTAAGCAAAAATAAATACTGCTAAGTTAAACCGCTTGCTCTGCTCTGGAGTTTTCTCTGGTGTGCTTGAGATTGTGGGCTTCATCTGTCTTTACTCCTTGAGTATGTGCCCTGAGGTGAAGTGTATGGAAGTCTGGGGCTTCTCTGCACAGGCCTTGCCTTACACAACTCGCACACAACCCACAAGCACTCATGCCTGCTCCCTGCGAGCCATGTTTTGCTTCCATCCACTCATGACTATGGCTGGAATGTGAAGGTGCATTAATGTCAGCACCAAAGGCCCAGTCTCTGGCATTGGCAGTTTTTCTTCCTCCCTCCACCTCCCTAATGAGACCCAGTCCTGATCACTGACGTTGTAGCAGTCAGACAAACCGCCGGCTCAACTTCTGCCAAGAATCAAAAATAACATTAATTGCCTTCTATAGTGTGTATCTATATTTAATGATAATGGATAGTATCTCCGATGACATATTTTTCAAACTTTGTTTCTCCGTTTCTCCTTCATTTGGAAAAATGCCTTCCTGAGTGTCTGTCTACATAGCTTGTTTTAAGATTGAGTATGGCTGCTCATCCTGTAAGTCCTGTCTAATGGTTAGTTCACAGAAGTGCTTTAATAGATCCCATCTTACCGCCTGGAAAGAGACAAGCCCGTGTGTAACTGTTTAAACATTTTCTGTAGGCCGCAACTGGAGTCACATTTAGTCCAGTGAGCCTGGCCAAGGACTCACGCGTATCCCAGCATTTTCTCAAGGGAATAGAATGCTTTTCATGGGATTAGGACATCTCAGAAAAGTTATAGAGGAAGCTATCTTTTTTTCTTCACTGCCACCAAGTTCTTTCATGTACAGCTTCCGGAACCTTACATATTTCCTCTATAGTAGTTCCAAGTGGTGTGAAAAGTCACTGGGGAAAGTGAGAGATCAAAAACCAGGAAATCATTTTTACAACATCCCTCTGCTGACTCTGGTGGCCTAGAAAAGACTAGTATCTCTAAAGATTGTAAGGATAGAGAATAAAGTAATCTATGCAAAAACAACTTTGAATATTACAAAAAGTATCTTCAAACTTTAGATACTAAAATATGCTTGTTTATCTGTGTATTCCCAATGGTTAATATATTATATGGTAAATAGATATGATAGATGTAGGTAAATGGATGGATGGATGGATAGATTGATAGATAGATAGATAGATAGATAGATAGATAGATAGATAGATAGATAGACAGACAGACGGATGGGAGAGATGCAGGTCTGCTTTTTCCTTGGGAAGTATCCAGGCAGGTTGCACACTAGGCTGGACTAGAATGACGGAAGCTCAGCCTGGGTGGGTGGGCTGCAAGCACAATCCTACACGAGTGCGAAAGAAAAAGCCTTCTGCGGAGACACTCTTCAGTAAAACAGCTCTCTCTACTGGGGAGAACAGGAGCTATAGAAACCTTGGGGAGTGAATAGGGATTTTTAGAGGTGAGGCTACATCACTGGGTAGGGCCGAGGTGCTGGACATGCTTCACTTGCATAAATGTGAATTCAAATGTTTGCTGGACACATCCTTGTAAGGAGAGAGGAAGTGTAACCTTGCCATTATTTGTGGCCACCTCAAGAGTGGCGGAAGTGGCAGCGGGGGTCATATTGCACATCAGAAAAGGCAAGCCCAGGGCAGGGAGTAAACAGTCCTACTCCTGCCAGTCTCAAGACAAGACTTTCAGGGTTTGGGCACTTTCTGACCTCACTCTTGCTCCAGGACAGCTTTCCCAGTCACAAAGCTCACTGGCTCCACAAGACAGATATTTTACAAACATATTTTGTATCAAGTACACACACACACACACACACACACACACACACACACACACACACATTCACAGATACACTCATATAGTCAGAAAAAAACAAGATCCAATAACTACCTTGGAATGTTAGCACATTTATGTTTCCTTCCTTTCTCATTATTACAGTGATGATGATGAAAGCATTTGGTACATTAGTACATTTAGAAGTATCTCACTTCACCTTGCCTGTGATTGTCTGTGTTACCCACATACTACTACACAGAGACACATATGCCCAAAGTCGTGACTGGCAAAGAGCCTGCCTCCCACTTAGCCCTTAGCACATCTCCCCTGTTCCCTCTAAATTTCCCCTTTCTACTTTCCCACCAGATATTAAATGGAAAGGCAGAGATTCAAGGGCATGGTTGTCTCCAAACCTACTTGCACTAATCCCTGCTCCTTTTCTAGGAATCTCTGTCTCTGATGACTGACCATGCAGGAAAGGAACGCAGCATCCCTCACATCATGACATGAGGGGCTGTTGGCTCCCAGGGTGAGTAAAGGCAGAGTTAGAAGTTACCTCTGTACTTCAGGAAGCAGTTGAGTACACAGAAAGTGGACATTTGAATGTCTAAGTGAAACAAGCACTCGCAGAAGATGCAAACGGGGTAATATATCTCCTCCTGCAATCACCCGCTGGTGTTCTTTTTTTTTTTTTTTTTTTTTTTTTTTTTTGCACTTTTAAGCCAGGGAGTGTCAGTGTCACACTAAGGAGTCTTTCCGAGATACAGCTAGTTGTCTCATGTCTCCCTGACTCATGAGTAGTACCCGATGAGTCACACATTGCTCCTGTCACAGCAGATCAGCACTGAGCCAGAAACCGTCAAGAGCAGGGAGGGCGGTAGGATCAGTGATCACGAGTGGCTCTCTCTTGCCTCCAAGAGCTCAGCAAAGGACAAGCCAGCGTGCAGAAAGGCATGATAGATATGTGTGTGAACACAGAACACACAAGTTGTTTGTGGGCAGATGGAATTGCCCAATAATGCTGCAAAGCAAGAGCCTCCCGATTTTTAAAACATTTTTCTCCGAAAAAAGAAAACATTTCTCCGAAGTTTTTATCATATTGTGGAAGAGAAAATTCTGACCTAAAACTTGATAGATTAAAGCAAAATAAAGGTCACTCTTCTCAAATGCTCGCCTTAGATCTCCTCCCAAATCTCAGCTGCAACTTAAGAAATTGTTATAGCAACAAACTATTACATAGCTGAATGGTCTGATACAATTTGGAGAGTTGGTTGGAGACTGATGAAATTGTACATTTCTCAGGAAAACTTTATGAAAATATGTAGCATTTTTAATGAATTATTAAAACACTTCTTTATTTCTTATTTATTTTTCGCACAGGCATTTGCATGTTAACATGTGTGCAGGTATGGACGCAGGTTTGTGCACATGTGTGTCTGTGGAGGTAAGGGAACAATCTCCAGTATTTCTCAGGCTTCATGCACCTCGTTTTTTTTTGTACAGGCTCTATCTCACACTGGCTTGGAGCTCACTGAGTAGGACAAGCCGGCTGGCCAGCAAGCAGCAGGGATCCATCTGTCCCTGGCCCCCATGCACTGCCACACCAACCTTTGAAACGTTTGTCCATTTGTTTTGCTTTTGTTTGTTTGTTTTTAAGCATAGAAAAAATTTTAGTAAGTAAAACTTTAACATTCTTTGCAATTCTGAAATTCTCTCATTGTATTCCACATATTCAGATTTAATTAGGGAGCTGGAGATGTGAGTTCCTAGCTTGAGGCCTTGAGTTCATTATCAACATCTCACACACACACACACACACACACACACACACACACACACATTATGTATGACATTAGTTCTGAACACCACTCTTGTAATGAGTGAGGATAAAACAAGATAAATGCCACAATAGGAATGACATCTTTACCCTTGAATTTTCTGAATAGTTGTTCATACTAGCCACACAGGCTGATAATTTGAAGCCAAAAATAATAGTAGGTATATAATTGTACATATCAGTGGGTTTGCCTTCTAATGTATCTAATGAAAATAATACAATCTGGTTGTCTACAAAGAATCTGTAGATATTTGCACAGTTAACATTAATCAAACTTACAGAATATTAGCTGCAGTTTTTAATGTCTGTTTTTAATAGAGCACAACTCTTCAGTAGCTGATATTAGGTCCCTAAACTTCGCAGTGATGTTGGGGCTGGGGAAACCTCCTAGAGAAAGCCAATACAATAGACATACATATTTAATGAGGCTTGTTCATCCATCCTCCCTGGATCCCAGGATTGCAATGAGATGCTATTTCTCACGCTCATCCCCAGCTGGGACTTTATCATGTCTCTGCCAGTGCTGAGTCCAGCCAGCTCCAGAAGAAAATCTTGAAAGTGGTTTAGTAAATGTTAAGTGGAAAGCATGGGGTATCTGGCTATGTGCAATTCAAAATGAATAGCTCAGTAATTCAGAAGAGGAGCCTCTGTTTCTCCTGATGGTGTGTTAGGCTGTGGAAAGAGATCCACAGTTTTAGTCATTCCAGTAATGCTCTACCTACCTGGCCTCATAGAGCATCTTCCCAGCACTCACAGAGGATGAACTGCTGCCTCCACACAAGGGCTTTAATCACACATGTGTTCGTTCCTTTGGCTTGGGATCAAAACAGTTTCTTCTAAGATAAGTGTCATAAATGACACGTTAGGAAAAATTTTACCTTTCCCCCAGCCGGTAGACATTATGTCTTCAACACCTCAAGGGCTTTAGCAAAGTGGTCTTTGCTCTTTCCAGGAATAATGGTCCAATTCACTCAATCACAAATTAGGCTCAAAAATGCCAGCTCAACTTGGCTCCAACTATATAAATTAGACCAAAGTCTCCATAACAAGAAGAATATTTTGTAGAATGGGATGGAAAAAATAGATTTTTCCTTTAATGAAAAAATTATGAACCTCTTAAAATGGAGCTTAATAGAAATGATCTGACTTGGGCTTTAGTTTTGACCTTGGGTATTTTTCCTCTTTATAGGAAGCCTACGAACTAATAGTTATTTGACGGAAATTTTATTGAAAATTATTTGGTATTAGCCTTCCTGGAAAACCTGAAACTGATTCCACAACTGAAAACTTTACTCGAGCAGGTAAAGTCCTGTAATGTAGTTAATTGTACTTAACGTTCATTCCATCCACAAGACTTTCCATATTAAATCAGGCACAAATTTCTACCTATTAAATGATCATGTGATCTTTTAGAATAATTAGAGTAATCCTTCAGATATCCAGAATTGAACTACAGAGAAACCTTAATGTTCTAGAGTATAAAAAAGAAACCATAAGTTTCTGAGGAGCCTGAATAGGTCCCATAAAAATATCTACAAACAAAGCATATATCTCGAATATCAGAGAGCAGAGGCTTGCAGCCTTTCCCAGGTGACTAGGGTAGGAGTAGTTGCTGTTGTTTGTTTGGTTGGTTGTTGTTTGGGGTTTTTATTTAGTTTTGCTTTATTTTGTTTTAGCTCAGGAATTGAGTATTGATTATTCATGTAAGAAGCAAGTGCCTGGGAAATGAGTGTTTTCTTAAGTTGGAAAAATTATGGTCTTTCTTTGGTACCCTTGGCATCTCCTGTACATATTATCTTATTAAGAGCAGAGTTTGGACATGTGATCACAGTATTTCCACCCTTTTCCTCAGAAAGCTACAATTTTGGGGCCTCAGCATACACCAAACATAATTGGCCTGCCCACTCATAGGTGCAGAAAGGCTAACACGGGAGAGACTGCAGGAGCAAACACCTACGGGTAAGGTCAGTTCTGAAAGTTGACCTATTTGATCTGCTTAATACAAAGAGGATGAAACAACTAGAGACCCAGTATTGGAACTGATGGGTCATGGCCTTGAGAGCATAGGAACATTCTCTTAAAACTGAAGCTCAGAAAATGTCCTGTGCTTTAATCAACTAGATTATCAAACTCCCTCTCCCATAGAACATAAGCAAGGAGTAAATGGAAAAAAATAAAGCAGTTTGTTTCAACAATTCCCTCAACACAATTCCCTGTACTATAGTCATGAAATCACTCCCCAGGAGTTTCCTCGGAGTCTACTTAAACTAATATTTAGAGACAATTCTATTAAGCCAAGACTTCCAGCCTACAGGTGACATAAATACACAAATGGAGTAGAGAAAATAGAGAAGATCAATAAGAAAACCACTCAAAAGGCAGACCCTGGACAGCAATGATCACTGAAAATGTGGCTGAAACAGAAGGCAGTATAAATACAGACATGCCATTGGCCCAGAGGATGAATTCAGAATGGGAGCAGAATGCCTCTGGGGCCTTTAAAAGCTTCCAGAAGTCAGGACTCAAAGTATTTTACAACCTTAGGCTTCAATTGTATTTTTTTAAATCACTTGTTTATTTGTATGGAACAGTGTGTACTTAAAAATAGATAATAGATGATAGATAGATAAATAGGTAGGTATGATAGATATATGGATGATAATAGATGATAGATACATAAATCATAATAGATGATAGATACATAAGAGAGAGATGATAAGAGAGATTAGTGGATAGATAGATAGATAGATAGATAGATAGATAGATAGATAGATAGATAGAATTGCTAGACAGATGACAGATAAGTAGACAGAAAGATAAGAGTAGAAATCCACCTGACTTTACCAAAGAAAATAATAACTATATACATATTCACAATTGTCTCCAGTCTTTCTCCCTGAAAACACAGAAAAGTTAATCAAACTTAAATAGTATAGTTGACAAATACAAAGCCATCCATCAAGATTGTGATGAGCACGGAAGTGATTTCCATTCAGCTTTATCATGGTTTTTCAAGGTATTCAATAATGCATACGAGTGATAAAAATGCCCAAACTTATCTACACACTTGAAATCATCAGCAAAACAGCAGTCTCTGGGGATGAAAGCTGAGTGTATTACATTCTGTCCTATTTTGATCTGTGTGCTAGGAACCCATTTTTGAACTTGGTCTTTAAAATGACACTTTACTAGATTCCATATATTCCAAAACTTCTCTATCTAAAATAGCAAAACTTTTCCTACATTATTAAAAGGTTATGTTTAGGAATATTTATGCAAGTAAATATTCTTATGTATATGCATGTAATAACAATTAATGAAAAAAGAGGTCATGAATTTAAGAGAGAGCAAAGAGGATTATATGGAAGGATTTGGAGAGAGCAGGAGGAAGAACTGATGTAACTATACTATGATCTCAAATATAGATGAAAAAAAGGTAATTTTGGAGTCTAACCATTTCACCATTAATGGGCCAATTTTCAAATACCAAAATCTATAAACTAGGTTGCTCAAATAACATGAGATGTCCATAGCTATTATCAGCCGAATTAATTTGCACTCTTGGAAGGGAGGTGGTCTACTAAAAATTGTCCAAAGAATTTAAAGTAATGATTCATATTTCTTATTTTTTTTCTTTTGATCACATAGTTTTGAAGGTTTTTCTTAATCTAGCTTGGCACTTGACCTCTACACTCAGAATCCTGGCACCATATGTGGCTACCACCACATCTGTATTTTCTTGTGGGTCTTTTGTTCTTGGTACATTGAGCTTCCTTGGTCCTGTTAGAGTCAAGTAATTTCAAAATATACCTATTAATTGTACACATTTTGAAATGCCCCACCCGTCTTGAATCATCATATTTATGCTAATCTGTTTCTTGTAAATGTGGAATTTTTTTATGCAGTAAGGCAGTTAACTGAGACAAGTCTGATTAATCATATCTTTGTTCTTTAAAAAGTTTTTATTCTTTCAAAGGAGTACTTGCAAAGAGAAGCTGCCTTGGTACCCAGTCTAGAGGACTGGTCATTACCTGGAAAGAGTTTCTCAACCTAACATTAGCGTCTCAGAAAGGTGGGTAATTTTAACCCCAAATCAATATGACAAAAGTCAGGCAACATGTGGTTCATAAGGTGTACAGGTTGACAGATTCGGATGCAAGATCTGAGACAAGCTGAGCACAGGAAGACGAATGAACCTCAGACATTGTTCAAATGGTATTTAAATCGCAACTACCCATTTTGAGAAAAGTTAAACAATAGTTTCCTTTACATCTGGTGCTTCTTAGCTAGCACAGCGTTCTGAAATGGGCTGTGTGCATTGTTTTTGTGTGATTTGAGGAGTATTTTGGCTTGGAGGGTTTTGCTTCTTTTTTTAAATTACTTTATTTTTGAATTATGATATAATTGCACCATTCCCCCCTTCTCTTCTCTCCCTCCAAACCTTCCCACCTACCCCTCCTTGCTCACCTTCAAATCCATGACCTCTTTTTCGTTAATTGTTGCTATGTAGCTACAAGTATACACTTACAATACTTTTTTTTTTTTCTTATACTGCCGAAGTTCAACCTGGGTTCTCAGAAATGTTTTGGCAAGCACTCTACCACTGAGTCACATCTTCAATCCTAAAAGCGTATTATTTACTTATTTGTTAATAATTCACTTATTTTACAAATCTAGGTACTAAACCTAAGGCAGATCTCACAGATGTTAGGCAAGTCCTGTCATATTGAACCATAGCCCTCCCTAGATTTAAAGAGTGTTCTTAAACCATGAATATTAAAAATTAACTTTAAAAAGGCCCAGATAGTTTTTATTTTAAAAATGTTATGGTTCTTCTTCTTGTTGTCTATGTATGTACATGTATATATGTAATAATATAAATGTATATGTAAAAGTAAAAAATAATTTCAAAATTTTAAAGAAAATTAAAATATATTAAATGACAAATATTTACTTCAACGTTAAACTCCATTTCTTAAATATTAATTTGGGAATTTCTAAATTTCTACTTAACAAATGGTAATGATCCAGTATCAGTAATAATATTGATGCATAGATAGAGTTTATCTCATGACAATTTTTAGGATGTAAAGGTCTGTACCACATTCTTATATAAACAATGTCATTTCTTATCATTAAAGCACATATGTAAAACTCTAAGCCCCGTGGTTTCATCTAGTCTCACATTCTTGTCCTTACGTTTATTTATAGGTAAAAGTTTAAAGAAAGCTATTGATATTTACATGTCCTACAAAGCACTCATCAGCACACACCAGGGAACCTGTGGCAGTCACGGAGGCCATAGTGGCGGTCTTCTGAGTACATGCAGTGCAAGCTTGTCCTATAACTTCCTTGGTCTCCCCCAAAAACATACCAAAATATATATGAGCACAAGTGAGCACATCCTAGAAATCAGTGTGAATTAACCCAGGTTGGCTTAAAAAGTAACACTACCACTAGCGACACCTCTCAGAGTAATTACCACCTGCCCTCAGCCGAGAAGACCACCCTTATTCCTATTCACTTCCCAGCACAGATCAGAAAGAGGACATGTGATCAGCCTCCAAAAACTGTGGGTGGAGCTCAACTCAACATCCATTAGATGACCGAACATCAGGGATGCTCTCCCATAGCTAATTGCAAATAAGACCTGCCAATCCTAATTTTGTCCTCCAGACTGTCTGTCAGCACTTTTAACCTATAGTAAAGTAAGCATAGCTGGGAAGGAGAGGGGAAGAGCTTGCTTTCATGAAGTTTTTGGAATGATTTATAAATTTTTTATATGTATGTGATATTTTAGTCCTCTGTGTTTTGTCTGATCTTTATTGAGATTTCATCAATGCAGAGGAAGTAGTACCTGAAAGGGCTGTGTGTGTGTGTGTGTGTGTGTG
>OU015758.1:32317162-32328198 GCA_907169655.1 Acomys percivali
GTGTGTGTGTGTGTCTGTCTGTCTGTCTGTCTGTCTGCCTGTCTGTATGTATGTATGTATGCGTGTATGTCTGTCTGTCTGTGCCTGTGTATAGAAGACAGCATGGTCCAAAATGTCCCTAAAAGACACCCAGTAGAAGACAGCAACTCTAGATATTGAGAGGAGGTGAATCTTAGAATCTGGGATTCATAATTTAAATCATGGTAGAAGAAATTTTATTTCTAATTAGAGAAATCCTTTCCCCTTTACAAGAAAAATAAAATCATTCACTATCTGTCAACTGTCTAAAATAGAAAATACAGAACTTTCAGAAAAATTAAAATGTTTACCAAACTTTGCAAAATGAATATGAGTATATCAGTTTTCTATGAAAATGCATTTAAGTCAATGAAGGTATCCAAAGGCACCCCAACAAAGGCAGCAGCCACAAGGTCCACTGAGCAGGGACTTTTTAAATACTTCTCAATAAATATGTCCAAGAGTAATATAAAACTTATTTCCCTTCCTGGCACAGCTGATCTGGGATGCCTGTTTAAATTATGGCAAAATACACTGGCATTTCATAAAATTACCAATTCTGTACAAAGCAGCATTTACTAAATTTCTACAATCTCAATTGCAAATTAAATTTCAGTGTCAGTGCCAGGTTAATTTTCTAAAAAGGCTCTTCAGAAAAGAGGTTTATTGAATATTTCTCATGAGTTTCTCCCTCTGCTAAGCAATTTTCATACATTATCTCATGTAACTTTTACATCCATGAGAAGACTCCATTCGTGTCCCTTAACTCACTTTACAAATGAGACATGGAACCAGGGGGCAATTAAAACACTCATCCAGCACCACACAGCTATTACTCGCAGTGTGTCTGTGTGTCTGTGTGTGTGTGTCTGTGTGTGTGTGTGTGTGTGTGTGTGTGTGTGTGCACGCGCGCGCATGTATAGGAGGACAGAGGTCACTATAAGGTGACATTTTCAACCACTCTCCACCACATTTTTAGCAGTGTCTCTCGGGCAACTGAGTCACAAGGACTTACTTTTCTGTATTAATTATTTTTTATTATTTAATTAATTTATTCAGATTACAATTCAATTGTTATCCCATCACTTGTATTCTCCCATTCCTCCCTCCCTCCTGCTTTCACCCTATTCCCCTCCTCTAGGTCTAAGACTAAGGGGGACCTCCTCCCCCCCACTATGTGGTCATAGGCTATCAAGTTTCATTTTGGTAGCCTGCTTATTCTTTCTCTGAGGGCCATCAGGCCTCCCCACCAAGGGGAGGTGGCCAAATATGGGACCAGAGTTCATGTCAGAGTCAATCCCCACTCTCTACAAAACTTTGGAGAATTTCCTGTCCATTGAGTAGATCAGAGCAGGGGTTCGATGTTTACTACTTGTATTGTCCTTGGTTAGGCAAAAGTTTGTGCAGACTCCCCTTGGCCGAGATCCACCGACAAGATATTCTTCTTGTAGGTTTCTAGGACCCTCTGGGTCTTTCTATTTCCCCATCTCCTATATTTCTCTTACCTAGAGTCCAAGTAGGATGTCCTCACATCTATCCCAATCTCCTGGTAAGTGAAGACTTTCATGGGACATGCCTTTTGGGCTAGTGTCCATTTATAAGTGAATATGTACCATGTGAGTCTTTCTGCTTCTGGGTTAACTCACTCATTATGATCATTTCTAGTTCCATCCATTTGTCCACAAATCTCGGGAATTCCTTGTTTTTAATAGCTGAGTAGTACTCCTTAGTGTAAATGTACCACAGTTTCTTTTTCCATTCTTCAACTGAGGGACATTTAGGCTGTTTCCAGGTTCTGGCTATTATGAATAAAGCTGCTATGAACATGGTTGAGCATATGTCCTTGTTGTGTGGTGGAGCATTTTCTGGGTATATTCCAAGGAGTGGAATAGCTGGGTCTTGAGGAAATCCTATTCCCAGTTTTCTGAGAAACTACCAGATAGATTTCCAAAATGGTTGTACCAGTTTGCATTCCCACCAGCAATGAAGGAGTATTCCCCTTTCTCCACATCCTCGCCAGCATGCGGTGTCACTTGAATTTTTGATCTTAGCCATTCTGATGGAATCTCAGAGTCATTTTGATTTGCATTTCTCTGGTGATTAAAGATGTTGAGCATTTCTTTAGAACAGAACACCAACAGCACAGGCCTTAAGGTCAATAATTAATAAGAAGGACCTCATAAGGCTGAGAAGCTTCTGTAAGGCAGGAGACACTGTCAACAGAACAAAGTGACAGCCTACGGACTGGGAAAAGATTTTCACCAACCCTACATCTGACAAAGGTCTAATATCCAAAATATATAAAGAACCCAAGAAATTGAACACCACCAAACCAAATAACCCAATTGAGAAATGGGGCTCAGAACTAAACAGAGAATTCTCAACAGAGGAATATCGAATGGCACAAGGACTTTTCTTTATCTTTCTTCCGAGTAGCAACTGGGTATATAGGTACAAGACACTGCACCCTCATTTTAGATAAGCATTGAATAGCTAACCAGAATCTCACACTTGTTATGATGGTATTTTTACTGGCTGAGTCTTGTAACTATATTTTCAACACTAGCCATTCTAGTTCCTGACCCTACGCTGCTACGTCTATTCCTGTACATGAAAACCTTCAAGTCGGAGTCTTTGTTACTAAGTAAACAAAGAAAAATCTTATATGATCTCAGGTTTAGAAACAAGGTTGGTGGTCCTCAAACGTGTGACTCGCCCCCCACCCCTTTTCTCTGATGCATCTGAGTTAAAAGTATACATTAAATATTATCTGGCTACATTCACACCTATTTTCCCAAGTCAGAAAGTGAGGATGCCTAGAATTTTTTTAAATCATTTAAAGCTATAGGGAGCCATATTCACTGACCTGTAATTATTTTTAACAGGGTGTAAAACGATATAGGAAGTAGTAGACTGCTAGTTTAGCAGCACCCTGCTTTCAGGACATGCAAGATACAAATCAAGACTTTCAGTTATTTTGTTATTCTAGTTTAAAAGCTACTTTAAAACACTCATCGAGAGGACTATCACTGATATAGCCTGAAAATTAAGAAAAGTATTTATCATGCCCAGTATGGTGTATGTGTGTCTTCATGCACATGTGTATGCATGCATGTGTGTGCACCCGTGTGTGTCTGTGTGAATGTGTGTTTCTCTCCGTATCACTCTTCCCATTTTCCAGTTCTGGAACAGATTTACCTTGTAAAGTTGCCTCTGCTAAGGTCTTTGAAAAGTGAAAAACCCCATAACCCTTGAAAAACTTTCTTCCCTGTTCTAAACTGGAAATGAAAGAGCAAAAATTTGTGTTGAGTGAGAGCCAACCTTAGGAAATGTCTACAAAAGAGAAGGGCATTTCAAACACGACCTCCCCTCTTTTCTCTGAAAACAGAGGACAGTTCTCCGCGGGGCTTTTTCAAGCAACAATACTTGAAAGTTCAGGCTTCGTCCACTTTTACCACATGTTGAAAACGCCCAAACCTTCCTTGGTCTATTGTAGCACGCAGTCTACAAATTTGAGCAAATTCAGGTTTCTCCCATCCCTCCCACCTGCCACATTTTCTTAACTGAAAGCAAAGATGTCACAATGGTGTGTGTTCCTGTGAGCCTGCAGTGACTCGGTTCTAACAGACACTGCTGTACATTTTAAAACAGGACAAAGCTGTTCCGAAAATAGGAGGAATGGGGGGTAGATATGTTTTTTAAAAGACTTAAATATGGTAAAAAAAAAAAAATCAATCTAAAAACTGTTGGAGGCAGCTCCGTGGCTGCGGATAGCATGAGTAAAGGGAACAGAAAGCTCTAAGAGCAAGGACCAGTTGCTAATACTTAATCCCTTTAAATAATGAATTAGCTGCTCATATCTTCCGCGCCTGCTAAGAGAAAGCACTTTCTTTGTGGAGTGAAGTAAAGCTTGAATACCCATGAATTATTCAATATAAAGTGTGCCAGTTAAAAATGCCTTGATATTGGAAGTCAAGTGTAAGATTCTCTCTTGTCTGTCAAAAAGTATCTCTCCTGTGTTACTGAGCCCCGAAGGAGGGGCCCGGTGAGGGAGAAAAGAAAGAGGAAAGCCATCTAAAAACAACCTGGTAATGCACTAGCATTCAATCCCATTGCAGAGGAGCCTCTTTAGTACAGGGGCAGCTTTATTGGCCTTTCCCTGCCAAGTAGGTCTTACTCTTGAGCCTGTCTCTGCCTTCCACCATGATAAGGAGTGTGAGGTCACTCTAGCCTGTCCACTGAAGGTGAGAGTTCCTAACACATCAGTTACTAAAGACTGAAAGAAGTGCCTTTCCCTCTAAGATGCCTCCTGGAATAGGTAAGTAGTTGCCTTTTGGCCAATTTAGAAGTTTTAAAGCAAAAGCAATCAACTACAAAGCATATTGGAATGCAGATGGTCACAGAATGACAGTTCGCCACCTTCCCTCCTCTGCTTATTTGTGAAGTGTTTTCATATGCAAATGTTTCTATATCCAGTGCTGCCTGGGTGACCTTCCAGATTAGTAGAATCCTGGAAGTTTTTGTGGCTGTTATTTTGGCTGTAAGTTTTTATTGTTGCCGTCATAGGCTTGTGTGTGAGTATGCACATGTGAGTGCAGGTGCCCATAGAGGCCAGAAGAGGGGGTTGCATCTTCTGCGATTGGAGTTACAGATGGTTGGGAGGAGCCTGAGTGGGTGTGTTGTGACCCTAACACAGATCCTCTGCAAGTAAGTACCCATAACAGCTGGACCAACTCTTTCTTTTTTTTAATTGTTTAATTAATTAAATAATTATTCACTTTACATCTCAATTGTAGCCCCCTCCTGTCATTCCTCCCATTCCCATCCGCCCTCCCTCTTCCCCCATCCTCCTTCTCCTGTTCCTTAGAGAAGGGAGCTCCACCACCACCAACCCACTCCCCTCAGGATTGAACATGTCCTCTTCCCCTGTGGCCTCGTGAGGCAGGCCCACCGTGGGGAAGTGATCAAAAAGCAGACAACGGAGTCCATGTCCGAGACACACACCCCCACCCTGCTAATCTCATACCTTCAAAAAGAACTAAAGTTGTTCTTAATTCCAAAAGAAGTATCTTCAAATTACACCTCACATACATCCTAAGACATTTATTAAACACCAATTGCAAGAAGGTGCTATTCTAAAATGAATATATCAACCTACTACACACATGGAAATTTTATAATGAACCCCATAATTTGATGCAACTAATATATACAGTTGTACATATTATAAGTACAGTTCACCACAAAATAAATATAGGAAAATTTCAAATGGGTTTTTTAAACCAGTATTAGAAAGAGGGCCAATATACAAAGAACTCAAAAAAAAAACTAGTCACTAACAATTTAAACAACCCAGTTTTAAAAATGAAACACAGGCCACCTACTTCAGGCAGAAGAGCTGGCCCTGGGATCACAAGACCAGGAAAGCTGGCCTTGCCCCTCACCTGATTCAGCTGTCAGGGGAAAAGGCCCTGCACCTCACCTAGGCAGCACAGTAGAGCTTCTCTTGGACTTGGGAGTTGCGGGTGAGCCAGCCTCTAGGTTGTGAGTGGGTGAGCCAGCTCTGTCTCCTGTCAGTTGTGAGGTGGCACCACCTCCACTTCCCACCCCATCACCACCATCCCCATCATGAAAGGTGGGAAACCATTCCTGTATCTCATCATCTGCAGCACTCAGGAGAGTAGACCCTGCAGCACAGTAGAGTTGGCCCTGATAGCATGGTCTCAAGATGAGCTATCCCTGAGGGCATGAGGGCTCTGTCCCAAGTTGGCTGGGGCATTGGATGGACAAGACAGGGCAAGGCAAACGGGCCCGCTCCAGTGGTGTGGGTGTGAGAGAGATGGTGTGCTATAGATACCTCTCAGGCCCAGACCCAGGGCTTTGAATTGACCCATTCCAACATCTACCCCATCAATGAACTGCTGGAGTACATGAAGGGGCTGGTCCTACAGATCCAAAGCTACAGGATCTCCATGACACAGAACAAAAACAGCATATCCTAGAAGAGCCCCAGTGAGGTTGTAGTATTTATGGCGTAGCAGAAGCCAGAGGCCTCATCCAGACCAACAGCTCATTGCAATGACCATTTGTAAGCAAAGAAGTGTGGAGCAAAGGCTGTACTGTGGGATACACTGTGACACACTACAGCTTCCACAACTAACTTTTTTCCCTTGGGAGACTGCTGCAAGGGTGGAGGGTGAATAGGAAGGGATGAGGGAGATGGGGTGTGTGATGTGAAATTCACAAAGAAGTAATAAAATGTTTTTTAAATGGGTCATGGAACTAAACAGAGTATAGAAAGAAAGAAATGCAGAAAGAAAGAAAAACAGGAAAGAAAGATGGCAGAGAATTTTTTTTTAGTTTTCAATGTCCTGAGGAATTATGTAAATACAAATTAAAACTACTGAGATTTTATCTTATCACAATTGTACAGTTAATTTTTTAACTATAAATTAGCTTATGAATATGGTCAAAAAGAAAACCCTTCTTCATTGATGATGAGAATGCAAACTGGCACTGGGCAGTGGTGACACGCGCCTTTAATCCCAGCTCTTAGGAGGCAGAGGCAGGTGGATCTCTGCAAGTTCAAAGCCAATCTGGTCTACAGAGTGAGTTCCAGGACAGCCAGAGCTGTTACACAGAGAAACCCTGTCTCAAAAAAAAAGTGCAAACTGATACAACCTCTATTGAAATCAGCATGGCAATTACTCAAGAATCTAGAAATAGAACTACCATATATCCAATTATACCAATCTTGAGCATATACCCGGAGACTATATTGTACTACAGAAACTTGTTCATCTATTTCATTGCTGCCCTATTTACAATAGCCAACTGATAGATGAACAATGAACACATGTTACTTTTACATGATGGAATATTACTCAGTTGTTAGGAAGAATTAAATTAACAGGTAAATGAATTGAGGCTGAAGCAATCGTTTCGCCCAAGGGAACCTCAACCCGTAAAGTCAAATATCCCATGTTCTTTGTCATATGTGGGTGTTAGCTTTGAATTCTCGATTACGGCTCTTCAGTTGAAGTATGCATTGCAGTCAGGAGTGGGCATGGTGAGAAGGAGATCTTAAGACAGGAGAAAGAAAATGCAGATGGTGTAAGAAAAAATAGGGATTGATAGCTAAATGGAGTAAAGGGTAAGAGGGCAGGATAGAGGAGTCTTGGGAGGGAAAACTTAAGATGAAAGACTGTTGAAATCAAAATGGAAATCTACCACTATAGAAGCTTCCTAAAATATATACATATACATATATTTGTATACATACACATACATATACATAATACACATATAAAGAGTTTACGTCAAGTTATCCAATAATAGAGGGAACTGTCTCTCCCAGATACCATAGACTCTTGGTTACCTTCTAGAACTTGATGGAAACAGCCTACTGCTGAATTCACCATACACCTGAATCATGGAACAGAAAAATCCAGCATGTACTGGTCTAAAAGCCTCATCTCCATGGGATATCTTTCTTGGTGCTGGAAGGTGCTACGCATGCTCCATCAGAAGAAAAGTAAACATCTGTCTGGCCTAACTGTAAACCCCACGAGCTATAGAAATGGCTGACCTGGTAAGAATGTGTCAACGGTGCGATATGAACACCAATGTGATGGGAGTGATGAGCCACTCCCTGCTTATATTTAAGGCCCATCCCACACAGAGAACGTGTGCCTGGCACTGTTAGTGGAACCCATTAACCCAAGCCAGGTAGTCGTAGGCCCTAGAAGAGAACCTACTTCTATTACTGAGCCAAATGGAAATAGTATTAAACAAAATCCCAATAATCTATCACTAACACCCATAAATAAGTGTATCTCTCAACCCTCACCAAAGAAACTTCTTAGAGTAGATGGCAATTAACACAGAGACCCACAACTGGCCATCATCAGAGAAGATGGGACTTCATAGTGCTCGGACTTAAATGTATATATGTAGTACACACTTTCCTCAGGAATCATTGCAGAAGAGAAACCAGAAATATTGTAAGAACCAAAAGCAACAGGTAACCACAGTGAAAACATGTTCCAGGTGCAACACATATGAAATGACAGCAGAGAGATAAAACGGCAGATTAAAAGAGAAGAGTCAGGGATTCCCACCCCTAGCTGAGAGCTGTTGGCAAATCATGGCTCCTAGGAGGGGGAAAGTTCAACTTTCTTGCAGAATGTAGACCCTGACTCACCATGAAAGGAGAACATACGAAATTGAAAGGGGCTAATGGTATTGGACATAGGAGAGGAATTTAAGATGACGGTGAGGGGTGGGCTGAGCAAAATGCATTAAGTGTATGTACGAAATTCTCAGTAGCGAAAGAAGCAAGATTTATTATTTCATTTGATTTTGTTTGTCCACAAATCAGGCTTAGGGTTAGTGTCCACAAAAGCTAGAAAAGGATGTCAGAGTCCATGCAGCTGAAGCTACAGTTGTGTCATGCCCAACGTGGGTTCTATGAATCTAACTCAGCCCCCAGCAAGAGCAGCAAGCCCTCTTAACCTCTGAAAAATCTCTCCAGCCCTGCATGACCTCATCTTACCTTTACCAATTACCTTCCCAGTATCTCCATTTCCAAATGAGGTAGCATGGCGGGTTTCTGCAGGGATGGAAAACAGCCTATCTTACTGAAACAAAATTCTACTAAGGTACTTTGAGACAAAGCAATCTAGTAACTAAACACAAAGATAAACATGAAGAATATAGATCTAGATATAAATGTAAACATAGGCATTTTAAGTAATTGACGCTCTGTTTATTTGCTTTTAAGCAAGTCATCCTGAAAGTTAGCATCCGTGCCACCATTAGAACCCCAGCTCTGCTGATTCACAGCTCTTTCTATATCAACTCATTTTAGGCTTCATCTCTCTCCCTGTGGCTACTACTTAAACTCTTCACTGTGGCTTAAGCTCAGCATTATGTGGCCCCAAGCTCCTTGAAATCAATTGTCCATGCCCAAGTAAATACTGTCATTTTCTAGTTCCCTAAAGTTCTTGCCCATAGCATGGCTTCAGTCCACTCTGTGTGTTTGCTCCTCTACCCAGAAAGCAACATTCCATGGCCTGGTTACCCTTCCTCATTATGCACAAGTAACCCAAGCTGTTTTCTCAAGAAAATCAGAGCTAGTGCCTGTTAGTGAAAGGTTCCTGTTAAGTCTTCTCCAGAATTCTTGTTATTGGAAAGCTTTTCATTGTTACCATGGAGGTTTTGTATTTAGTGTTGGCTTTCCCTAATAAACTGTAAAGTTTGAGAGGTCAGGAAACATCTTTAGCTTCTCAAAAGATTTGCAGAGTTTGAAGGCTGAGCATGTATTTACAGTCCTAGCCTGGAATAAAAGGAAAAAGCCCTGACTTCTCAGTCAGAAACTTGAGGCACGTTGAGTCACTGGCCCCTTAGTATTCTTTGAATTCATGTTTGTATGGCTGTTCTTTGTTTCTGGAACATTCTGACTCCGGGTTATCTTTACAGTGAGGCTAGACCTGAACTCCAAGTGACAGTTACAGCCACTTTCCCCCATTCTGCTCTTCTTTCCTTCTCTGCAGGGCTCCTATTTGCTTCTAATACACTGATAGACTTACTTATTACTAGACTATATGTTGCTGCCTTCTTCTGTCGAAAATATAAATACTACAGCAGATTCTGGCCCTTTCTCTTTAACCTTTCTCTGTGTTGTAGTACTTTTTATTTTTATTACAAAATAATTAAGATATTGGGTCTGGTCTTACTCAATAACTCAGTAACCCTTGACTTATGCTGACAATGAAAATCACTTGTCATAACTTTCTACAGTTTTCAATGACTTGCTTAAAACCTATGAACGACCCTTAGCACCTCAAGCTGACCTGGTTAAGTATAAGTAACTTGTGGATGTTTCATATTTCTAACAAAACAATAACAATAAGTACAATCACAACACTCAATGTTTAGATTCAAGGGTAAATTATAGCAGGAAAAGAAAATCCCTTGGCAATAAAGCTAGTATACTAATTCCTTGCTCTCATGGTCTTTGCTGATGTTCAACTGACTACAGTTGCTCACAAACAACAAGACTTTAAGGTCTTAGCAATGGATGGCACTTCATCTGCCTCCTGCTTCCTCTCAGTGATTTCTGCCACAGCTCTGACCACCTCAAACAGATCTCATAAACTCCAGTCTCTTCTACAAAGCTATTTTACACATTCTCTCAGTACCTACATTTCACTTATTAAATATATTATTGCCTTGTTGCCATCGTTGTTATTTTAGCCAATATTGATGATGTGTCTGCCACTAGTGTTCTTCATACTTGTGTCCAGTAACTAAGCAAGGAAGCTCTGATTATTTTAGTGCCTTGAGAGAGTGATGGTTCATTGCCTCTGATATGGTCCAAAGTATGAGTAAGAAATCCAGCAGAGTGAATTTAAGGCCTAGTCTACAAACATCATCGGTATAACCAAGGAAGAAAATAATCCCAAAGAAGTATAAGCCAGGCCTTCCACAGGTCACTTCTTGAGTCTGTACTAACACAGAAGACAAGAATTACCTCTGCCATAAATGTGGTTCTCGTTCTGGTTAGTAAAATGTCTCTGTTGTCCATATTCTCTCAACACTGCAAATTACCAAACGACTCTAAAAATTATGCACTCTTAATAGCACACATTACTTTGAGCACCTGCCATTTTGTGATGGAACTTGGGTTTTGAAAGAATCTGTTCACAGAAGAACTTTTGCCACATGCGTTCTAGTTCCAAGTATATAAATTCACAGAATGTGTCAAGGTTCTGTCTCAGGGCTTGGGATATAGTAGCACAGTGGTGGAGTGTTTATGCAGCATGTGCAAGGTGTTGTGCATATGCTGCAATTAATAATTAATAATAATAATAATAATAATAATAATAATAAATAATGACATTGGAAAAGATAGCTTGAATAACAACTGAATGTATTAGTCAGAGTTCTTTAGAGGAACAGAACTGATTGTGTGTGTGTGTGTGTGTGTGTGTGTGTGTGTGTGTGTGTGTGTGTGT
>OU015758.1:32328208-32340240 GCA_907169655.1 Acomys percivali
TGTGTGTGTGTGTGTGTGTGTGTGTGTGTGTGTGTGTGTGTGTGTGTTTATTAGAGTGTCTTACAGATTTTAGTCGGCCTAGTCCAACAATAACTAGCTCCTGATAAAAAGCCCAAGAATCCAGTAGTTGACTCACAAAGATGTTTCAGCTGGAAATGGAAAAAAAATTGCCTAGCACCAGGATTGCCATTGAGGAGGAAGACAAGTAGGCAAAGTGGGAAAACTTCCTTCCTCCATGTCCTCCTATGTTTGCTGACACCAAAAGAAGACGTGGCCTAGACTTACAGTGGATCTTCTAACCTTAAGTGATGTGGAAGAAAAAAATCCTTTCCTATTTGTAGCTCCTTGCTCTCCTTTAGTTGCCTTATTGCTCAAGCTAAGATTTCAAGAACTATATTGAGGAGATACAGAAAGAATGGGCAGCCTTGTCTCATTCCTGATTTCAGTGGAATTTCTTTAAGTTTCTCTCCATTTAACTTAATGTTGGCTATTGGCTTGCTGTATATTGCCTTTATTCTGTTTAGGTATGTGCCTTGTACCCTTAATTTCTCCAAGACTTTAAAGATGAAGGGGTGTTGGATTTTTGTCAAAAAGCTTTCTCAGCATCTAATGAGATGATTCTTTCAGTATGTTTATATGGTGGATTATGTTGATGGATTTTTGTATGTTGAATCATTCCTGCATACCTGGGATGAAGCTTACTTGATCATGGTGGATGATATATTTGATGTGTTCCTAGATGTGGTTTGCAAGTACTTAATTGAGTATTTTTTTAATATTTTATTAATTTATTCATATTACATCTCAATTGTTAGCCCAACCCTTGTATCCTCCCATTCCTCCCTCCCTCCTGCCTTCCCCCTACCCCCCTCCCTTATGACTGTGACTGAGGCGGACCTCTTCCCCCTGCATATGCTCATAGGGTATCAAGTCTCTTCTTGGTAGCCTGCTATCCTTCCTCTGAGTGCCATCAGGCCTCCCCATCAAGGGGACATGGTCAAATATGGGGCACCAGGGTTAGTGTGAAAGTCAGACCCTACTCTCCACTCAACTGTGGAGAATGTCCTGTCCATCGGCTAGATCTGGGTAGGGATTAGAAGTTTACTGCATGTATTGTCCTTGGCTGGTGCCATACTTTGAGTAGGACCCCTGGACCCAGATCCACGTGTCATAATGTTCTTCTTGTAGGTTTCTAGGGTCCTCCGGATCCTTCTATTTCCCCATTTTCCCATGCTTCTCTCACCTAAAGTCCCAATAGGATGTCCTCCCCTCTGACCCACTTTCCTGGTAAGTGAAGACTTTCATGGGACATGTCCCTTGGGCTAGTGTCTAGAAATAAGTGAGTATATACCATTTGATTCTTTCTGCTTCTGGGTTAACTCACTCATTACGATCATTTCTAGTTCCATCCATTTGTCCATAAATTTAGGGAATTTCTTGTTTTAATAGCTGAGAAGTATTCCATTGTGTAAATGTACCACAGGTTTTTTTTTTTTTATCCATTCTTCTACTGAGGGACACTTCGGTTGTTTCCATGTTCTGGCTATTATGAATAAGGCTACTATGAACATGGTTGAGCATATGTGGTGGAACATTTTCTGGGTATATTCCAAGGAGTGGAATAGCTGGGTCTTGAGTAATCCCTATTCCCAATTTTTGGAGATAGTGCCAGATATATTTCCAAAGTGGTTATACCAGTTTGCATTCCCACCAGCAATGAAGGAGTGTTTCTCTTTCTTCACATCCTCGCCAGCATGTGTTATCACTTGAATTTTTTATTTTAGCCATTTTGATTGGTGTAAGATGGAATCCCAGTGTCATTTTGATTTGCATTTCTTTGATGACTAATGATGCTGAGCAGTTCTTTAAGTTTTTCTCAGCCATTTGATATTTCTCTGTTGAGAATTCTCTGTTTAGTTCTGAGTCCCATTTCTTAATTGGGTTATTTGGTTTGGTGGTGCTTAATTTCTTGAGTTCTTTATATATTTTGGATATTAGACCTTTGTCAGATGTAGGATTGGTAAAGATCTTTTCCCAGTCTGTAGGCTGTTGCTTTGTTCTGTTGACAGTGTCTCCTGCCTTACAGAGTGTCTCAGCTTCATGAGATCCCATTTGTTAATTGTTGACCTTAAGGCCTGGGCTGTTGGTATTCTAAATGAGTATTTTTGCATCAATGTTCACAAGGGAAATTGGTCTGAAATTCTTGTTATTGGGTCTTTATGTGGTTTAAGTATCATGTAACTGTGGCCTTCTAGGAAGAGTTTGGCAAGGTTCCTCTGTTTCTATTTTGTGGAATAATTTGAGGAGCCTTGATATTAGCTCTTCTTTGAAATTCTGGTAGAATTCTATGCTGAAACCATCTGGCCTGGGCTTTGGGGGAGCAGAATTTTAATGACTATTTCTATTTCCTATGGGTTATAAGTCTAAATTGTTTATATAATCAGTGCAAACTTGTACGGCCAGACCTAGCTATACCACTCCTGGATATATCCAAAAGATGCCCCATCATACAAAAAGGACATTTGCTCTGCTATGTTCTTTTCATTACAGCCAGAATCTGGAAACAACTCAGATGTCCCTCAACTGAAGAATAGATAAAGAAACTGTGACACATTTACATGATGGAATACTACTCCACTATTAAAAACAAGGAAATAATGAAATTTGCAGGCAAATAGGTGAAATTAGAAAAGACCATCCTGAGTAAGATAAGCCAGACCCAGAAAGACACACTTGGTATGTATTCACATATAAGTGGATATTAGCCATATAGTACTGCATAACCATACTACAATTCACAGACCCAAAGAAACTAAGTAACAAGAAGGGCCCAAGGGAAGATGCATGAATCTCACTGGGAAGGGGAAGAGAAAGGACAGGATAGCAGAGGGGGTACTGAGGGAAATGAGGGTGGTGATCTGATGTGGGAAGAAGGGGGCAGGAAGACAGATGGCTTGCAGAGAAAAGAGAAACCTTGGCCTGGGGCATCTCTGAGACAGGATAAGAGACCCATGACAGGACAAGCTCCTGGGTGGATATAGGGGTGACTCTAGCTGAGACGCCTACTAGCAGAAGACATAGAGACTCAAGAGGCCACCCTCTCACCAGATAGGACTCCTAGCAAAAGGAGGGGGACACCAATCCACCCACAAAAACTTTGACCCAAAATTTACCCTGTCTACGAGATGTGTAGGCATAAAGAAAGAGCAGAGATTGAGGGAATGTCCAACTAATACCTGGCCACACCACGCAAGAGAGCCAACCCCTGACACTATTAATGACACTCTGCTATGCTTGCAGATGGGAGCCTAGCATAGCTATCCTCTGAGAAGCTTCACCTAGCAATGAACCCAAACAGATGCTCAGAGTCACAGGCTAACATTGGGCGAGCACAAAGAACATTGCGGAAGAGTGGGAGGAAGAAGGATGGAGAAGGAACAGTAGCTCTACCAAAAGACCAACAGAGTCATCTAACCTGGGCCCAGGGGGGGTCTTGAGAAGACTAAAACACCAACCAAAGACCATGTATAGACTGGACCTAGGTTCCCTACACATATGTACCTGATGGGCGGCTTGGTCTTCATGTAGGTCCCCTAGTAAGGGGAGCACAGGCTTTCTTATCAAAGACTTTCTTGCATGCTTTTCAATTACTTCCCTCTGGCGAGGCTCCATTGCCAGGCAATGATGGTAGAGGATGCGTTCAATCTTGATGTGACTTGACATTCAGGGATGGTCAACTAAGGGGGAGATCACCTTGCTAACGGGTTGAGGAAAGGAGACATGAGGAAGAGGGAAGGAGGAATGGGAAGAGAGGAAGGAGGGGGGCCACAATTGGGATGTAAAGTGAATAAATAAATAAATAAATTTATAAAAATCCCCCACACACAGTGAGGTTGACGACAGATTAGCCATTACAGCGTCTAAGGTTAAAGTTCTAAACACTAAACAAAACTATGTGGGACATATTTTTAAAAAGTATGTTCAGGGTTAGAGAGATGGGTCAGTGTGTAAAGGCTTGTCAGGCCTGGCCACCTGAGTTTGGTCCTCAAGATGTACAGGGTAGAAATGCAGAAGCCGCTGTAACATACTGTTCTCTGACCTCCACACATGGGCAGTAGATCAGATGTCACATGCACGCAAGTAAATGCAACAGAGAAGTGTTAAAGTTCAGTTTCTGGCAGCCAACGCTGATGCTACTGGTTTGCCATCAGGCCCCATAGTTAAGCAAGGATTCTATTTTGTTTTATTTCCTTTAGTTTCGTCTTGCTTATATATTTGCATGATAATAATGTGTTTATAAGATGAGCTCTCAGCAAATCTGTTGCCTGGCTTAATGTGTAGCCCATAGATGCTATTTTTGTGTAAGAGAGATGCCCTCTGAGAAAATAAAAGCATAATCTGTGGCTATCCAACTGTTTGGGTCTGGGCAAAACTAGCTTATTCTCAGAAAAAGTGATGTTTCCTCTTTGTCTCTTAAATACTATGCTTTGAAGTATTGGTCTCCTCGAAACCAATGTGTAAAAAAGAATGCTAGAACTCTAACTAGACTTGGAATGGTGATTAAGCTTCTGAAACAAATTACAAACTCTAGGCAAAAACTGAAAATACAATCACACATGCTAGTAGCAAAGTCATTTCATTGTCAACTTTAAAATATTAGATGATAATTCCAAACCTGGTTTGCCGATCCCTTCCCTTCCACACCCTTTGGATCAGACCATCAATAAATTCTTCTGATTCTCCCTACCACTGTTTCCTAAGAGATCTCCCTGCCACGTTCTTTTTGTTAATTATTTACTTTATATCCTGACTCCAGTTTCCCCTTCTTGCTCTCCTTCCAGGTCTTCCGTCCAAGCCCCACCCTGTCCACTCTTTCTCTGTTTCTATTCAGAAAAGGGCAGGCCTCCCATGAGCATCAACCAACCCTGACATATCATGTTGCAGAATGACTGGTTATGTCTTCTCCTATTGAGGCCGGACAGTCAGGGGGAAGGGTCCCAAATCTGTGTCATATTCTTTTTTTTTTTTTTAACAGAATTAATCCACTTTATTTTTCTTGTAAAAACCCTTATGTGGTAGCCACAGCTGGAGCCTGAGTCCTCTGAACAGACACTCTGGTGTGGGTTTTCACAAGATGATCATTGAATTCCTGATAAGGAGACTTGGTGAACACAGTTTTTTCCAGAGGTCGGGTGTCAGGTAGCTGTAGGTCTTGGAAATGGCATCAAAAGTGGCCTTAGCAAAGTTGCCCAGGGTGGCAGTACAGCCTCTGGCTGATGTGTAGCAGTCATCAGTACCGACCATCATCAGTAGCTTCTGAGGCACAGGAGCTGAGACAATGCCAGTGCCTCTGGGAGCAGGTTTGAGACGCACCAAAACAGAGCCACAGCGGCCTGTCACCTTGCATGGAACAGTGTGTGGCTTGCCAATCTTGTTCCCCCAGTAGCCTCTCCGCACAGGGACAATGGAAAGCTTGGCCGAGATGATGGCCCCTCGGATAGCAGTGGCTACCTCCTTGGAGCACTTAACACCAAGACCAAGGTGACCATTGTAGTCCCCAATAGCGACAAAAGCCTTGAACCTTGTCTGCTGGCCAGCTCGTGTCTGCTTCTGCACTGGCATGATCTTGAGAACCTCGTCCTTTAGGGATGCGCCCAGGAAAAAATCAATAATCTCGGATTCCTTAATGGGCAGGGAGAACAGATAAATCTCCTCCAAGGACTTGATCTTCATGTCCTTAACCAGGCGGCCCAGCTTGGTGACGGGGATCCACTCCTTGTCTTCGGCTTTTCCTCCACGAGCCCCGAGGCCTCGACCACGGCCACAGCCTCTGCCATGACTGTGGCCCCTAAGGCCGCTGCCAAATCCTCCACGGAAGCCGCCTCGCCCTCCTAATCCTGGGTCCCCGGTTCCTCTGGGCCCTTCCGCTGCACCGCTGCACCGGCGTCATCCACCATTTGATGTTTTCCCGAGGAAGAAGAAGCCTGTGTCATATTCTTAACTGAAGCCAGAAGTGACTTCCTGAGGCACAAACCCCACTGAGTTAAGATTTGACCTCTCACACCTTGGCCGATCATGACTTTCAGAAGAACATGCAAATGTTTCCCACGCACAAAATGGGATCTTTCTGACAATATTCTTTGCAGAGTCTGGAACATTCCATCCATTTTTCATACCACACACTTCTATAAAAATATACCCTGGGAGCTAATTACAAAATATCCCACAATCTGCTATACTTCTATTTTGAAGCTTTGATCATTCTTTGAAATAAAATTTCACTAGAAATTGCTATTCAATGACTACTCATATCTGATAGAATATGGAACTAAGGAAACTGATTCATGATTTTTTTTCTAGGCCTAGAAAAATCTCTAAAGTGATGAGAAATGTTATTAAACTTAAAGATAACTAGACCTGCTAGCACACACCTGGAATCCCAGCACTCTAGAGGCAGAGAGAAGAGGTTGTGAGCAGATTCGAAGCCAGCCTGGGCTATGTCCAAAGTCCTAGGCCAGCCTGGGCTACATAACAAAACCCTCTTTTAACCCTTCTCGCAGAAAAAAAAGTTCCAGATAATAAGGATGGAAAGCTAAGGCTGGAAACTGATTTGCATCATGAGTTTCTTTTCCCATATTTTGAACCATACAGTTGAAAAGTTATTTCTAAAACCCATACCAAATCAATTTTTATTCCACATAAAGTTTTCAAAATACACCGTTGAAAAATAATCAAAGTAAAAGACTGAGAATTTTCACAAAGAATAAGTTGGAGGTAGTGCTGGGCATCAAATTGAACTGGGCACTGAGATGACCAGCTTCAGCCATATGAGGAAGCCCATGACCACCCACAGAGCAGAGCAGAGTCAGAAAGTGTGAGCTTCATAGAATGCTGCATGCTACTCTAAGGTGTTTTACTTTTTGTAGGCAGATGACACACTACCTATTTTCTAATATCTAATTTCTCCTTTATTAATGCCGAAGTTCTCCAGTGGCTTGATAAAATCTGAAAACAAAATTCCTCATGTTTAAATAATAAAACAGAATTTACTATCTCCCTTGAAGGATTTATTTATTATTTGTATTCATATGTATGTGTTTTATATGCCTCGAAGTATGTGTATGTGTACTATCTGTGAGTCTGTGTGCATGTGTGTCTATGTGTCTATGTGTATACTGTGTATTTGTGTGTGTGTGTGTGTGTGTGTGTGTGTGTGTGTGTGTGTGTGTGTCCACAAAGGCCAGACTAAGCATCTTATCCCTGGAGCTTCCCCAACAATACATGGACTAGAATCTGAACTCCACCCCTCTGATAGGGCAATAAGTGCTCCTAACCACCAGGCCACCTTTCCAGGACCATATCTATTATTTTCATTATGGAGAATAGACAGGAAACCTTCCATATGGTAAAAAATGTGGAGCATCAGATCCAAAGGAAGCACAGAGAAAGAATCTTTATCAAGGAAATGTTTTCAATTAAGCAAGCTGGTGTTTTCTACGTACCTCACCAAGCTGTATCACTGGGCCAACATTTGAGCAGAACAAAATGAGAAACCCACAGCCAATAGGTTAGAAAAGAAGCAATTGGGAAAAGGAGGGGAGGATAGAAGAGAGAGGGAAAGAGGGCGGTAGAAAAACAAGGATGGTAAAATGTGTCCAATGCCCTGAAGGTAACTGTACATATGTACAGAGCTGGCACTGTTCCCAGATCAGCCTGTGAGGCTGCTGCAATTCTCACTCGCTAATAGGAAATAGGCTTTACTTACCCTGATGAAAAAAGAACTCTCCTAAACCAAATATTAAGACATACTGGATTTCAACATCTCCCTCATTTCTGACAGTATAAATATTTATTTTTTACTATTAATCTCAATAAATCTTGGAGTTCTGCCAGTTGAAGATGCAGAGAGAAACCATCCAGATTAACATTATGCTACGGACGTAGTCTGCGTTTGGAGTCAGTTGTCAAGAGAGACATTGTCTTTGAGACCAGTAAATCATTTTAGTTTTTATGTTGTCCTCATGTCTTACGTTATATTTCCCAAAGTAAGCCCTGCTCCTGCAAGAAGCAGTGACCCTTGGAAGGTAGATGTGAGAGAAGTTTTCAGGCCATTCCATATTGAATCCACCACACTGCAATATAAGGGTAAACTGCCATGAACTGGAAACCATCTATGTAAGAGATCTGAATCCGGTATTCATGACTATGAACTATTTTATCTTTTTTAAAAAACAAAATAATGAATGTATATATAATTTGGTTAAAATTTAACAAAATATAATATTTTTACTGACTTTTCTTTCTTTTCTCTACAAAAAAAATTCTTGGCTTTGGATAAAATGTTCCATCATGTGTGTATGTGTGTGTGCATGTGTGTGTGTGCGTGTGTGTGTGTGTGTGTGTGTGTGTGTGTGTGTGTGTGTAAAACTACAAAATAAGGTAAGTTGCAAACAGCTACTTCGTTAGATATGATATTAAAATCAATAACCAGATTTAAAGGCTCATTTTGGTGATCACTGCTGAGAATTAACCCTTCTTGCATAATTGCCATGTTTAAAATCAGTTTTATTCCTTGAAAATAAGCCTACACAAATGCATTCTAAGGGTTTTGTTTTATAACAGATATTTAAAGAAACTATTTCTCCACATCCTTGCATTTGATTAGTGTATAATCTTCTGAGACTGTTGGAAGGAAATATTAATGCTAAGAAAGAAAAGCTGTTTGCCTGTCAAATCAAAGGACTCTTCTCCCAAGCACCTAAGCTGGAGATGCCCTGGGCTTCGAAATGTGCCCTGCTCTGTTAAATCAGCTAAGTGGTTCTATCTGTAAAAACTTAAGCAAAAATCTTTTGGTTTGGGAATAAGAGTCTCCAGAAGCTAGTATCACCAAGATCAGCTACATGCCACAATTCAGTTTTTGTATGTGTATGGCCAGGGGGATTATATTTTGCCAAATATCCAAACCAGTCCAGGCTTAGAAGTCTTCCAAGTACATAGGGGAGAGGAAAAATCCAACCAAGGTAAACTCCTCCACAGCTCACCTGCTTTATGCACTGAGGAACCGGGCCCACAATTGACGGCAATTAGGAGCTTGGTGAGGTGGGGATGAACGGATGTTGACACAGGGTCTCTCTATGCAACCCTGGCTGTCCTGGAGCTAACTATGTAAACCAGGCTAGCCTAGAATTCACAGAGATCCACCTGGGTGCAGGGATTGAAGGTGTGTGCCACTGTGCTGTATTTTCTAGATGTATTTAATCCACACACATGAATTAGGTCCACTCACACATTAAATAAAATTATAGTATCATTAACTACAAATAAACATATTTTATAGTGATAGATTTTGTTAATAGGCATATATACAATTCATTAAAGTTTTCTAAAACATTCTCCCCATTAATTCACTTTTGATGCTAACAAGCATTCTAATTTCCCAATACTGTTATCTCACTGCCCTCTAATATCCACTACTTAATACAAAGGGTTAATTTTTAATATAATTTTGAAAAAATATGATCTCTATGAAGCTCTAGGTGGTAACAAAGGAAAGCTGGTGTAGGGATAACCTTGGACATATACAAAAAGAAACCCTGAGTGCAGTAAGGAAAACATTCTCATTACTGGTGTTGGAACCTGAAAGTCTAGACCCTGAACTTCTCCAAGTACACAGAACAAGTGAGCACTTTGCTCCTACTACAGTTTTTCTTCCAGCACACTTTCATTGATGTCATATTTTGGTTTTCACAGCAACCCTACAATGGACAAAGAACGATTGTTATTCATCCAGCGCTGAAAGAAAAAAAAAAAAAAAAGAGGTTAGGTCAAGCAACTTGCTTACAGGCATAAAGTCAAGATTCAAAACAACAGCTCTCAGAGCAAGCCTACACTTCCTGTAGATACACTAAATACAAGTGCCTCCAACACTGTATGCATTGTGCAACAAAACGTTCATCCTGCACTAGCAAAAACACACATGTTCGCGAGCCTCGCTTGTTTTCTTGTATAGCCTTAGGGCGTTCCACTTTAAAATATTCTTCAATCTGCATTCCTTCTATTTTCTTGGCCAGTCATGAGCATTTTTGTAAGTCCTCGTGGTTTGTAGATGGTTTTAATACTGTTTTAATGTAATTAATGATTTAGCTTTCTCCTTGCAAATTATTATGAGAATAGAGCAGAAGAGATGTTATAAAATTATACAAATCTCTCCCAGCCCCCTGGGAGATGGACAACTGTGGCTATCGGGAGGCAAAGACAGGGGGATCGCTTTGAGTTCGAGGCCAGTCTGGTCTACAAAGCGAGTCTAGGGCAGCCAAGGGTACACAGAGAAACTGTCTCGAAAACAAAAAACAAACAACAACAACAACAACAAAACATTGTGAAGAAGTGGATAGAAGAACAGAAAACTCCCCCGTGTCGCAGCTCCTGTACAGTAGATGTAAGCACCATGGGCCAAAAGGTTTGAGGGTTTTCAGGGGCATCAAGATCAAGAAATTTTGCCCGGGTTCCCACTGGACCTCCAGAAAGGGCTTTGCATCAGTTCTGCAAACATCAGTGGGTAAGAGTCACCAACGCAGAGTAACGCAGCGCGCATGGGCAGGAAGAGGCTGAGCTAAGTGCTTTGCATTCCCTGTTCCCCTGTGGTATGGGGGAATCCTGAGCGTTCTTCTGTGCCTCTGAGGCAGAAGTCATGTGTACCTGTGTACATGTCCGGGTGGAAACAATGATGTGGGGGGAAGGAAGGTGATCACGAGGAGGCCCAGGGGAGCCTGTAACAGGCTAGAGCCAGGAGGAGTTGAAGTGGAACGTGTCCGTATGTATGGTGAGTGACTACACCCTACATCACCAGGACAAATAAAACGTGCAATGCTCACCTGAGGTCCCTACAGGCAAGAGCAACACAAGGACAAGGCCCCCTTCTCCTTTCCCAGGACTCGAAGGCTGTCAACACTTGTTCTCACCTTGGGTGATGAAAGGGAGAGGTAGAAATATCCATGCGGTGATCACAAGGCCAGTCTAAGGGATGCTAAATGCTCTAAGTTCAAGGATAAAATTCCCCCACACTATACAGCATGCTGAAGATGGGGCAGAATGGGGCCTGGTGAGCAAAAGCCGTAGCAGCCATAAAATAAAAAGGCAGTGTTCTCTCTCTTTGCACATCTGAGAATTACTGTATTTTTCAAACCACTACGGAAGCGACTCACATTTGAGGTTTAGAAAGTAGTTATTTTAAACTTAAGATATACACACATAATTCTCTCCTTTTAAGATAAACATTTTTATCCTTGGTCACTCGATTCATTTTTTTTTTTTAATATTGTCCCCTCCTTGGGGTGTATTATTCCCTTTAAGGTAAGATGACATAGAAACTGAGGAAGCAGGATGCTCCTGAAAATAGAGCGGCATTTGTTTTGGCCTCATTTGTGCCCCCCAAAACAACGAAACTACATCTTTTTGCACCATTGTAAACTTTACAGGATGCCAGTATCATACCAATTTCCTGCAAATGGAGTTGAGAGTAAAGGCCTCTTTTTTTTTTTTTAAGTGCTTTCAAATCACTTTGCAAATATAATACAATATAAATAATTCCGTGCACTTCTTTTTTCTACTATTCCCAAAAGATAATCAGGGCCCTTGTCCTACTCTCCTGAGGTCAAGACGGAGTCGGGCAAGGAACTCTCTTGTGCTCCACTTCATCTCCTACTACCTCTTGACCGAGCCAGATGTTGGCAGGTATAAAACCGGAGACAGCTGGTTATCTAGCCCCTTAGGGCCAAATGCTCTAAAAAATCACTTTTGTAGCACACATCCTGATTCTGAATCTCTAAGCTAATTATCGGGGTTGTGATTCTCCACCTAATCATCTGTACTATGCCTCCAGAGTAAGATGAAATCTAAAAATTAACACTTAGTATGCAGAACTTGTACACAGACAAACTGCAGATGGCCCATGCAGGCTTAAATCATTAAGGCTCTTTCTGCGTGTGTGTGTGTGTGTGTGTGTGTGTGTGTGTGTGTGTGTGTGTGTGTGT
>OU015758.1:32340250-32354949 GCA_907169655.1 Acomys percivali
TGTGTGTGTGTGTGTGTGTGTGTGTGTGTGTGTGTGTGTGTGTGTGTTTCTTACGTTTGTGAACTCATCAAAACTGTTTCCTGAACGCTTGCAGGCACTTCACTTTAGGAAGACAAGAGAACATAGAAAACGTAACCTGTTTCTCACTCTCTGTTAATCTCACGGAGCCAAAGGGGCAGCTTTATGTCTGATGGTCCATAGAAGACAAATAAAAACCAACGAGAAGGGAGACACAGGATTTCCACATGAAACGACAGGTGATGAGCACTTAGGGCCATGCCGTTGATGTTCTAGTCCAAAGGCTGTCTGGAGGCAGCATTGTTCCACGTGAGTGCTGGGGAAAAGGACCGCAGCAACACGGCCTGGCAAAGCAGAGTGTGGAATTTGACTGGCCACGGAGAACCATGGCAGAACGTGAAAAGGTATGCAGGAAAAGAAGTTTCTTCCTTTCTTTCTTTTGAATTGCTGGAAGTCTGCATAGTGTGAACCGGGCAGCTCACAAGACGCAGGCAGTCGGGTATATGTCCTACCATTCTCACCTTGGTGGTCAAGACAGCATAGAAATTAAGGGTTTCAGTCAGATCAATTACTGGTCAACATGGCTACAGGTACATGCTACCTCTAATGTGCTTCCATGGTGCTTTACATATAAAAAGGGGGAATTATTTAAAGTATCTTTATTAAACTGTCATAGAAATTATTTAACTGGCATGGAGGGTGTATTTCTTTTCTGCCTACCTTATGACACTGGAAGACATGGAACTGATTTTTTTTAAGATACGGAAGCATAAAGATACAAAAAGATAAAAACAAGGAGCAAACAGAAGCTTTGGTCTAGGAACAGTGAGAGTATGCCTTTACTATGTGAGATCACATGTGGTAAGCTCATTACTAAGTATGTTAGCTCTGCCTCCCCTGTATTCGTCCTACCAGGATGGGTGGAGCATTTGCTTTCTTGTGACTAACAGGTGACGGTCAAGAACGGAAGCCAGGCTGCCCTGATATGAGAGTAGCATTACTCATTGTATGGCCCTGGCTACACAGAAGGCTCTAGAGAAACACACAGGGAGGTGAGGAGTGCAGATGCCTGTGACAGAGTATTTCTAACTCTCAATCCAGAGCAACTCAAGCATTCATCTTTTACAGGAAACCCGTTCACTCAGACACCTCTGTTCTTTACTTTTTAAAACTATACACCAGTCCAGAGGGGTTTCCTGAGAAGTTACCAGGACACTGTTGCTAGGGAGAGACACAGAAAAGTGTTTCCTCACCCAAGATCCAAGATAAGGAATCAATGAGAGATCAAAGGAAGGATGCCCACATAATTACAATTTGTTGGAGCCATGAGTTCAATGGGGTTATTTACAGGAGTCTGGACAAAGGGTTATTTGCATGAACAAGAATGACTCAAGGGCAGCTGTAGCTGGTGAAAACTGGTGCCCTGGAGCACAGTGCAAGAACTCAGGCAACTCAGTGGGTCAGACTGTGTCTCTCAGGGCAGCTAAGATGCTCTAAGCCTCTTCCAGGTAGCCCTGTTCCTCTCTTTCTCCTAGCCAGTTCGGCTGGTCTCCTCCTTGGAAGTCATTACCTCTAGGGCTAGAGAGATGGCTCAGTGCTTAAGAACACTTCTTGCTCCTTCCAGAGGTCCAGAGTTTAGTTTCCTGCACCCATATGGTCACAACTGTCTGTAACTTCATCTGCAGGGCATCTGATACCCTTTTCTAGCCTCTTTGGGCACCACACACACATGTAGAATACATACTTACATGCAGACAAAACACTTCCTACACACAAAATAAAATAAATCTAAAATAATTTGAAGAATTTACTGTTTATATAACTTGAGGGACAGAGAAGGTTGTGTATCTGGTCAGTTTCAGAGACTTTCCAAGCCTCCTGAGTTGTTTACTTTCTGAGTCTTAATGAGTCATTCTTTATAATTTTCTACTTTATAATGTTTACATTTTAATGGGGTTCTTAATGAGCTCTAAGAAGATGGCAACATAACAGAGATTTAGTGGTGAGAGCTCTTCTATTCATACTGAGCATCCAAACCATACTTCAACAGCATGTCTGCACAGTTTCTGAGTGAATAGAGAGCCTCGGTTCACTTTGAAACAGTAAGCAAACTTAGCAAAAACAAGTAAGCAAATAAGTTAACAAAACAATGAAACATACATCTGATAGTGGGCAGTGGTGGCAAATGACTTTAATCACAGTGCTCAGGAGGCAGAGGTAGGCTCAGTTCAAGGCCAGACTGGTCTACAGAAAGAGTTCTGGGACAGTCAAGGCTACCTCAAAAAAAAAAAAAAAAAAAAAAAAAAAAGGGAATGAAACATATGTTTATATATAAACAATTTACACATTAATAATAGGAATCAAATTTTAAAACGTAACTATTTATAAATCATAGCATATTTCTACTCTTCTGAATATATTTTCTACTTCATCAATAAATGTCAAAAATTGAAAATATTCATGAGCTAAAAGACTGGCGCACCAGAAGCTAAGATCTCCACTGTTCAGTTGGAAATCTGCCTCTGCAGGCAAAAGTACAAGCCTGATGCTCTGAACTCACTCCCTAAAATTCACATAAAGATATGTGGAAAGAAACAGACTCTACAGAGTTATCCTTTGATCGACACATATGCACGCGCACGCACGCGCACACACACACATACGTGTGCACATTTATGTATACACATGCACACACCCATGCACATGCACATACATGCATGCGTGCACACACACACATACACATACATGCATGCGTGCACACACACACATACACACACTCACACGTGCGCACACGCCCAGGCAAACACATTACCATTATTGTTATTATTATTAACTTGTTTAGTTTGAAAACAATACATTGCAGTGTATGATAACCAACAATTGATGTAATAATAATATTTATCTTATGAATCTAGGAAATAAACCATAAGCAACTTTTAAATAAATTTAAATCTTAATGTCTTAAACATTCTTCATTATGTGAATGTTATGTAAATGACATGTAATAAAGTAACTTTTTCCTTTTCTGGTTCAAGTATTACTTCAATTCAAGTAAATGGGAGAAAGAAGAATCATAACTTACTTTATTAAGAGCCAAACTTTACAACTCATATTCCAAATTCCAGCTAAATTGAAAGTGGAGTCAGGTAGAGCACACCATTATATCTCTCCACCATCCTCATTAAATTTTACTTCAATGGGGAATTCCATCATTTTTCCCCTCCATTTTCCCATTATTCTTGTATTTTATACCAATACACCTGATAATCTGCTTCAGATTCTCGAGGATCTTAAGCAGAGGCCTTAATTGTGTCTAGTTTTTCTGTACAATTATTGCTTTTGTGTGAATTATCAACTGTTCCAAAACAGGCCCCAGTGACTACTTGGCAAAAATCAACAAGCAAAGCTGAAGCCTAAAGTTCTCTCTCAGGCATCTGTGCAGCAAATTGTGTTCCTACAGCAACTCAGCTATCTAATTTTTCAAATCTTGCTGGAATAGCAAGTGGCAAATTAGTGGATCTGTTATATGAACGCTACCTGCAAGTTACTTAAAGCACACCCTTACTTCACATTCAAGTTCTGTCTGGATGTAATTGACTTAACAAGCAAGTATTTATCACACTTACTGCGGGAAAACATTAATTACCTTTGATCCTGCAGAACCTCACACCCACATACGCTAAGAAAACTTGACCATGTTAAAAAGTCACTTAGATAATTAAAATGCATATTGTATTAATTCCTTAGAAACGAATATTGTAAATGTAGAACTACCCACAAACAATCACATTCTTGAATTTGAAACAAAAATGTATAAATCATTGAGCAATAGATTATAGAATTACCAAAAAAAATGCTAGAGTACACACTTAAGACAAAGTCAGTAGTTTCATCTTTCCAAATGAGAGAGGCTAAAATATTTTTAGAGAGCAACATGTCACCCTGTCTATATGTCACCCAAACACTGGTAGGTTGTAGAGCATCTTTTTTACTAAGATAAAGACAACGTGATTGTTAATTTTTGATGCGTCTAAATATTGCTCAATCTTTAAGATTCTTGACAAAAAAAAATCAAAATGCTATTTTCTTTCAAGTTTCAGAACAGTTATGAATTTAGACCAAGTAGTTAATAGTATTTAATTATTTAACAACAACAAAGTTAACAGGATGCCCAAAACATAGTTCATTCAGGAATGACTAGATGTTCCACGAAGTTGTAGTTCAAACTCATTGACTTATGACCATTGCTAAGAATTTTTAAAGTGGCTGAGGCAGTGTCTTTTCTTCAGTGTTCCACTCCATGTACCCACATGGAGGACCAGGGCTTCAAGTACCAGCAATGTAGAGCCATGTCTCCACTGCCATCACAGTCGGTGTGTTTTCCCTACAGCCCTGGCTTCCCATCATGCTGGGCATTGCCGTGGTGATTCAGGACATGCCTCCTGTCATGGTAAGCCCTCTAAGCAAACACTGGCAAGCAGTGTTTTTTAGCTAAGGAAAGAGCAAATTTTGTAGATAGGGGTGTATGTGAAGTACACTTGTATTGGATTCAACCAAACTGTTATGTCCATCTGCCATGTAGCATCTTTCCCAGGCAATTTTAGTGTTGTTTTTTTTTTATCATGTGTCATTTATGTTCTACTTGTTCACTTAAGAAACTGGTCCACGTATGAAAGAAGTTCTCTGCTGCACCTAAACCGACTTCAGGCATCTATTATTACACAGATTCTGCAGATCTTTCCTGATGCCAAGAAATACTTTTCCTCAGCACCAAGTAGATCATATTTGAATATTTACATCTCTCATGGAAGCGTCACATACCCATAATGCATCGCATATTCATAACAACTTGATTTTAATATGTAAATCTCTGTAAATATGGATATTTAAATCTCGAGGCAGATTTCCCATAAGCAGAACATATCTATAATGCAACTTGATATTTGCCTAATACCAAAATGCAACCCAAAAAGTTAATGCTAATCATCTGTTGGTGACACTCAGTGAAGGGGCCTTCTACTACACTGAAAAGGCCAGTGCGGAAATACCCTGAGGAGCATAAGCAGGAGACTTTCCTAGAGCAGAAGAAGAGGCCAATTCCATCTGAGTTCTGAGGGACAAGATAAGACTTACCACTTGGCCCTTCTTAACTTAAAAGAAATGCAACTAAGCTAAAAACATCAGTTAAATATTTAGCAAGACTCCATTGTGTATAGCCTTCCTAGTCAACACAGGAAGTGAGATATTTTATAAGAATGCTATCTGTTATCACTCTAACTAAAGAGGTGAGTGACTAAACAATGTCCAGAGGAAAACTAACATGTAAATTATGCCGTAGACAGGAGCTGTCATAGTATTCTATAAGAATACGAGGAAGGACTGGAACAGGGGGTTGTAGAACTGGGCATGATGCAGGGGAGGTCGACAAACACTTCAGAACTAGATCACTGCATTTGCACGATAAGAAGAGTTAAAGCTGACATATTACTAACTTGAACTGGATAGCAATTCTATTAAGACACAGAACATAGGAACAGATAAATTTAAGGCAAAAAATGCAGTGGCTTAAATTCACGTTGTTTTTCTCTTTAGTATGGGACCTTGGGTATTTTCTTAATCAAGCCAAACACACTCTAGAAACATGTCTTCAAGTGAGGTAAATCCTCCAACCCAGAGCACATTTTAAATACAGCCATTTTCCCTTAGCCTTGAAAGGATCTGGTTCCAAGACCTTGTGGATACCAGAATCCAAGGCTTCCAAAGTTCCCTATATAGAATAGCATAGTATTTGCATACAACCTGCACTCATCCTCATGAATACTGTAAGTCCATTCTAGCTTACAGGACTCAACCTGGTGTGAGTTCAGTGTGAATAGTTGTGATATAGTTTATGGGGACATATCTATATATAAGCTTAGCTCGACTTTTGATTCTTAAATACTGCCTATTAACAGGTAATAAAACACATGACGACAGGTGCAGGGATGCGGCCCCTTCAGATTTGGAGTCTGCGGATGCAGGCATACAGAGAAACAGCTGCAGAGTGTGTTTCCGATGAAGTTGCCAACTCTGCCTCTAAGATGATTTAGCAACCTTTACTAATCTGTGGTTCATTATCATACAGATAATAAATTGACCACTGCACAATTATACAGTGAGGGACTACAGAACAAATCAAACATGCTGTCATCTGTATTTAGGGGCCCACAGGAGCAATGAGTGGTGAAGTGGGAAAAAATATATTATGGGATAGAGAATTTATGAATCAAAAGAAAATAGTTTTAAGAAAGTGAATCTGATCAGTTCTGCCTGCTACTGTCCTAAAGTCAATGGTGAGGGGGAAAAAAAACCATGAACATGAAAACAGCACAGGAGAGAAATCCAGTACTCACTGCCAAGACAGGAATTATGTTTTTCAAGATAGGGGTGAGCACTCCAAAGAGGGGTGATTGAGAAGTTTTATGGTATTGGCCTGGCAAGAGATCGCAGAGAGGAAAAGCACTTGTTGCCAAGCCTGCCAACCTGAATTCCCTACCCATAACCCACATTACTGAAGGAAAGGGCCAGTCCATTCAATTTGTCCTCTTATCTTCACACATGCCAGGGCACTTACACACACAGAGAGAGAGAGAGACAGAGACAGTGACAGAGACAGAGACAGACACAGAGAGAGAGACAGAGACAGAGAGAGAGACAGAGAGACAGAGACTCCCCCCTTGTAGAACTGAGGCAAAGACTAACAGATTAATCCAATAGATGCTAGTGGTACAGAACATAACTGTCTAATCTCCCTTTGTGATTTTAGGATTCTTCTCGCACACATAATAAGGACTCCTGCTAACGCTAAGAACAGGGAGGGAAGCCGAAGATTCCGTCTCTGGTGTACAGCAGCTTCCTATGAGACTGAAACAAGGAAACTTATTAAGACAGGGAGGAAACAACACAAATTAGCTTCAGGAAGTTCCCCCTGCCTCCTCCCCCTCCAAGAAAAAACAGAATCAGTAGGCCCAACCCTCCTTTCCCGGGAGTATAAAATAAGACTGCTGAGACTCACCCATACATCACACAAGACAGAAGACTGAGACAAGCCCAACTGCCTCCTAGGAGAAGCAGAGACCAGCTGGGCTGTCTGCAAAGGACAGTGCTCTTCAGTTTTCAGCTGCTGAGAGCCATCACCTGGCATGAGGACTTTGTGATGTTTCTGCTCCTATCAATAACCCCAATAAAACTCATTTATTGGCGAAGGCTGATTTTGGGTACATCCATACTCAGGCCTCACATTGTGCCTATCTGGAGTAAAGCAGACATTTGCTCACATCTCCTGAGAAGCAGCATCACACAATGTCCCCCCAATTTGGGATCTGGCTTCATTTGGGAACACTGGTAGAGAACAGGGTAAGTCATGTGTCCTCGTGGGACAAACAGAATTCAGCTGTGTTCACCTTTGAGCCTCTAGGCTTAGCACAGCACTGTAGAGCTCCTACTTCTATTGCTGATAGGACTAAATGTCTGTAATATTTAAAATGACTCCCATCAAACAAGACAGTATAAAGAGGGGAGTGTCAGGCCAGGACGCAGGCAGCCAGGGTTGCAATTTTGCTGTGGAGCTGTGACAAAACTTTTCTCTCCCTGATACTCCTCCCATCCATATTTATACTTTTCCAAACTCACACATTTCTTTAAAGGTGAGCACATCAAAAATGTTTGTGGCAGCCAGGCATGGTGGCTCCAGCCTTTAATGCTCGCACTCAGGGAGGCAGAGGCAGGCAGATTTTCTGGGGTACACAGGCAGGTCTACAAAGCAAGTCCAGAACAGCCAAGGCTACACAGAGAAACCCTGTCTGGAAAAGAAAAAAGAAAAAAATCTTGTGAAAGAGTTTAGTATACTTTAAAATGCTATACAAAGGCACATTTTATTATGTTTATTACTATGTTTATTAAAGCAAAATAAGCACATTTCCCTTCCAAGGTGGCTTGACTAAACATGTTATTTTATTCTTATTTACCCCTGTTTATATAGGGTTTATTTGAAATCTGATAAACTATTTGCCTATTTATAATGGTAACCCTAATTTGGAATACAGAGACTAATGGCATTGGAAAATTACACTGAAAGGAGTCACCAAGTACTCTGACAGATCATAAATATGGATGACTGGAAAGTAAGATGCTTCGCTTAAGATGCAAATGAGCAAAGAATGAGATGCAGAAAGTTGTGCACCAGAGATTCAACTCCTGATGGAAAAGTCCCTGTAGGGTCACCAGACAAAAAGCAGGTTTCTGCTGCCACTCCGGACCAAGGCAGTAGGCACTACCTTGGCCTTTCTTGCCACCTCAATTGAACAGGCTGCCAATATGAAAGAGAGCACAGAGTGTGCGGACGTGCATGGAGAGCCAGCCTCACTCCGTGGTGGCTTTCCAGATGGCAAGGGGTGTCAGGGCTACACCTCAGAAATCTGTACCCTGCTTGCTTTGATCAGCTGATGGCTGAAAAAAAAGTGTGCTCTGCAGCAAATGGAAAAAGCCATAGTGAAGGTAAATAGTTTCCAAGAAGAGTAACAGTATCCTGTTACCCAGTCTTCCCTTCCATGACCCTCATAACTTTTGCAAAGTGACTCCCCAAAGATTCACCCCGTCTTATTGCCATCCAGCTTAAGGTAAGATTCCGATGGAATGCTATTAGATTATAAGAAAAAAAAACAAGGTTTAAGGCTGAGATGGTTGTTTGAAGACAGTTAGACTGAAGAAAACATAGGTCTGCTTATCCATGCAGATATGGTAATGGTGAGTAAATATGCAATCCCAAGTTTGGCCAATAACAGAAAGGAAGAGAAAATTTAGAAGTCAATGAAAAAATAAAAATAAAAGGAGCATTGCTATGTAAAATAAAACTGTAAAATATATGCTGTAAGAACTCTCAATGGAAGCAGAAACTAGTCAGAAATGTAGTTTTAGCTTCATATGGGCTCAAATAGATTTTTTATTGCTGTGTTCATCTACATACCTTCTTTCCCCTGCCTGCTACAAGCCTCTTTTCAGAACTAATGTTACAAACCAAACAGGCCGTGTTCTTTGAAATGTGGCAGTAGGTGACAGAACAGAAGGCCAAGAAGGGGAAAAAAAAAACACACACGAGAAAATAATAATGAGAACACAGAGTGAAAAGGGGAAAAGGGACAACAGGGCAGAATAAAAGCAGCAGGATCGGGTGCTGGGCGGTGAGTGTCCACACACCTTTCAGACATGCTGGCATGCACTGCCATGACTGCGTGCCAGACCTGCAGGCTCAGGGATGCCAAGCAACGTGTCAGGCATCGCCCAAGCCTGCCCTTGCTGAACCTTTTCTAGTAGCAGTATCTGTCCATACTGCAAATTTCTCAAAAGCTGATCATTTCATAAGATTTCTGATATTTCCTGTTGTGATTTAAAAAATGAAATCCCTTGTAACACAGCCTCTGCCCAGAGTATTGGATACAAACGTCCTAAAGAAAAATAAGTTTAAAAAAAAAACAGAACTTCTATTCTTTTGAGAATCAGATTTCACAAAGCGCTTGAAGCACACCTTTAATCTCAGCACTCGGGAGCCAGAGGCAGGTGGATGCCTGTGAGTTCAAGGCCAGCCTGGTCTACAAAGCGAGTCCAGGACAGCCAAGGCTACACAGATAAACCCTGTCTTGGAAAACCAAAAAAGAAGAAGAAGAAGAAGAGGAGGAGGAGGAAGATCTTTTTTAATAAAAAAAAAATTGATCTCAAGAAAATGTTTAATTTACTCAAGTCACATTTACTACAAATTGATTCACATCAAACTATTAAACCCACTTCTTTTAGAACAGATGCATTAGTATATTAAGGGGTAGGGACAACACTGGGCATTGAACTTAGAGCCACCTTGTTTATAAGGCAAGAACTCTCCCACTGACCAGAGACCAGAGAAATCGATCTCTTTATTGAGCCTCCACTATCAAAAGGCACATGAATCAAGGACCTTGCCCTATCGCTATAATCTTGAAGTTCTACTTGAAATCCTAACACCTCATTCATAACACGTACACAATCCCTCAGCTCCACAGCCCAGATGGGGGAAAAAATAATAAGAAAATGACAGCCACGTGAAGAACTATCAGCAACAGGACAGTTGAAAGCAAGATGCAGATAACAATAAAAACCTAACAATTGTGGGGCGGTGGTGGCACACGCCTTTAATCCCAGCACTTGGGAGGCAGAGGCAACCGGATTGCTGTGAGTTTAAAGCCAGCCTGCTCTACAAAGAGAGTCCAGGACAGTCAAGGATACATAGAGAGACCCTGTCTTGAAACAACAACAAAAAAAAAAAACAACAACAAAAACTAACAATTGTTGAATCCTTTCTATCAGCCATTTGAGTTGTAACAATTTCCTCTGAATTTGAAACACACTATCCAAAGAGGAGGCTCTTCAAGCAAGAAGGAAACAATTCAAAATAGCTTTAAGAAGTTCCTGATTCACTAAGCCCCTCCCTGCCAGAATAAGGAACAGGCTGAAAGTCCCATCATGTCACGACTCTCAGAGCAAAAAGCTAAGCTGCACAAAGACTCTCAGACCAGACCAGCTACTGGGAATAAACAGAAACCAGCTGACTTGCCTGGAAGAGGTTTAGACCAATTGAGGCAGCTGGAAAGAACTCTCCAACCTATTGAGTTGCCTGCAGGCTATGCAGGGTGGACAAACATCCCAGCTTTGTGAGCCTTGGTAACTTTTCCTCCTGTAAGTAACCCTTCACCCACATTCCTGTAACTAACCCCAGTTAAAGTCATGGTTCCAGAAGTTGAATTTTGGTGATAAATGTACTTGGGTCAGCTGTGGATTTCTGATCAGGGGTAAATAGATGTGTGTGTGTGTGTGTGTGTGTGTGTGTGTGTGTGTGTGTGTGTGTGTGTGTGTGTGTGTTGTGTCTCCCCAGGAAAAGTTTCTCCCTCAACATCCTTGAAGATTACCTCATTTATTCCATATTAGAATATTATGAGATAAGCATTATAAGTGAAACATTGGGCACATATAAAGTGATTTTCTGAAAGCTACATGGTCAATAGCTGATAAGACTAAAGGTAGTTCCTCTGAGTGCCAACAGGCCTCACCATCCAGGAGACATAGTCAAATATTGGGCACCAGAGTTCATGTGGTGGCACTCAGAGGAAGGATAGCAGGCTACCAAGAAGAGACTTGATACCCTATGAGCATATACTGGGGGAGGAGGTCCCCCTCAGTCACAGTCATAGGGGAGGGGAGTAAGGGGGAAAATGGGAGGGAGGGAAGAATGGGGGGGATACAAGGGATGGGATAACAATGGAGATGTAATATGAATAAATTAATAAAATATATTTTTTAAAAAAGACTAAAGGTCATTTCAAACTCTGTTTTTATTTGACACCAGAACCTCTGTTAACCCCTGCATTCGCCTCCAATTTGTCTTCCAGCATCCCACCACACTTACCAGTTGCAACAGTTACTTTTTAGTTGCTGTGGTAAAACATCAGGACTCAGGCAACTTACAGAAGAAAGAGTTCATGTGGGCTTGTGTTTCCAGAGGGTTAGATTCCACCACTATCGCAGCAGGGAGGCATGGCAAGCAGGCAGCAAGCACAGCAGCAGAAACAGAACACTGAGAGCTCACCGCTTGAACCACTACATGGAGAGTACAGGCTGGACATGACAGAGGCTTTTCACCACCAACCCCATCCTCTTGTGGCAGACTGGGTCCTACAAGACTGCATGCTCCAAATAAACATCCCCAAACAGTGCCAGCTGATCAAGGATTCAAATGCCTGAGACTGCGTGGGACATTTCTCATTCAGGCCGCCACCCAATACTTCAGTCTTCATCAAGTCCTACCCTTCTGAGTTGGTCTGCTTATTTCTTCTCCTTTTCCAATGTTTCTCTTCTTCTTCTTCTTCTTCTTCTCCTCCTCCTCTTCCTCTTCCTCCTCCTCCTCCTTCTTCTTCTTCTCTCTTTGTCTCTATCTCTCTCTTCTGCCCTTCTTTCTTCCATCTTTTTTGTTTCAAACAAACATGGACCTCAAATAACTTATTAAATAGTACTTACTCTATATGCCCCACTTTAGTTTAAAGTGGATCAGCATTCTACTAGATGTTCTGTTATACAGCTATGTTAATTTCCCCTCAAAAGAAATATCAAGACTAAGTTGCTTTTTCCTTCTATGTGGCCCTTGAATAATCTGTTTTTGGACACAGTGCCTACCTCTTGTCAAATTGTTCTGTGCTACCCAGATCAAAGGTTCTATGCTATTCATGACAGACAGTAAGAGCTGAACTGCCAAAATGCCCATTTCAAGGCAGGTATGCCCCCTGTAATGGAGACAGACTTGCTATGCACTTATTTAAAATTAAATTGGGCTGTAAGGCTATGGCTTTGTTATAATAGAATTGATATAACCAAAAAGACGGAAGATACATCAGAAATTGCTCCTCGTCAATCCTGTGAGGATCCAGAATGAAGGTGGTCATTGACAAGCCAAGAAAGACCCTCCCTGAGAACCAAATCAAGCTGTTGCCTTGTCTCTAGAACCTTAGAATACATATTTATGTTGTTCAAGCTTTTTAGGCTATAGTCTTTGCTCTAGCATCCTTAACTTACTCATATAATTGGTCTTAAAAATATGGCACTGGGTTGTGTGAAAATTTCACACTGTGAAATGATAGGACCATATCAGAGTGAGTCTCTGCTCATTGCTGAACAATTTCGAACCTACTGGGCCTTATATATGTAGACAAAAATCAATAGCTTTTATTCCTCTAATACTTATTTTTCAAAAGAGGTCCCTATTTAAAATCAACTGTCCAAGGTTTATCTGATCATCTCTCTGATAAGCTGGAAGATTGTGACAGATATGATCTGGATCGTGAAGGAACTCTACCCTCCCCGAGCATGGTGAACACGGTTCTGCAGGGCTTGCCATTCCTGCGTGCCCTCTGCCTTGCTTTAAAAGAAAAGTTAAATGACACTCCTAAAGCTAGCTGTCAAAGTCTTATTTGTCCACTTCCTCCCCCTGCCAAGGTCTAGCTATCAAAATATTGCAGTCTAGCAATCAAAATTTCCCCTTTTGCCCAATCAAAATTAAACAGTTCAACCTAACACTTTTCCCTTTATATATCACCATTTGCCTATGGGCCAAGTCTGTGTCCTCTCAACCTAGAGGCAGCCCTTTCTCCCCTGAGGCCCAAATACCCCTTTTTCCTTCCCCTTTGTTCCCTTCACCTTCTCCCTTCTCCTACATCGCCTGTCTTTGTCTCTTATTCCCTGTCCTTTGTCCCTGTGGGGCAAATAAATCTCTTTTGTGCTGAGAACTTGGACTGGGGGGTCCTGAGTCAATACCTATGCCTTGAAATCCTTCCTATGAACAAGAGGAAAGGAGAGAAATGGTGGGATTTATTTATTTACATGACAGTGAGTTGGGATTTTTTTCAAGTTATTTCATTCAATATTCAGTAGATGACCTTGATACCCATTCTACCCATATCCAGTAAAAGAAAAACTGCTCATCCAGAGACTAAGAAGAACCTCACACAAGAAAAATCCTCACTTCAAAGTCCCTTTATTTTCCCGTGAAGAGCGGCATGGATAATACTGCTGCACAGCCACTCACTGTGGCTATTGAAACACCAAATGGCTTTAAAAATAAAACCAACACTTCCAAAGTGAAAAAATAAAAAAGACAGAGACAATTTGCTGCCTGAACAGTCACCCAAAACTCTTTATAACATTGGAGCATCATCTTCAGCCTTCTGGCCCAGTATATCTGACAGACATATTTGTGAAGCGGGAACTATTGAGGACTTGCTTACCCTGTCTTGGCAGAATTCGGCCATCGACTCTGCCTGCATCCAAGCTTGCCTATTTTTAGGCAGAAATCTGTCTGTCACAGAAACAAGGACATTTTTCCCAGTGGCTTGTTTGCCACATTTGAAGCCATCTCCATAAGGAGGTTCTTTGATGCTCATCATCTTCTTTGAAGTAGACTAGATGTTGCCAGGAGTTAACCTGGCTTGTCAAAGAATCTTTAACATAAAAAAAAAATCTTTAAATGGCATATTATGTAGGACTCTGAGGTTTTTAAAGACCTTATCTATCTATAGAATCATATCTGTTAACCTGCACATCCTGTCTACTCAGATAATTAATTTTATTCCTTCTCAAGTCTCTGATAGGGTTGAAGACCAAATAGTTTAGTTTTACATTTAAGTTTAGTTGTTTAGGGGTTAAGATCTTTTTAAGTCTAGATAGTTGTTTTAAGTTGATAGAGATGATATGATAGATATTGATTTACATACAGAATCTTAGTCTCACCAAGACAGGAAAGATGTTTTCTTTAAGGTTGCCAAATACAAATAGCCAAAACACTAAGAATGTAACATTAATATAATTCCTGGTTGTTTTGTGATTCTTCTTGCTGTATGAAGTTTATTTTATACACATGTAATAATATGTGTATATGTAAAAAATAAAAAAAAATTTAAAAATGTAAAAATACCAATGCTTCTAATTATTTTTTTTTATTGGGGAATGCATTACTTAGTTAGAAGAGGTATACCAGTTATGGTAGGCACATGGCAAAGTGAAAGACAAATGATACAAATACATACACACACACACACACACACACACACACACACACACACACACACACA
>OU015758.1:32356845-32375189 GCA_907169655.1 Acomys percivali
TGTGTGTGTGTGTGTGTGTGTGTGTGTGTGTGTGTGTGTGTGTAGTCATACATAGACCACTATACATGTACAGGTCACAGTGAAACTGTCAAGAGTTTTCTCCTTCTGCTTTGTGGACTCCTAGAATCTTATTCAAGTTCTTAGGCCTGTGCACAAGTGCCTCTATCCACTGAGCAACCTCACTGGTCTATTGGTTTCCTTCTTGCTCCAAGTATGCACAAATCCAGCATCACTACATACTTGTCATAGTTTTTCAGATTTCTTCTTGATATTCAACTCAATTTTAATCACCTGGGCAGACAAAATGGCAGAGAAGACCGCCTAAGATAGTAAAAAAATGTTCTAATTACTTATTTGGGTTGTAGATTATAAATTACATCCACAACTAGCATTTAATATACATAACCCAAGGTTTGTTGACCTCTTAAATTCCAGTAAACAATGTGCAGCTGAAAGAAGTAGCTAATCCATGAGGATTCCTCCAGGAACACTGTGTGTGTTTGTGTGTGTGTGTGTGTGTGTGTGTGTGTGTGTGTGTGTGTGTAAGACAGACAGACAGACAGAGACAGAGGCACAGACACAGGCACAAAACAGTGACATATCTTTTTTCTCTTATTAATATTATTAATGATATTATGATCATCATTTATTCCCATTACATCTGGGTTATAATCCCCTTACTCTTGTCTTCCTGTTCCCACTCTCCCCTCCCCTAGAGCTCTGACAGGTGGGGAAGGAGGACCACAGCCCATCACGTCTCATTCGGCACCTCACTTCTCTATGGTCCCACAGGGCCTTTCCACCAAGGGGGAGTGATCAAATCCCGGGCACCAGAGATCTTGTCAGAGGCAGTCCTCCACTCCCTCCCCCCTTCCCTGTGTGGAGAGTGAACTGTCCAGTATCTACACCAGAATAAGGGGTGCAGGTCCTTTGTGTGAACTGAGACAGATATCTTAAGCAATCAAACAGCAACCAGGAGAGAAGAAAAGATGTTCTCACCAAGATGTTCTCACCAAGATGTTAGCATAGGAGGCACAAAATACAGGATATCAACCCCCATAACTATATCTGGTCTAAAATTATTTTCAGACATTCTATTTAATTTTATTTTTCTCTCCACTATTATATTCAGATGAATACAAATGTCTCCTATGCTTAGTACACTACCTGATACAAAACAGGTATTCAGAAACACTGTGATGAAAACTAATTCAAATACCAAATATTGGTAAATTGTGGAGCTATTCCCCATGCTATATTTCCTGAGCCTCAACTTTCTTCCACTAGACAAAACTCTTGTCCATTGGCAATAGTTTAATTATATTTTAGGAGGTAGACAAAAGGATAAAATCTATGCTCATAAAACATAAACCCCACATTATCTAACTGCCTAAGTATGGCCATTCCCAACTGCCCTCCATTTCCTCCTTAAGCACCACTTAAATGTTCCCTTATTGCCAATTCCAGATGTGTGTCCTAAATAAGTAATAAGATAATTAGGCTTGAAATATACACACTAAACAAGCCAACTCTATTAAAAATAATGCATGGCATTGGGAAATAAATAAATGCATGATAAAAAAGAAGTTATGAAAGCCAGCTGGAGTGGAAAAATATGGACTTGAGGTAGGACAATGACCATGATTCCACCCTGATGGACATTCTGGGCTCACAGTGCCATGGACATGATAGAAATGTAGAAGGAGGCGGTGGCGTGAGCCTCTGACAGCCTCCAGTCTGGGAGTGCTTTTGTTTTCTTTCCTTTGGTTTTATTTTCTCACGCACTATAGACACTGAATATTTGATGCTGCAATGTTCCTGGTGTGTAAGACAGTCTCAAAAGTCCCTTCAAGGCCTAACATTCAGTGACTCTAAAATGCAAGGCTTTCTGTAGCATGGAATCAGGGGCCAGCCACAAGCAGGGCATTTTATAAATGAGGAAAGTGCTGCTTTCTGAAATTTATCATCAACCATCTCAAAAGAAACTGGCTCCACCCCAACATCAGAATGAAGACTTCTCATTTTTTCTAATGTGAAGTGCCTTCTGTCCAGAATGTGTTAGCTCACAGTGAAAATTAGAGTGTTCTGAATTCTAAGAAATAACATGGGCTTGGCTGCTTGTCCTTGTCTGAGGCAGATGCTTGCTTGAGAACCAAAGCTACAAGGCCTACCACAGACTGGTAATCAGCAGGCCAGATTGGGCCAGATTGTGTCCTTAACTAACTCAGCTCTTTTGCATCTCAGAGACATGTCTAGACAAGCGTTCCGAAAGCAATCCAAATTGCTCAGCTGAGCAAGGTTGACGAGGATCCCAGCACCACCTGGAAACAGTTAAGACTTGATTGTTCAGTAAGGATTCATTGACCTGCTCCCGAATGCCTGTTACAGTATTAGCAGAGAAGATTCAGAGTTGATCAAGACATAATCCTCCTTTCATATCCCATAGTCTAATAGCTATATAAAGAAGAGAGTATAGAAGTGTGTGATAAGAAAAGAGCTAGATAGAGGTAGGGTTGGTACAGTAGGATAAAGAAGCATCACGCAGTCCTGAGTGACTGGAGAAAAGTCACTTTGTGGAAAGTGACATCTAAGAGGAGACTTGGATGACCACTGGCGCAGATAGACCAAAGGATTAGATGGTATGGGAAGACTTCTGTTTTAGTCGCTCTTCTACTGCTGCAAAGAGACACTATGACCAAGGCAACTCCTGCTTACAATTTCTGAGGTGTGTTGCATTATCATCATGAAGGAGTCCATGGCTGGAGCATGGCAGTCCTCATGTCACTGGAACAGGAGCTGAGAGCTACATCCTGATCTGTAGGCCAAGAGAGAAAGACAGGGCCTGGCATGTGCCTTTGAAACCGCAAAGCCCACCCCCAGGGACACAGCACACTTCCTTCAGTGACCTACACCTACTTAAACAAGGCAAATAGTTCCACTCCCTGGTGGCCAGGCATTCAAATCATAATCAAGCCACCATAGTGTCCATCAGCTAGGACTGGGAGTACAGTATCTGCTGAGCATCGGTGTAACACCAAACGATGAAGCAGTGTCCCTCTACTCACCTTCTCTCTGGCATGCATCTTGAAGTCCCACGTTGTGAGATGTTAAGTGTACACATTCCTAACCTCCAGCCCAGCCTGATTCTCGAGGTGAAGCCTAGAGGCTGCATGGTAAAGCTTATCAGGGGATTTTTATGAAAACTGAGGTTGGTGGATCACAGCAATGACAGATGGCCACTTCACATGTGTGACTGTCAATATCCACAAATAGAAAAGGATCATGGGTCACACAATGATGGTGAGAGGCGATCTGGGATGAGTGCCTACTCACCAAACCAGATGAATTAGTCAGCCTTCCGTTAATATAAGAAGATATAGAAAATTATCATTCTTTTTTTTAAAAAAAAGGTTTAGTTGTTGACTGTTTGGCTCTGTTGTTTTGGGAACATAGTGAGGGAGAGCATCTTGGTAGATGTACAAGGGAAATAAAAGCCATTTCCCGTGTGGCATCCATGAAGCAGAGATACAGGAAAAGACCAGAGACCTAATATGCACTTCAAGGGCTCATGTTGGACAACCCACCTGCCTTCCACCAGGCCCCACCTCCTGTAGGTTCCATCACACAAACCCTATAGGCTGGGAACGAATCCTTCAGGACTTCAGCCTTTTTTTTTCTTTTGGTGGGAGGGTATTAAAGATCTACATTATTATACTGGAAAGTATTTTTTTAAACTATTGCACATTTTACAAGAAATGGGCCTACAGTTACAGGCAAATTACCAAAGCAGATTTCTGTCAGAGAGAGAGAAAAAAAATATGTCACCATTCAAGGACCAAAGTTGCAAGAGAAACACCAAGACTTAAGAATTAAGTTATGTTTAGGTGATAACCAAATGTTTGCTAACAGCTGGAACAAAGTGGGTGTGTAGGTGAGATGATGAGTCACAGCACTGGGACAGCCACACTGCTGGACAGTAATAAGACTCGGATTATGGAAAATGGTTTCTGAAGCTGAAATCCCAGGAAATCTCGGATATCTTAGGGCCAGCTAGTAGAGTGTAGCGTGCTGTACCTAAGTGTCCTGACAAGATGATTGGCATCTGTTTTGACTAATAACATCCATGATACTTATAAACATACAGCTCTAACAGTTGTCCCCAACATGAGTAGGTGGAAACTGTTTATTATTTACTAGTCTAATCTCTCTGGTGGAAGTATCCACTAGCAATCCAAGCACTGCCCCCACTTTCATGTTTTGAACTGGTACAGTTTCTATTTATTATTTGGAACCAATAATCGACATTATCCCTTCGAGTACAGTAAAACAAACAGCAGCAACGAAATCATTTGTTCAAGGCTGTTTTCTGGCTTGTTCTGCATTTAGAGTACAACCCATTTCACTTGTTAGCGCATGGCAGCTAGCCTAATTTTGGTAGATTATACAAGCAGCATTAAACACAAAGCCCCAGCTTGTGCCCAGCCCTTGTGTTCGTGGTCTTGCATGCTAGCATAAATGGCATGATACTTGTGGGTACTTTTAATTTTGAAAGTTGTTTCCTCAATTTTGTGTATAGGAAAGGAAAGTGTAATGCATATTATGGACTCCAGAATTTTAAAAAAAAGACCTGATTTCAGTCTCACCTTGCATTGATTAGCTTGTAGGAACTAGAGCAAGCAATTGACTTCCATGATCCCCATCCATAAAAGAGAGGTGTTAATAGCACCCAACCCTCCATCTCGGTGAACTGATATGGGATTGAAATAATTCTACTCAAAGAAAGCATCTACAAGAGCACATGATTAAGTTCTTACCATTTTTGTTGCTCTTATTATTCCAATCATCCTAACCCCTGTGTATTCTTAAGCCAGAGCCACAGGGATCGCCAGTGTTTTGATTAGATGTGTCTTTCTACATAGAGTACCCATGGAATTCCTCTGGGTACTCTTTAAAAAAAAAGCTTGCTTATATTCATGACCTAGAACAATCTACTACATGTGATAGCTGTCCTGTCTATTGCTCTTGGTTAGAGTCACCATCTGGGCCTTGAGGGTTCAACACCTGTCAGTAATGAGAGTGGCATGTGTGTGGCCAGGACCACAATGTTAATGGTGACACACCCTGTCGTATACTCAATAATGTATTTGGGCATTCTTCTTTCATAAATTTACCACATGACTAAATGATGACTGTTACATTCTGACTTAATCATGGATTTAAAGCCATTTCCTCCAGAACTGTTGCCTTATCACCATAAAATGCATATTAAAGAAGTCCAACCCATAGTGGTAAGAATATATGTATAATCACATGTCCTGTAAAATGTTGTTTAACTATTATAAATTAGCCTAATCCCAATAGGATCTGGACATGCCTGGGATCTCAGTACCCCAGACCCAAAATCAGAGGAATTAAAGCAAACCTGGGCCCAGAGAGGTCTACATTGTCAACTCCATGTCAGCCTTTTTCATGTCAACCTTTGTCAAAAACAAAGTAAGAGCGAATGATGCCACACTCTGTTCCTTAAAGCAAGAGAATTGAGTATCAATGAGACACAGATTTTCTTGTGAGAGCAATGCCACCAGCCAGGAGGCACAGCCTCGCTGTCCACACAGCCTCGCTGTCCACACAGCCTCACTGTCCACACAGTTCCAGGGTGGCTTCATGCACTAAACCAGCATACCTATGTCTAAACGACACTTAGGCTGCTCTTGAGGCTGGAAAAGCCAGCTTCCTTACTTGGGAGAAGTACAAGTTGTCTCACAACTGCACATGTACAATCTCTCATCCAAACTAGCCCCATGTGAGTGCCCTGCTCCTGCACTACCCATCCTCCAAAACTGCAGGAAATAAGTTAAATATCAAACCATTCCACCCATGGTAATTGAGTGCAATTGCCCAAACTCACTAACCACGGCAGTTCAGGACAAAAACTAAGATTTCTGCCACTGGCACGTCACAACTATTTCTATTCATGTAGCTGTCTTTTCTGAATAGCTACTACAAGGACAACTGTTAGAATAAAAGCTTTAAATACAAGATTAGGTGATGAGAAAATGACATGGGATGTGCTTTCCAAAGCCAGTAAACAATTGGACTCTGTGTGAAATTAAAATATTGGGCTTTTTTTTATTTTATTTTATTAATTTATTCATATTACATCTCAATGGTTATCCCATCCCTTGTATCCTCCCGTTCCTCCCTCCCTCCCGTTTTCCCACTACTCCCCTCTCCTATGACTGTGACTGAGGGGGACCTCCTCCCCCTTTATATGCTCATAGGGTATCAAGTCTCTTCTTGGTAGCCTGCTATCCTTCCTCTGAGTGCCACCAGGTCTCCCCCTCCAGGGGATGTGGTCAAATATGAGGCACCAGAGTACGTGTGAAAGTCAGATAAAGATGCATTCTTTTATAAACTTACCACACATTCAGATTAGATAGTGACTGTTCCATACTGACTTAATTACAGTTTTTAAAGCTATCACCCCCTCCAGAATTGCTGTCTATTGAAAAGGGTGAACCTTGAAACGTGTTCACATAGATACATATTAAAGAAGTTCAACCCATAGTGGTGATAAGATTTGTATACCACGTGTAATATAAGATTGTTTATCTATTATAATTTAACCTAATCTCAATATACAGCAACTGCATAAAGAAAGTGTGGTAGACGTTGTTTGTATGTCATGGATAAGACGACTGTACCTCAGAAAGGGTAAATAAATCATAGAGTTCACATAGCTAGAAGCAGACATGATTTCAGTCAAAAGTTTACCCACTCCTATGCCAAAATTTATCTGTGATACCGTTGATTAAAGTTAAATATTTGTTTTATATTTGCCTCTCTATTGATCTTCGGTCCTCCAAACTCATTCACAGAGTGCATTCCAAGTCTCACAGTACAGTGCCGAAGAGCATCCAGATTCCTCCTCTTTTTCCAGCCTTTCTCCCTGCCTAGGAATGGTTACAAGCAAGCAGTCGGGGAAGAACTTTCACGGAAGGTCTACAGCTGTTTCCATGACAACCACTGTTGTCCTGTGGGCTTTCCAAAATTCCTTGAGGAACATGTGGGGGAAATAAGGCAAACATGGGAGCTAACGATTTCTTCTTCCTGCAGCCAGAGAGTCTCATATTTTAGACGCAGATGAGTAGCTCTCCACAAGTGAGAAGATGGAGCCCACCCCAGGACGATCCGCTCTGACGCTATGGAGGCAGCGACGGATTACAGGTGCTTTTGAAGTAGAGTCAGACTGAGAACCAGCTACTGGATCTCAAAGACTTGACCAAGCTGTGACTTACTACAGCTCACAGAACATGAGCCCCTCGCTGCTTCTGAGACTCCAGGAAGAAGTAAACCATGCCTAACCCAGGGATAGGAGAGTGGACAGTACAACAGCAGACAGTCAGGCCCAGATGCCCGCTTCAGTGCTGACACCACGTGCTGGGTGGTTCAAGCATCCTTTACCAGGAGAAGCTCTCCAGCCCTGTTTCCTACCCGAGTTGTTCCTCCTCAGGCTCAGTTTTCCCCACACCCACCTTGGGTGCACTGCTACGACATGGGTTATTGAGGTGATTGGTTTAGTACACATGCACCCACCCCAAAAGAAATTTATTATCAGTAAAGAATTATAAGAAGTAATAAAGCCTAATAACCTGATTCTTTGCATTCTATATTTATATTTTTTTCTCTCTAAAGTTTTCTTTTAGGCATTCATTATTTTGTAAACTGAATTAAACATTAGCCTTTATTTATATAGAATACTTAGGAAATACAAAAAACAAGTAAATACTGGGTTTTCACATCTATTTTAGCAGTATAATTATAATTCCCTTTCTTTTATAATTACTATGAATAATTACAATAGCATCAAGATGAGAACACTTATTAAACTTTATTTGAAAAAATTAAAAATGACCCAGTGGTTCCTGCTACATTATCAACTCTACGCATACAGAAAAAAATTAACTTTGTTCTTGGTTTATATGAGTAAAAATACTGTTAAATGTAAAATAATTCTTTAGATGTCTGCTCCACTACAAGCAGAGTTGTGGTCTATTGTCAGGAGTCCAGGTGTGCCCCACCCTTATGAGATACAAGTTATATATCTGAGAATCTCCACTGGAATTCTTTAACTCTCTATCAACAGACAAAGAAATCATTCCTGAAATACATCTGATGACATGATAGACTGGTAAAGTCAAACCTCTCCAGAAGCAAAAATTAACTATGATTACTTGATGTAAGACATCACTCAAACCAATCAAATGTTATTTTGGGAAATCATAAATTTATATCCAGCGTCAGTTTGTCACTCATTAAGTTCTTATAAGAATGATTAGGAAATTATCTTAATAAGTAAACGTTACTCTTAATCTCTTCTTACTTTGATGGCTTAAAAAATATAAGTTTATATCAATTCATTGAGCCTCAAAGTCTCTTCCTACTTGAAAGGTTATTTACTAAACTTTACCCGGCATTGTAAGGAATCCATGCCTTGCTACAGTCTGTGACAAATACCTACATGTGTCAGCACAGCGTTCAAAAGAATAATTAATAATTAATATTAATAAATATTTGTTGAGTACCTACTGTGTTCCAGGCACTGTGTGAGGTACTACGGATATAGGAGAATCTAGTTACCTGGAAAGTTCTCACACAAGAGAACCCTGGGAGAAGACTGCAGCCTTGCCAAGGTGTCATGTTAGTGACTGACATGGATCACCACCCCCTGGAAGTCAACAATGACAGCAGGCAAAGCTGCTTACCGGGGACTTACGCGATCCTCCAGCTGTATTTTGCTTGTCACTACTTTGAAAGGTGCTTACTTTGAAGAACTCAATCATACAGAAGGGAAAAATTGCAATGCGACTTACAAAACAAGGGGCAGAGAGACTTTGAAGCCCCAAGTAAATAACCTTGTCAGAAACTCAAGAGCTCACAAAGAAGACAGGTGACTATACAAAAGGGTTCCATGAAGATGATGATAATAAATAAATCAGACTACCCTTTGGTAAGCAATTTTTAAAGTACTGGTCCCCTGCCATTGCATCCCCAAGGAATGAGGTGAGTAGAAGAGAGTGAGCTGTGTAGGGTCCCAGGGCAAGATGGTGGGGGACAGCCTCCTTCAGTGGAGGGTTTGTTCTACACATATCTTCCTGAATAAATTTCACCACACTTTCCCATCCTTGTTGCAATTTGAAAAAAAATGTCTCATATATCACTGATAATTTATCAGCTCCCTAAACTAACACTGCAGCAAGCATCCTCAGGTAGACACAGGCCTCCAACTTTAATAGGAAACTGGGACAGAGGGGAGGACATCCTATTGGGACTCTAGATGAGAGAACAATGGGAGAATAGCAATGTAGAAGGATCCAGTGGGTCCTAGAAACCTACAAGTAGAACATTATGATAGGCAGATTTGGGCCCAGGGGTCCTGCTCAAATTAAGGCACTAGCCAAGGGCAATACAGGCGGTAAAATTTAAACCCCTACCCAGATCTAGACAATGGACAGTACAGTCTCCACACTTGAGTGGAGAGTGGGATATGACTTTCTCATGTACTCTGGTGCCTCACATTTGACTATGTCCCCTGGAGGGGGAGACCTAGTGGCACTCAGAGGAAAGACAGCAGGTCACCAAAAAGAGACTTGATACCCTATGAGCATATACAGGGGAGGTAGTCCCCCTCAGGAACAGTCATAGGGGAGGGGAATAAGGGGAAAATGGGAGGGAGGGGAGAATGGGAGGATACAAGGGATGGGATAACCATAGAGATGTAACAAGAATAAATTAATAAAATAAAATAATAAAATAAAATAAAATAAATCAATGTATTGAAAGAAGAAAAACAGGATGCTGGCTCCTATGATTCTCTCTCTGCAGCCTTCTCTTCCTTATCCAAAGAAATTATGCAACAAAATGAGAATGGGATTCAAATTGTACCCAACTTACTAGATTTTACATGTTTTCTTCATGGGGACAAAGACGATTTACAATCAGAGAGCACGTCTAAAAATGAATATCTTTAACCACTTTTAGATTTAAATTACACCAAAACTTCATTGATTTTGACGCTATTTTAAATCCACATGGTGGCATTGATATGTGAAATTATTTTGAATACATTCTAGACCAACTGATCAAACAACCTCTCCTTACTCATCAGGGAAATGGGGGCAGTCTCTTATGTACCTTCGCTGCTTCTCATGCCCTCTCCCACTAGTAAGCTATTCCAACCCACAAACATCTTGTACTGAAGTAACATAAGGAATAACATGAAATCCCACTAACCAATTAGTTTCTCTGCTTCGACTTCCTCCTATTTCACCAGAAAATCCAGATTTCTATCGACATAGGATTTGGAATAATTTTGTAAAAAGCTAAATGACCACGTCACCATCTAGTGACTTCCAACTTTAAACATAAGAACATCTTCGCATGTACATTAAAGTCTACATGTACGTCCCCATGCCGTGCCACCACCACTGGTCCCACCAAGTTTCTTTTACCATGTTCCCAGTTGACTTTTCCAGGTTCTCTGATTCCTCAGAGTCCACACAAGTTCTACGCTCCTGCCAGATCACATGACTTGTCTTCACGTGCTCCGTTCAAATATCAAGTTATTTAAGGAACACCCTCCGCTGAATCTCGCTGCCCCCTCGTCACCAACTCAATCGTTCTTCATTACATTTGTCAGAATATATCTGAAAGTACGTTTTCTGTTTAGTATTTGTCTCCACCTACAACAATTAATATGTTAATGCAGTGAAGGCTTTTTTCTGTTTTCTTTCACTGTTCTATCTTCCACATAAATAAAAGTGCCTAGGATAGGTACATTTTTTTCTACTTAATAACGTCTTTTGTAGCCTATCTCAGTTGCCTAAAAATAATTACCTTATTAAATACTCTAAAACTCAAGTTTTTCTCTAACTCAGATCTGATTTGTGCTCATTTGGGTCCAAATGAATGAGGCTCTATCTTGAAGGATAGCATGTAGCCCTATAAAGACACAAATGTTGCAGTATATCCTTTTTTGAAATCTTCTAGGTAATATATTTTCTCAGAAATCAATCTAATTTGTTCTTTCAGTTTTATTTGAGGTCTGAGAAGATCCTAATTAAGATAGCATTGTTTAATAAATACAATGGTTCATACAGTTGATGCTAAAATTTCAAGTTCCATTAATTTTACATTAAAGTTAAGCACCAAAGCTAGATGTGGCAGCTTTAAAATGTGGCCACAAGTTCTTGGGATGCCTGTGGGAAGCCAGGGTGCACACCCCTCTTCATTTGAATATGACAAAACATGTGCCCATCAAACCATTGGAGTTCTTAGGTCACAATACGCTATGTTACCTCTCCCTTATTCTCTGTGATGTTTATGCTGGGTTAAGACAAGTAATCCTCAAGCTACGGCACCAGCCAAGGACAATACAGGCCGTAAACTCCAAACCCCTACCCAGATCTAGCCAATGGACAGGACATTCTCCACAGTGGAATGGAGAATGGGGTCTCACTTTCACATGTACTCTGGTGCCTCATATTTGAATACATCCCCTGAATGGGGAGACCTCTGGTGGCACTCAGAAGAAGGATAGCAGGCTACCAAGAAGAGACTTGATACCCTATGAGCAAATACAGGAGGAGGAAATCCCCCTCAGTCACAGTCATAGGGGAGGGGAGTAAGGGGAAAATGGGAGGGAGGGAGGAATGGGAGGATACAAGGGATGGGTTAACCATTGAGATGTAATATGAATAAATTAATAAAAAAAATTTTAAAGTAATCATACCACAGAAGTCTGATTCCTCTGAGACCTCCACAGTGAAGCCCAGCTAAGTTTCCAACTGCCCGAGTTTTGTTTCCCATTGATAGGATAAAACTCCCTGACCAAAGCACCTTAGCAGAGAAGTGATTTAATTTTCAGTTCACAGTCCTAGGTTCCCTTTCAACGCAACAGAGATCCAAGCATCAGAAACTTGAGAAGACTGGTCACATTCTGTCCACAGTGAGAAAAAGAGCACAACGGACCCAGGAGTGTCTGTGCTTGGCTGCCTTTCTCCAGACCAGACCCCAGACCCAGGGAACATTACCAACCACTTTTAGGTTGGGTTTTCCCATATTCATTAACCTAACCAAGACAGCTTTCCTTTACACACTTTCTCATGGGCTACCTCAGTCACATCAATACATCATTGATAACTCTCTTCCTGGCCTATTCTAGATGGTGTCAAGTTGACAGTGCAGACTGACCATCATACCATCTCACAGCTAACATCAATTGACAGCCACCTCTAGTGTCCCATCCCACTGCAGGCTTCAGGTAGTGTCAGCTCAGCTACCATCAGGCCATGACCAAATTGAATTCTACAATACACCTTCCAAATAAGCTTTCCCTAAATTTTGAACCTATAAGACCCAGCATCAGGGTGAATCACTGTTGATTACATTTCTTCACTTGAAAGTATATTAGTGTGCAATGGATAGCAATTCATACGCTAGAAACGTCAACTGGGTTTCTAACGTGCGTCACATTTTCTTTAGGCTTACCTTTTTTTTTCTTTTCTTTTTTTACATCCTGACCACAGTTTCCCCTCCTTCCTTTACTCCCAGTCCTTCCTCCCCACCTCCTCATCTCCCCTCCTCTACGTCCGCCGTCCACTCCTCCTCTGTTTCTCTTCAAACACAGGCAGGCCTCCTGGGATGTCAACCACCCTTGGAATATCAAGTTGAAGTAAGACTAGGCACCTTCTCCACTGGCATGGCTGGACTAGGCAACCCAGGAGAAGGGAAGGGTCCAAAAAGCAGGCAGAAGAGTCAGAGACAGCCCCTGCTCCCACTGTTAGGAATTCCATGGGAAAACTAAGCTACACACTGTAACATATTGCAGAAGGCCTATGTCAGTCTATGCAGGCTGCCTGGTTGGTGGCTCTGTTTCTGTGAGCCCCTATGAGCCCACGTTAGTTGATTCTGTGGATTTTTGTGTGTGTGTGATGTCATTGACCCCTCTGGCTCCTACAACCCTTCCCCCTTCTCTTCTTCAAGCTCCACCTAATGTTTGGATGTGAGTTTCATCATCTGTTTGCATCAGTTTCTGGGTGAAGTCTCTCTGATGACTCATGGGCTAAGCACCAATCCTGGGCATATACTCAAAGGATATTCACCCATACCGCAAGGACAATTGTTCAGTAAAGCTGTTCATAGATGTTTTATTCATAATAGCCAGAAATTGGAAACAACCTAGATATCCCTCAACCAGAGAATGGGTAAAAAAAAAAAATGTCATACATTCACACAATGGAGTATCACTCGGCTCTTAAAAACAATGACATTATAAAAAATCTATTAGGAAATGGATGGAACCAGAAAGAAAGCATCCAGAGACGCTAAGTAACAAGGAGGGCTCAGGAAGGAGATGTGGATCTCCCTGGAAAGGGGAAATATAACATGTCACATTTGTTATGTAGTTCTATTTTGTTCACAGTAAGAGTAAAACTTTAGCTGGCTTTATAAGAATTAGCAGTATAAGCAGTAAACCTTATAGTACTCTTGTTTTGGGTTGCTGAAAGGCAGTAAACCTTTGTTGCATCTTACCAAGACTCTGAGTAAAACTGGCTGTAGTGAGACTATGGGGCTACAGTCCAACACCAGTCCATCTGTTCAATATGAGAATAAAAGAGATGTCGTCCTGTCCCCAACGCTCAATGTATCTCCCTTCATTTTCATTGTGAAAACAGTTAACTGAACCCCTTAGTTAGAATGGCAAACAGGAAGAAGCCTAAGACTTCTGAGTACTCTTTTCGCACCATGTCCTCTTCAAAAAAAAGAATCTTTTTCATCATCTGCAGCATATACATAGTTTAAGATATTTTTAGAAATTTAATTGTGGGTGTGCATGTAGGGGCATATTGTGGGCATGTATGTCTGTGTATGCATGTGCATGTGTGTCTGTGTGCGTGTGTATGTGTGCATGTGTAAATGTGTGTGCTAGTGCCAAAGATGTTGAATCTTCCCTGGAGTTGAAGTAACAAATGGTTGTGAAAGTCATGATGTAAGAGCTGGGAACTGAACTTGGATCCTCTGAAAGAACAGTATGTGCTCTTAACCACTGAGCCATCTCTCCAGCCCAACATTAAGATTTTTTTTTAATTTTATTAATTTATTCTTGTTACATCTCAGTGGTTATCCCATACCTTGTATCCTCCCATTCTTCCCTCCCTCCCATTTTCCCCTTATTCCCCTCCCCTATGACTGTTCCTCAGAGGGATTACCTCCCCCTGTATATGCTCATAGGATATCAAGTCTCTTCTCGGTGACCTGCTGTCCTTCCTCTGAGTGTCACCAGGTCTCCCCCTCCAAGGGACATAGTCAAATGTGAGGCACCAGAGTACATGAGAAAGTCATATCCCACTCTCCACGCAAGTGTGGAGACTGTTCTGACCATTGGCTAGATCTGGGTAGGGATTTAAAGTTTACCACCTGTATTGTCCTTGGCTAGTGCCTTAGTTTGAGCAGGACCCCTGGGCCCAAATCTGCCTATCATAATGTTCTACTTGTAGGTTCCTAGGACCCACTGGATCCTTCTACATTGCTATTCTCACATGGTTCTCTCATCTAGAGTCCCAATAGGATGTCCTCCCCTCTGTCCCAGTTTCCTGGTAAGGGAAGGCTTTCGTGGGACATGCCCCTTGGGCTAGTATGCAGATATAAGTGAGTATATACCATTTGAGTCTTTCTGCTTCTGGATTAACTCACTCATTATGATCATCTCTAGCTCAATCCATTTATCCACAAATTTTGGGAATTCCTTGTTTTTAATAGCTGAGTAGTATTCCATAGTGTATATGTACCACAGTTTCTTTATCCATTCTTCTACTGAGGGACATTTAGGCTGTTTCCATGATCTGGCTATTATGAATAAGGCTGCTATGAACATGGTTGAGCAAATTTCCTTGCTGTGTGCTGGTGCATCTTCTGGGTATCTTCCAAGGAGTGGAATAGCTGGGTCTTGAGGAAGCCCTATTCCCAGTTTTCTGACATAACACCAGATAGATTTCCAAAGTGGCTGTACTAGTTTGCATTCCCACCAGCAATGAAGGAGTGTTCCTCTCTCCACACATCCTCTCCAGCATGTGGTGTCACTTGAGTTTTTTACATCAAGATGTTTTAAAGGGTCTAGTTTGTGACCTCTGGCAGTACTTCTTAAATTTGTAACAATAGTTGAGGTAGGTTGGTTTACATTTTCCTTTTCTTTATCTTTCCATTCTATCATAAAGATGTAAATTGGCTCTGACATGAGCTCTGGTACCTCATATTTGATGACCTCTCCTTGTTGGGGAGCCCCCGTGTCACTCAAAGAATAGGCAGACTACCAAGATAAGACTTGTTAGCCTGCGAACATAAAGTGGGGGAGAAGATCCCCCTCAGACATGGACCTAAGGGACAGTAATAGGGTGAGAGTGGGGGCAGGTAGGAGGAACAGAAGGATACAAGTGATGGGAGAACAATTGAATTCTAATCTGAATAAACTAATAATATATATATACATGAAGAGTCAAAGAGAAATAAAATAAAAAGATGTGAATTTGGTCACAAGATAAAAACAGATACTCAGAAGAGAAGAAAAACTGTCTTCAGCCTCTAGTCTGCAAACTTTCTTCTGAAGAACAAGTACTATTAGCTTCGAACAGCACACGCTGAGTGTCATAGCTTCTCCAGCCTGCTCTTCAGCACAAAAGCAGCCACAGGCAAAGCTTAAGTGACAGGGGGTGGCTCTGTCTACTGAGATGGCACTTACAAACACAAGGGGTAGGCCGGAGAAGCTTCCCAAAGCAATGTTGGGAATCACGTGCTGGTGTGGATGAAATGCTGCTGCTGTGGTGAGTGTGCAAGTAGAAAGCTTCCTCACAAACAGGAGGATGCCCAGCATGAGATCCTTGTCACAACAGTGTGCTTTAGTCATTGCATGCCCAAACAATCATACCTCATTTAACAATGTCGACTTAGAATAGAGTCCGTGTGGCTAAAGCACATCATAAGTCAAAACTCAGCTTTTTGTTCCTACAGCTTTACCGTTACCTTTCTGAGGTTGATTTAGTTGCTCAGGGAGTAAACATCATTGTAGTTCAACGGTACCACTAAAACAGCCACCTCAAGTTCTGAAAGCCTGGAAAGGCCTTTTCCTCTCCATCACTAAATCCCCCTAAACATGACACTCTAACCGTATGGCATATTTTCCTATTAGTTCTCAAAGCCTTTTGAGAAGCCTCCCAATACTTAAAATAGTAAGGGACTTCTTTTCACCAGCTAGTAGAGTATCCCTTTCAGAAGAATAGCATTCTCGCTGCCTCTATAGGGGTTCAAGCTAATCAAAACTTTCTCTTTAAGAAAGATTACTTATTCAGTGTGTGTACATATGTATGTGTGCCTGTGTGTGCCTGTGTTCATGTGTGTATATCATGTATGTGTGTAGTGCTCGTGGAGTTCAAAAAAAAAAAGGTATTGAGTCCCTTGGCACCAGATTTCCATCCCGACAGTTATAAGCCATCATGTCTGTGTCAGTGCTGAGAACTCAACCCAGATCCTCTGCAAGGGCAGTAAGTACTTTAAACCACTAATTCATAGACCCATCATAAATGTTGTAGTCACACCATCACCTACATAAAGCTCCAGCCCTGCCTCAATTCCAGCCATTTGTGGTAAAGTGACATGAGTAAGAGATGCAGAGCCCCACTCCACAATGCTGGCTCACAATTGGTAGTAAATTATATTTGGTTTTAAATTTAAAACAAATGGGTTCTTTAAATAGAAATATTAGCTTTTTCAGTGTTAAAAGATGGACTCTACCAGAGATTTAAAAACAGAGATTATTTCTTTGTTCTAAAGATACATAGATTTCAGATATATAATAGATTAAATGCAGTGATAGAGTAATCGCCTAATTAAATATTACAAAGTGTGTTGTAATGTCTGTATAAATATGGAAATGTGCATGTAGCATAATAATTAAAAAATGCAAAATGCCAACCGCATACCATTACTCTCAGCTATTTCTATCTGAACAATAGGGGCTTTTGAAGCATTTTCTTTGAAGGCTCATAAAATTATCCACATGTGAAAAAAAATCCAAATTGCCATAAAGAGTAAAAAAATTATCCTTATTTCCACCTACAGGTAATTCAAAATTGCTGTGTAAATTTTCTTCAAACTATCTGAGAATGAATTATCCAGAAAGGAGCGTCTCAAAGTTTCACAGTAAAGTGTGGAGACAGAAGAACGAACGACCTGTCTCCCCGCAGCCTACAGAGCACGTGCTACTCCCACAGTCTCCTCACAGTGTGGGGTCTGATCATTGATCTGATAAAGTTTGATTAAGTACACAAGTTTGTGTGTGTGTGTGTGTGTGTGTTTGTATGAATGTGGACATCCTACATGACTGTAGCATGTGAATATATCTGTGACAGAAAATTTAAGAGGATGCCCTTAAAAAAAAACAGGACTATTCACATAAGAAAACACCGGACCACCTAAGAGCAGCAGAAAGTGTCCTCTGGATCAGGTTAAAGGCACACAAGTGCCATGAAGGTGTCTGCTGGAGGTTAGAATTGGAATTGGAGGTGAGAACAATTGCCTGCAAGAGGACACACAGAAATGGCATTGGCGGATGATAACCCACCCGTGGGAACAAACAGGAGAAAACTGCAGAATGGACAAGCTAGGTTGCATGACTAATTGAGAGCAATTACTGGAATTCAGAATTCTCTGCACACTTCAGTTTATCATTTTAAAGTAAATGATTATTTTAAAATATTTCTGAAGTTGCCTGGAAGGCTGCTTAAATGTGTGGCTGTTTCAGCTGCAATTAACAATGGCTAGTGCTGTTATTTTTAGTTCTAAAGTAGAAGAAATTAAGAGCCTCACCATTAACATTTACCCTCCATTGCTGGTGAGCCTGTGTTCCAACTGTCCTTTCGAGTGTTGAGAAAGGTACCATATTAGTAAAGTAGAATTGTCATGTTCCAAGTAGGGAACAGCTCACCGGTGTGGCAGAAAGACTGGTCCTCAGATACCACAGTCCTCTGGTGGGGAGGGGAGCCGGGTGGAGTGTAGCATGCAAATTCAAGTGCACATGTGGCTACAGGCACTCTCAGATTGTAAGGGAGGAAAACTCAGTGTGCCTGAGTATTAAACTATCAGTTCTACAGAAAAGCAAAGGACTTAGTCACTGTAAAACCCAGGCCCTGTATTTCCAGACCAATAAGTACCTAGTTTTTATTTCTGGCCTGGAAATTTCAAATTTCTCTCTCTCTCTCTCTCTCTCTCTCTCTCTCTCTCTCTCTCTCTCT
>OU015758.1:32396444-32436425 GCA_907169655.1 Acomys percivali
GTGTGTGTGTGTGTGTGTGTGTGTGTGTGTGTGTGTGTGTGTGTGTGCTATTTCCATAATGACCATGTATGTTGTTTTTTTTAATGTTTTATTTAATTTTAATTTATGTGCATTGGTGTGAGGGTGTCAGATCTTGGAGTTACAAATAGTTGTGAGCTGCCATGTGGATGCTAGGAATTGAACCAGGGTCCTTTGAAAGAACAGACGGTGCTCTTAACCACTGAGCCATCTCTCCAGCCCGACCATGTGTGTTGTTAATACTCATTGTCAACTTGACAAGATGAAGCCCCAGGTAGGAAGCAGCCCTCTAGGCATGCTCACGGGAGATTATTTAGTCTGGGCTCATGGAGGTGGGGAAAGCCACCTTTACTACGGGTGACACCATTCCATGCCTTGGGGTCCTGGACTGAGTCAGAAAACAAGCAGACTGCTAGATCCACCTATTTCCTGACTGTGGATGCAAGCTGACCAGTCGATCTCCTACTCCTACCACACCACCGCCCCCACGCCATGATGGAAACTGTTCTCTTGACTTGTAAAGCCACAGTGGGGAATTCCTTAGATTCCCTCTTGTCAATTATTTTGCTCCAATAGTTGGGAAAGTGGTTAATACCGGAAGCTGGTGAGCCTTTCTGGTGGGACTGACAGGATGTTGAGAGAGATGTCAACAGAGAGTGTCCACCTCAAGAGGTTCATATAGAAAATGCGGGCCCCCACAAAGGAACTGAAGAAGGGTATGAGCCATCTGTTTGAGATCTAGCAGCATTTTGTCCACGCCCTGAGAACTTGAGCAAGGAAGAGCCTTAAGACAAAACACTAATTTATTTGGTGGAGAAAATGTCAAAGCTAAGTAGTGTGATTCCTCGATGTCTGTACCTCTTGTGACCATCACCAGGTACACTTTAAAGACTATATGACTCTTGAGCACACTTGGCTTTCCAACACTGTCATCCTGGGCCTTCATTGGGGCTCTGTCCTTTGCAAAACTCAGAAGAACTACTGCTGTGCAAGCCATCCGTCATGGTTGAGGCTTAGAGTAAAGCAACCGACTGTCAGACTTTAACCAGTTTAAGAGAACTAGCCATGTGTAGACTGTCAGTAGGACATAGTGGAATTAAGTTTTCCCAGAAATGCCTTGGAGACAGGTTAACAAAGGATCACAAGACCATCTCCACGCGGACATCACCGCACTCGAGCCTCTGCCTTCGCAGTGCTGGCTCCACCCCTACCTCCTCACACACACACAGCATTGGGCTCTCAATCACTCTGAACACTGATGCAGCAAGCGCCATTGCTTTTTCTGTCAACATTTTCATTTTGCTTCTGGTTAAAAGGGCATCTCCACTTGGGACCATTGCTTATTTTCAAATTAGAGTAGCATATTTCTACATAAATATCAGCATTTTAACTGTACTTTAAACTCTTTGACAAAGATGTGAATTACTATAGCTCTCATTATACTTCCTACTGTGTCTATGAGACTCCAAAGAGTAGAGACTAAATTCTATTCAAATTTTCTTTTCTATTGTGGTAACTAACTTATAAATTATCATTCTTTTAGTTAGCCCAGATAAGCTAACTTCTGCCTAGGAACCTCTGCTCTGCTGATATTCTTATGTCAAGTCTTACACCAGCATCTTACCATCTTTTATTGCTACATAGTGACACTCAATTTCATTTCTTGTTTGACCCAATTCCAGCATGCCAACATACCTTCAATCTGCTATGCCCCACACCTGTGGCACCACAAAACCCTGCAGTACTTGAAAGAAGTGACAAAGAGTATATACATCTGGTCAGATGAGTTCTAGGCATCTGTATTTTGAAAAAGCACTCTAGAAGATTTCAGTGTGCACTGCTGTCAAAGGATATTCAGATGGGGTATTGTCCAAGCATTTTATGACAGAAATCTATTTTTATAATAATATTTCCACACTCTTCTACTTCCCTATTTTAGTAACCTTTATACATTTTATTAGTACAGAATATACTCTCTCCTTCAGGAATTTTTCTCTCATTGTTTCTATTTAATCTTCTCTCAGTTTTTTTTAAACATTATTTTACATTTTCATGTATTGTTGCTACAATTTGCATTATCAGCACCTCCAGGGCAGGCAGCCTGACTTAAACTATGTGTTATCACATTGGTTTGATCATAGTTTTAGATGAACACTTAACACGAATGAATTAAAGTTAATAAAAAACTAAATGCATAAATACATACCAACTATACATTCCACAGCAGTGTGAAGAGCCCTGAAGTCACTGTAGCTCAGCTGCCAAACAGTGGGTAACACCGGGTGAGATTCTAGCTCACTCTCAGATCTCTGATACACAGGAAGTAAATAACAGCAAGCCTGCCTCACTACATTGCTACAAAGAGCAAATGAAATAAGATATGTGATAGGCTCAGAAACACACCAGGTGCATAGCAAACATCTAGTTTATAAATTCAATTATTTATTGCTGGGTGTTTTGCATCTAACTCCTTTTAAATCAACTCTTTCTTAAAAGAAAACAGCATCTACCTTTAAGTTTTTTCTTCAGAAATAAAGTGTTCCTTTATGCTTTGTTGCTATATCTAAAAATATTTCACTATAAAAACCTTAACTCTTTTACTAGTATATTAGAATATTCATTATATAGAATATTTGATATAATCTCTATGCCTATGGATGTATCACCGCTTCTTTACATGAAGTTGCCTACAATTTACAGATTTTTCATTTAGTTCCGAAATAGCAGGAAATTCTGATTAAGAGTTTGCCAGAGGGGAAAAAAACAAACTGAAGGGAAGTGAAGTCCGTATCAAGTCCCATTTACCTGAACTAAAGTGAGCTTCCATGGGATGGTTCTGGGAATGAGAAGACTGTTACGTCTCCAGGTACCAAACCACTGAGCTTATCACCAGCCAATCCACAGCCCACCATTTCTACACTCACTACCCAGGACTTCAGAGCATTTCAGTAATGAGACTCTGCAGGAAGAAAGCTTGCCTGGTGCTTTTCCTTTACCTTCTGAGACTTCCTTCTACTACCTAGCATAAACTGGCATTGCCCCCAAATGTCACCACTGTGAAATACGGTGGCATGAGGAAGCATGAGGAGAAGAAAAGGGAAGTGAGGATGGTAGACAGGAGATAGAGGAACGATCACAAATGACACGATTATAAAATCCATTATAATATAATACAGAAAGATGGCCATCTTTACTCTGTTGTTTTATTAAAGATTATTTTAAACTGTGCATGGAGTAAATGATAGAACACTCTCACTTTCTGGCTCATGCAATATATCTGTGCCTGTTAAAGGCTTAATAAATGGTTGTTGCATCATACTACGGAGTAGTTGACACTGGAAAACGAAACTATAGCAGCTTCCCATCGCATTTCTTCTTTGTGTTTCTCCTGGCGTTGTTTCGTTCCTTCCTGCCTTTCCCCAGCACCTTCCCCTGCACCATGGACCAGAATGCACTGCTCATCATGGACACCATGTGTTCAGACCAAAGCAACCATTCTCAGCCTGAGGTAGACATGGCTGTGCTGTGTTTAGACATTTAAAGGGATTAAATATGCTTTGCTAGTTTGTATTTAAAACTTCATATGCAAAAGCAGCCTGAAGTCCACGAGCTGTGTTCACCCCATCAAAGCACGCACTAAAGGTTATGTCCTGTGGTTAAAATACTGTGACACCTTTAACTTTAATGCTCTAATTTTTAAATATAAAAATGACACATATTTCACTGGTCTAACTCTTGGGGAGTTTTCTTAGGAAATTTAAGGAGAAATAAAAGTAATGATGCTTGCTGCTCCTGCCCTCTCCAGAGTGGAGGTGTCAATCTTACAGCGCTGACACGCAGAGATCATTTGTCGCTGCCTACAACTGGGGTCTTTGAGAGCACGTCGGTGTAAACCCGCTTGAGAACGAGGAGGATGTGAACAAGTGGATATGGGTCCTATGGGTGTGTTCTTCGTTGGTCTGGCATAAAAATGTCTTAAACATTATTTGTACTTGGAACCTTATACCAGACAGAGAGACATTCACCTTTTTTCATGTGAATTTAGGACATGGAGGTCAAAGAAGGAAAAGAAAGAGAAAAAAATTATTATTTATTCGGATGCACATTGATCTCTCATCTTTCCCGTCATGTAAACTGACACGGCCAGTAAGAGATCCTGTTTACTTAAAACCCGATTTATCAGCAAACAGTGCCTCCAGGCCTTCCACACTCAGTGGCGGTGTATCATCTTAGCACAGAACATACAAGTTAAAGTTGTCGAGGAAACTACTCACCACAGAGTGACCGGCTAACTTTGCGGAGAGTCACCATTAGTGCTAACATAGCAACACCTACTGGTACACTTCTGAAGTAAAGTTGGAACCAAGCCGGCCAATAATCAATCATTGCATCATAATGAGGAAAGGGACAACATAGAGTTCACCAGCATAAAAATGACTGTTTTTGAACCAAAGAGTTGGAAAGGCATTTATCTATGGGGAAGAAAAGTAACTCTTTTATGTTCAGAGTGTCCCTAAGACAACTGTTACACTTCTTGAAAACTGAAGTTTCCATTCAGCCTGCTCCTAAAAATTCTGTCATAGCAGTTCATGAATGAACTCCCCCCCCCCCCCCCCCCCCCCCACCCACCCCCATCCCCTCTATAATAGGAAACGATTCCGGAAAGTACTGAATGGATTGAAATAAGCTGAGAGGCATCATGTTTATTTTTACCACAGATATGAAGTCTAGTCACCAAACAATGAATAATACAGCACGTAATGTCATAGTCTGCCAGCTCCACCGTTGTCTAAACATCTTGACTTAAAGAGACGTTCAAGAGCAGCGAAGAGCATTAAAAAGTAGCGGGGGTGAGCCATAAAGAGCATTGCACATGCCAACAGAAAGACACTCAGATGGCTACAGACCCTGCATTTTACTGGAGTTTTAGAAAGCTGATAGTTCCTGCTCGGTAAAACCCCTTTGTTCTACAGTGATTCCTCTGTGGGGTCGGGGCTGGGGACTGGCCCGTTGAAAGTAAACAAGAAGCGACATGCAGCAAGTCAGCCAAGGTGTTACCTGGGAGCATGATTGTCACAAAGTCATCAGCCATGGAAGCAGCCACTGGAGGAGTCAAGAATTCTGTCCCATCCATTCAGCTGAGGCCTGAAGGAAAGCACAGGGATCCTAGAGAAAACAAGCCTTGTTAGTCTCCAAAACCATGAGATAAACGCCAGTTGCCTCTTAGAAAGGGTAGTCTTTTTTTTTTTTTTTTTTTTTTGCCTTAAAGTCTAAAGGGATTGTATTGAACATCTGCTATTCTCTGTGTAATTCTTCATTTCAGTTAAACTGGTTTCTACAGTCATTTCATGTCTTTAATTACCAACGGGGACAACACATACGTATACATTCCCCTACAACAGAAATTGAAGGGTCTTGTTTGATTCAAAGCAGCTGTGATTAATGAATTTCTGTGACTGCCAGGAAACTTTGCATTTCCTGCCACAGAACCGTGTAGGTTTTTGCACAGGCCAGAAGTAAGTCTGATTTCACCACCCATCGCCTGAACTTCCACAACCCCTCCTCCCCTCCTCTGTGGCTTTCTGATTCTACTGTCACCTCCTTTTCTGCATATACCTACCTGTTTATTTGTTTAGAGTGTATCCTTCAGAATCATGCTCCTCCTCAGAAACTTAGTTCCTTTGCGAAGAGATGCCACACTCTGTAGCTTCATGTTTTATTTTCCTGAGAGAGAGCCGCACACACACCATCTTTTTAGTCATGACTCTGGCTGGTCTCTTCTCCCTGAACAAGCAAGCCAATGGAGCTAACTCCCCCTGCCTGGGAGGCACACATTTGTCTGTATTGCTGTCACAGGTTACGTGACGCTGTTTACTGCCCCTTCCCTCTTTTGGCCACTTTTTCCCCATTACACATGTGCATCAGCGTTTTCTCTCTATCAAAAACCTTCCATCATCACTTATGCAGACATTACTAACAATCCCAGCTGCACATAGAGATTAACACCTGGATCCATCAATAAATCCTTACTATTGAGGACATCATATACTGTCCTGTAATTTCATTTTCTTCTATGCACATATTTTCTCCCTAGCATAGCAGCAAATAAGTCTAACAGGATTTTACATGTTTGCTTAGCCTTTCTAATGGTTATAATTGAGCTTAAAAACATGGCACATGGTGTCAGTTAGGATAAAAAGCAGCTCACATTGCTAGGAACCTTCATTAAAAGTGTCTTTAAAATATCAAGATACAGCCATGACATTCAGGAAATGTATAGTTGCCACAAAGAGACATAAAGAAAGCAGAAAGAAAATGTGGGGAGCCTATGACATCTTGCAATGGCTCAGCAACCCTCACCCATCTGAGAAGATGCATGTGCTGAGACTGCTGTGGCATAACTAACTTAAGGTACAATTGCTATGAGTTCTTCTTTTTATTCTTAAAACACTGTGTGTGCGTGCGTGTGTGTGTGTGTGTGTGTGTGTGTGTGTGTGTGTGTGTCAAAGCTATATAAGAATGGTTGTACATATTAAGAGCTATTACCTTGTAATTTAGACTTCCTAGTTTTTCTTCAATAGATTTTTTTTCAGTTTTTCAAAAATTCTTTGTTTAGAGTTTGGTGCTTGATATTAGGAACACATTGAAGATAAAACTGTGAAGTCTTTTTATAACTGTTTTAGAAGTTCTGGAAGTGATACATGTAAAAGAGACTCTGGAACATAATTTTCTTTTTTTACTGCTTACTTTCATTATTGCTACAGTTGTCTGGGATTCACCTTAAGAAGGACATTTTTCTACTAATAACATTTTGGTGATTGAGTTGGCCATAGTGACCCCTCCTTTTTAAAACTGGTGTTGGGCTGGTGGGATTGTCCAGTGGGCAAAGACTTGCTATCAATCCTGCTGACCTAAGTTTGCTCCCCAAATTCCACATGGTGAAAGGAGAGAACAAACTTTCTCAGGCTATCTTCTGACCTCTACACACACTCCCTGGCACACATGTGCCATCCACAAACACAATTTAAAAATGTACAAAAAAATACTGATCATCCTGAGCCCAAGTTCTCAACCATGACACCTCAAATTGTTGTAGTGAAGTAAAGCGTTACAAATAAGCCAGGCATTTCCTTAACTTGCTTTTTGGATGTTTTCTAAGGTGCTGTTTACTTCCACTATTCAGTTTAAAACTAGACTATTCAGAGACAACAACGGACAAGAAGAAAGAGTGGTCCTCGGAGTAATGAGATCTGAGGCCAGCTGCCCTCTCACAAATTTATATTGACAGGGCTTATATGGGGTGACAGTGTTTAGACCACTTAGTTTCCACATAAACAACCACCACAACATAAGTAATATATCTACAAGCCAAACAAAGTCAATACAAACTGTATTTAGATACTGGGCATTGCAGAAGATAAATAAGTTCCCTGGTTATTGATCTCAAGTTCTATCTGCCTGTCGCCTCTCACTTGACACACTACACAACGGTTTTCCCCTTCCTCACCCCAATGTCTTGATGGGAAGCCTAGGCAGTCATTTTTTCACTGAGGGGGAGAGAATAGCTTTGTTAACATCTGTGTTTTTCTTTCTAAGGTCCTTTTACCTTTAAAGTTCCCATGAAACTGCCTTGACCTGCCTACAAGGAGACTGGGGCATGTACTGGCCATCTACAGCCTAAATCTCTCTTGTCTTTATTTGTAAGGCAAAATATTGATTTAGATTTTGGCCTATTTGCTTTGCTTTAAGCTTTCAAACACGAGATATAATAGCTGGAGGAGGCACTTTGCTGAAGCTAAAATGATCACCCATGAGAGTATTGGGGAAATACATAGGCCAGAATTAGCCCTTGGCTCTGAATGTTCCACTCCCGTAGAAACCAGTGGAAGTTGAGCTCATAGGATTTGAAGACACATTTTTCTTTACATTGAATATAAAGGCTGTTTGAATGGGTTGTGCTTGTGCGACTTTCTGTTAAACACGCTGAATTAGCTCTTTGTCACATTACCAAAAAAAAGGCTGCATTGCTTCTCCAATTTGTCTTCCAAAGGGTCTTTTGATATCAAACAAAATTCCACAGACACCCTTTTTTGTTTCTGTACACTGATTGTTTAATATTACAAAGGATCGGGCACCATACCAAGAGCTTTGAGTCATATACAGCCCTACAACATTTTACTATAACAGTTCCTAATCCTTTACAGCCAAAATAACAATAAAACAGAACGATGTTTAGAAACAATATGAGGTGGGAGACACGGTGTTGAACAGCCACCGGCATGACTCTCTGATACAGAACACATTGTGAGTTCTGGCCGCAGCAAATTAGGCTCAAGATTTTTCAGGTCTCAGAACATTCTTCCATTTTTCTTTTTTCTTTGTTTTTAAATTTTTTATTAAATTTATTCTTGTTACATCTCAATGGTTATCCCATCCGTTGTATCCTCCCATTCTTCCCTCTCTCCCATTTTCCCCTTATTCCCCTCCCCTATGACTGTTCCTGAGGGGGATTTCCTCCCCCTGTATATGCTCATAGGGTATCAAGTCTCTTCTTGGTAACCTGCTGTCCTTCCTCTGAGTGCCACCAGGTCTCCCCCTCCAGGGGACATGGTCAAATATGAGGCCGAACTCTGGTGCATTTTTCAATGTATAGCATCACAGAAAAAGATCAGGGACCTAAACACTTCAGTATGTCTGTGATGTTACTACGGAATGTTTAGGATGAATTAACTGGCACATGCTTACTCTGAGGGTCTACATTCTATATGTTCTCAAAGCTGTAAGTGGAATAGGAATGGTGGCCACAGAATATGTCTACAGCAGCACACAGGAGTCTCTTCACAGCATGCACAATAGCTGAACACATGATGGGATCCATCTTCCTGATATCATCACTTAAGAAACTTATTAATTTACACTCCACCCTAAGTAGGATATGTCCATCAAATCCCTCTCCTCAACACTAAGGGAACTCTGAAGAAAAGAGTGTAAGGGGCAGAGGGATAGAGGACACCAAGGACACATAGCAGGACCAATACACATGAACTCACAGAGACCGAGGCTGCGTGTACAGGGGTGCATGGGTCTGCACAAGATGGAGTCCAAGAGTTGAGAAGAGGAGTGCGCGCGTGCACACACACACGCACACACACACACACACACACACACACACACACACACATCCCTAACTCAGACACTATCTCCAACTGAAAACCTCTTGCAAATGAAAAATGAGTTTTCTTCAAAGTAGAAGGCCAACAGAAAACAAACTCAGTGGAGGTTTGGACGTTCCATATTTCATGACGTTGTGTCAGCGTTTTTTGCTAGATTTGGGGTTTTTGCCTTAAAAGTCCTTTCTGTATAAACTATGGCTTGCAGTTTTGTACTTTTATGGGATTCCTATGAGTATAGACATGTGTTTCTTATGGTTTTCCTTTGGCTCTTCTTCTTTTTGTTCTGTTCTATTTTGATTTGTTTGTTTTTGTTTTGTATTATTTTATTATTCCTTAGCTGTCTGTTTTTTGTAAGGAGAGACAGAAATGGTATCTGGATGAGAGGCAAGATGGGAAGGAACTGGGAGGAATCGAGGGAAGGGAAAATGTAATTACAATATATTGTACAAAGAAACTCTGTTCTCAATAAAAGGAAAAACGAAACGTAATCCACTCAATAGAACCTTGTGCCATTTTGTCATCTGACAACATGTAGCAATGTATACTGTATAGCTTAGCACAAAGCAAAACAAACCCAGGACTCACTGGTGTATATAATCCATTTCCAATTCCATGCAGAAGCAATTAACTAGTGTTTAATTTGAGAAAATGAAGAAGTAATGTTTGATAGCATACTTTCTATGTTCATTAAAAATAAATCTTCAGGGACTTGGAGATAATTCTATCCATCTCTCTACTTATGAAGCAAGATCACAATAAAACCAAAGTTAGAACGTAATGGACCAATTTAAGAACTGTAGGAAAGGGAAACAGGCCTAATCTAAGAGGATCTGAAGAGAAGGCTTCCTTGAATGATCAAGTCTTATATTGCATCTTCAAAGTTGTACAATGGTGTGTACGCCTGTGTGCAGAGACCATGCTAAAACTGAATGACAAAGCATGAGTGATGTTATGGAAATGGAATTTGTACCATCTGTGAATCAGGACATGGAGAAGGAGAGGCTGGCAGAGACCAGAACATCAGGAAACTTCCTTGATCAAAACATCAGGAAACTCCAATTTTTCCTTTAGTGAATAACTAATTAAAGGCTTCAGTTTGGAAATGACATAGTCAAATACATTTTAGTAAGTCACTCTGGTTACCTTAACGTTTTTATGGCTGTGATAAAACACCATGATCAAAAGCAACTTGGGGAGGAAAATGTTTATTTCAGTTACATGTCCCTGTCACAATCCATCATGAAAAGAACTCATGACAGGATCTCAAAAGATGAACCTGGAGGCAGGAACTGATGCAGAAGGCATAGAGGAGTTCTGCTCACTAGCTTACTTCTCATGGCTTGCTCAACCTGCTTTTTTATAGCAATGGGACCAGCAGCCCAGAGTTATAACCACCCACAATGAGCTGAGCCCTCTCAAGCCAAACATCACTCAAGAAAATGCTGTACCTGTTTGCCAGTGGACCATTCTAGTGGAAGATTTTCCCCCCCATTGAGATACCCCTTTCCAAAATGATTCCTACTTGTGTCAAGTTGACATAAAACTAGCCATCACATTGACTCAGTGCTGGAGGATGGAGAGAAAAAAAACACAAGGTAAGTAAGAGGGTATAGGGATGCTGCATACATTGATTCAGATCAGAGGAGAAAGAAGCTAAATACAAAGGAAGCGGTCGTAGAGGAAATGCTAGGAAAGAAAGTCAATAGGACATCATGACTGAATACACACTACAAGGGCAAGGACAAGAGCTGAGGTAGATGTGGGGAAGAAAGAGTCAGAGGCTGGCTTAGGAAGAGGAAGTAGCTGGTGCCTACTGGTCCCATAAAATTATGTCAAGAATAAAATAAAAGAAACCAAAAAGACTTGGGGGGAGAAGTATAGGTAAAAGAAGATGGACTCGTGTCCTCAAAACCAGAAGAGTAAAACATCTTAGGACAAGACACTATTACATCAATGAGTAACCTGATTAACCAAGCAGTCACCAGAGTGCCCTTAAACAAGCCACTCACTCTCGTCATTGACTGTCCATTCAAGCTCATTCACAGGGCATTTTGAGTCTTTGCAAAACTCACAAATCTTATAAAATCCCTACTTGTTTTCTGGTATTAAAAACGACAATCATGCCAGGTAACCTGAGGTTAGACCCGCTGTTTCCCTCACCATGGGTTTTCCTCTCACCTGGGAAACACAGAACTAGACAGAGAATTCTCAGCAGAGGAATGTCGAGTGGCTGAGAAACACTTAAAGAAATGCTCGACCGTCTTAGTCATCAGAGAAATGCAAATCGAAACGGCTCTGAGATTCCACCTTATACCTATCAGAATGGGTAAGATAAAAAAAACTCAAGTGACAGCACATGCTGGCGAGAATGTGGAGAAAAGGAAACACTCCTCCATTGCTGGTGGGAGTACAAACTTGTGCAATTACTTTGGAATTCAATTTGAATTCCAGAAAATTGAGAACAGCTCTGCCTCAAGACCCAGAGATACCAAAAGATGCTCCACCATACAACAAGGACACTTGCTCAACTAGTTTGTATCAGTGCTATTCATAATAGCCAGAAAATAGAAACAACCTAGATGCCCTCAACCAAAGAATGGACAAAAAAGTGTGGTACATCTACAAAATGGAATACTATTCAGCTATTAAAAACAAGGACATCATGAAATTTTCAGGAAAATGAATGGAGCTGAGTGAAGTAGCCCAGATCCAGAAGGACACATATGGTGTATACTCACTTATAAAAGGATATTATCCATATAGTACAGGATAAACATATTACAATCCACTGACCTAAAGAAGCTAAGTAAAAAGGAAGACCCTAGGGAAGATGTTTAATTCTCATTCAGAAGGGCAAATAGAATAGACACTGGAAGCTGTTAAAGAGAAGAAACAGCCTGGGAGCCTACCATAGAGGTCCTCTGAAAGACTCTACCCAGCAGGGAATCAAAACAGAAGCTGAGTCTCACAGCAAAAGTTTGGGCAAAGGACTGGGAGTCTTATGGAAGAGTTGGGGATAAAAGGATGTGAAGGGCTCCACAAGAAGACAAACAGAGCCAACAAATCTGGGCCAAGGGGGGGGGGGGCTGTCGAGACTGATGCACCAAAAGAGGATAAGGCATCGAAAGGACCCAGGCATCCTACTCAGAAGTAGCTGATAGGCAGCTCAGTCTCCATAGAGACCCACTAGCGAGGGGAGCAGGGACTTTCTCTGCCATGGACTCTGCTGCCTGCTTTCTGATCACTTTACCCTGGAAGGATGCCTTACCATGCCACAGATGAAGAGGACCACAAACACATACCTAAGTTAAAGAGTCTCGATGCTTGTTGGGGACAGTAGGCCATATGGCCAGTGTTCAGCCATCTTGTCAGAGCCTACACTTTTAGGCTTCTATTTCTCCAGCAGTCTGTCATTTACCAGAAACCAGCTGACCCTGTCGTGGTTCGGCAGTTAGACATCTGTTGTGGTTTATTGTGGGGGACAGTCATTCTAAGACCCACAAGCTCATAGTAAGAGCTACTCCTTTCTGGCTATAAACTAGCTTTTCCAGTAAGACTGCTGGTAAAATCAGATTAAAGGCCAGCTGCCTGTGAGCAGCAGTTCCAGGGAACTTTTTCCTGACTAACCAGATCTTTTACAACTTCCCTTTCTCTCTGGAATTTCTTCCTCTTCTGTGATTATAGCAGCTGTAAAGGTAGACACCTGCTGGAGCATTCCAGAGTTAGGTATCCGTAGCAACCCTCGCTTATGCAAATACCCATGCCTCTGTGCCTATATAAACTCTGTGAAATTTTTCAATAAACAGGATTTGATCAGAATCCAGACTTGCCCCCATTTCTTCGTGTCTTGTGTTCTCTTCTTCATACAGGTTAATTCTCCTCCGGAGCTTTAGTCGAACCCCGGCAGGCCAGGACAGATGCTCACTTCTAGTTTTCCCATAATAACACATTATAGCACAATGTCAAAACCAGAAAAGTATTACTGTATGTACTGTCATACATTATTATTTTGTCATATACATAGACTTGTTCAACCACCACTACACTCAAACAACTCAACAACCACACACACACACACACACACACACACACACACACACACACTCACTCTTAAACTATCCTTTGACTGTCACACCCAAACTTATCAGCCACCATCTCTTGCCTAACCACTACTCTGTACCCTACCTTCAAAACTTTGTAACTTAAAAGATTTTAATGTCACTTGCAAAGATCGGTTTTTGTCATACTCAATGCAGTATCCTTGCATGCTATGGAAGAAGGGTTGAATCTGTAATATTTATTCTTTTGTTGTTAAGCAATATTACATAATATGGATACTTCATGATTTGTTTGATAACTCACTAATCAAAGGGCTATTTCTGTTGCTTCTGGCTTTCTACTATGGCAAATGAAACTGATATGAACAGTTACATTCAAATATTTGTGTGGCTACAAGTTACTCAGACTGCTCAGACACATAATACATGCTAGTAAATGAGTATTTGGTTTTTATTTCATGTTTTAATCTTTATTATTTGAGAATTTTATATATTGTATTTGGTCATTTTCATCCCTTTCCCAATTTCTCACATACCAACCCTGCCTCAATTTTATACTCACCCAACCTTGTGTCCCCATTGCTATTTATATACTCTTAAGTATATGGCCATCCACTGGAGCATGGTCAACACAGCAGGAGCCACATCACTAAAGAAAACTATTAATTACCAATAAGTCTTCAACTAGGGCTATGACTTCCTGACTACACTCTCCCTCCATTCTGGCATTTAGTATGGCTTGAGGTTACTTGTGTAGTCAGTCCATTGAGTTTATTTTGCCCTGTTGTGCCCAAAAATACTGTATCCTTATAGCAATCTGCCACCTCTAGCTCATACAATCTTTCTAATACCTGTTATGCAATAATCTCTGAGCCTTTGAAAAAGGCACATTCCATATGAGGGTGAACTTTCCAGTCTCTTATTCTCTGCAATTTTACTAGTTGTGGGTTTCTGTATCAATCACTATCTACTAAAGAATGAAGCTTCTTTGGTGAGGGATAAGAGATGCAAACTAAGGATAAGTCATTATGAATCAGTTTAACCTTGTGGCCATTTAGCATCTAGCTGATTATTATAGTAAGTTTTCTCATAGGGCCTATGACTTGTCTAGCCACATTTGCCTAGCTATAAGTGTCAGGCCTATGTTCTATCTCATGAAATAAGCCTTAAATCCACTCATAAAAAAGTAGGTTACACCCATGACATTCATGCCACAATCACACCAGTGGAAATGACTTACCAGACCAGTCATCACTGTAGCTCTCAGAGTTCACACATGGGTATGACTGGTGATTACTTTTCTCCTCTGATTTGTACATTGCACCATCCATCCCCATGAAAGATATCCCGTGGGCTTTGAACCTTCAAGATGAGTAACAAAATGACCTGTGCATTTCTGTGACTTAAATGGGTAGTGTCTTGAGCAATAGGTTCCCATCTTCAGATCCTGAGGGTGGAGGGATAATCAGGAGAAATGCCAATAGCCTGTAATGCTTAAAGGGAAGTCTGTGTGACCTTGATGATGAGCAACACCAAAAGAGATAACTGACTCCTAGGACTGAGCTTTCTTTTAGGAGCTTTGTCATCTATTATGGCATAGCTACATATACACTCATACATTCATATACATATATATATATATATATGACCTCCTACAGTAAGCTATTTCCATACAACTCTTTCAAAAGATATTTAGTGTTAACTATGATTCCTGTATTCCTCTGCTTTGCCCTCCATCCCTTACCTGCATTTAACTTTTCCTGTTCCATTACTCCCTTCAACCCTTAACGCCATTGCATTTTACCTCCCCTCACCCCTCCCCCTGCCCTTGGAAGCCTATTCCATGACCCAAGCTCTTTACTAACTTGCTAATCTCATATGCCAAATAAAACCCACATATCAGGGTATTTAAAAGCAATATCCACAAGTCAGAGAAATCATATGACTTTTTCTTTCTGTGTCAAGATTACCCCCACTGAGAATTATTATTTCTGGGTCCACCCATTTACCTGAAATTTTCATAATTTTCTTTTGGATAGTAGCCAAGTAAATAGTCCATTGCAGTCATTAGCTGTTCTGTCAACATATCTGTTGACAGATATGTAAACTCATTCCAGTTCTCAGCTATGGTGCACAGAGTAGCAGTTAGCATAGATGAGCAAGTATCTCTATAGGCAGACAGTCCTTTTGGTATATGCCCAAGGCTGATATTGCGGGATCATTTGGTAGATCTACTTCAAGAATCTTAAAGATCCTCCACACTAATATCCACCATGGCAGAACCAGTTTGTGAAGTGAGAAGTGTTTCTCTTACCCCACATCTTTGTCATCACTTGTAATCATTTGGTCTGTTTGTTTGTTTGTTTGTTTGTTTGTTTGTTTACTTTAGTCTTAGCCATTCTGACTAGGATAAGATGAAATCTAGAGTACTTTAATTTGCATTTTCCTTCTGGCTGAAGATGGTGAACATTTTCAAAGTGTTTCTCCCCCATTTATATTTATTTCATCTTTGAGAACTTGAGATCCATTTTTCAATTTTAACTAGGTGGTTTGTTTTCTTGAAGTTTAGTTGCTTTGAATTCTTTGTATACACTAAACATTAACCCACTGTCAGGGGTACATCTAGTGAAGGTTTGCAGTCCCCCCCCCATTTTATAGGCTGTCTCTTCTCTTAAATGATGATGTTCTTTGCTATACAAAAGAGGTTTGGAGGAGTTGTTCTTTGGGATTTTCTTTTTTTAGTTTTGGTTTTGGCTTTTGTTTTTGTTTTAGTTTTATGAAGTCTTGCTTTAAAAAAAATTTAAAGCCCACTTTCAAAATGCCTGAACCATTTTTACATTACCACAAGCTATATGCAAGAGACTCAATGACTACACAACATTTGATGTGGTCATTGTTTTTCTACTTTTCTGATGAGCATGTAGTGACAGTTTGTTATGGTTTTCACCTGTGTTTCACTAATGGCTAGATGTGTTGAATATTTTGTGTGTATTATTTAAAATCTACCCTCCCCAATGAAATATATTTGTGCTGTTTGTGTATTTTCTTATATTGTTTCATATTTGCATTTTTATTATTTTTTATGAATAGCAAATGTACAGATGTTCAATTTTTATTGAAAACAGATTATTAAATACAATATATTCTGATTACGATTTCTCTTACCTCACTCCTTCCAGATTCTTCCCACTTCCCCACTCACAAAATGTGCGCACTTTCTCATTATGGTACAAACAGGTATCTAAAAAAATAACAATAATAATAAAATAAAATTAGATAAACTAAAATCAAACTAGAATAGGAAAAAACAGAAGAAAAGAGGCCAAAAAGAAAAGCTCAAAAAACACATGTAAATGCAGTGACACACACCATATACATTTCCATACACAGAAATCTAAAAAAAACACACACACACACAAAACCACAAACCGTAACATATATGCAAACTACCTATAAGAAAAAAAGCCTGATGAGGCATTATCAGGCAAAGAACTTCCAGAAATACCATTGAGTTTGTTTTGTGTTGGCCATTACTGCTGGACATGGCGCCTCACTTGAGTGGTTTGTATACCCCCTCCATGAGATTCCGTTGGAGAAAACTAAATTTCCATTTGTGATCAGTTGTCAACTAGAAATAGCTTCAGATGATGGATAGGGGCTTGTATCTGCTTCCCCTTTGAGCACTGGGATCTCATCAGGTCTGGATCCATACAGCCTTGGCACATGCTGCCTCAGTCTCTGAGTTCATATGCAAGTCTGTCCTACTGTGATAGAAAGTCTGATGTTCAGGGTGGTCTTCATTCTCTCTGACTCTTACAATCTTTCTGTGTCCAGTTAACAGGGTAGCTCTTGGCAGTGCCCCGAGCCTCGTGGGGAGGGCTTTGATTGATACATCGCATTTGGACAGGATGTGTTAGTCTTTTTTCCCTGTATATTGTTAAGCTTTGCGTCTCTGTATTTAGTACCATCTACTGCAGGAGGCAGCTTCCATAATGATGGCTGAGCAATACATAATGTATTTGTCTTTGGAGGGGTTGAGTTATCTCAGTCAAGATGATTTTTTTTCTAGCTCCATCCATTTACTTGTGAATTGCATAATTTAATTTGTTTTACAGCTGAGTGACACTCCTTTGTGTAAATTTACCACATTTTCTTTACCCATTCATCCATTGATAGATATCTAGGCTGTTTCCAACTTCTGACTATTATAAACAGAAGAACAGCGAACATGACTGAGCAAGTGTCTCTGTAGTAGAATGTACGCTCCTTTGGGCATATGCGCAAGAGCAATATAACTAGATTGTGAGGTAGATTGATTCTTATCCTTCTGGGGAACCACCACACTGACTTCCTAAGTGGCTATCCAAGTGGGCACCCCCACCAGCAATGGATGTGTTCCCCTTACTTCACACGTTCTTCAGCATGAATTGCTTTGTTCATGCATGATCATGTGTGATATTGATCTTGTCCAGTCTGGCTAGTGTAAAATGAAATACCAAAGTACTTTTGATTTGTATTTCCCTGATGGCTAAGGATGTTGACCATTTTAATTGCTTCTCAGTCATTTGTGTTACATCTTTTGCTAATTCTCTGTTTAAATCCATACCTCATTTTTAATTTGGTCATTTGTTTTCTTAATGTCCAGGGGATTTTAGTTTTATATATACAAACATATATATATATATATATATATATATATATATATATATATTAGATATTAGCCTTCTATCAAGTGTGTAGCTGATTACAAATATAGAAAAAAGCAACAAAATGTAAATGAGAACCAATGAAACAAAGAGGTGATTGACTGAGAAAGTCAGTAATATTGACAAACCCTTATTGAAATTAACTAAAAGGAGGAGAGAGAATATCCAAATTAAAAAAAATTAGAAATGAAAAATGAACATAACAATAGAATCCAAGGAGATCCAGAAAATAATAAGAACATAATTGAAAGCCTAAATTAAATGGATAATTTTCTTGGTACAGAAATATACAAAAGTTAAATCAAGATTGGATAAGCAGTTTAAAGAGACCTATATCCCTAGGTGAAATGGAAGCAGTAATTCAAAATTTCCCAACCTCTGTCCTCCACCCCTGAAAAAAAAAGTGTCTTTTTGTTGGAGAATTGAGACAAAGGATGTTGAGAGCTATCAGTAAGCAGTGTTTTGTGCATTATTGTTACATTGTTGCTATAGCTCAGGATTAATTCCCCCCTCTTTTGATTAGATGATCTGAGATTATTTATTCCTTGTGTTTTCTGGGATGTGATTAACTGTTTCATGTTAAAGTTTTCCTTCTAGAACCTTCTGTAGAGCTGGAGATAAAGATAGATACTGCTTTAATGTGGTCTTTTTTTTCTTTAATGTGGTATTATCATGACATATCTTTATCTACTGTGATTAAAAGTTTGTCTGGGCATAATAATCTCTTAGAGTTTGTAGAACATCTGTCCATGCTAATCTGCCTGTTAGTGTCTCCTTTGATATGTCAGCTGTTATTCTAATATTAGTATGTTGTCCTAATATGTTAGTTCTTTCTCTTTGCAGCTTTAATATTCTTTATGTTTTCTGTGTGTTTCACTTTTAATTATTATGTGCAGTGGGTAATATCGCTTCTGGTAGAGTCAGTTTGGTGTTCTGCACCTACGGCTTTACATTAGCAATCCTTTTCTATGATTTTATTGAAAATATTTCTTGTGCCTTTGACCTTAGTTTCTTCACCTTCCTCTACTTCTAGTATTCTCAGTTTGGGCCTTTTTATAAGTGTCCTAGATTTCCTGGATGTTTTGTGCCTAGATTATTTTTCATTTAATATTTTCTCTGACTGGCTGAAGTATCCATTTCTTTTATTTTGTCTTTAATATCTGTAATTCTCTCTTCCATCTCTTGTATTCTGTCAGTAAGGCTTGGGTCTCAGTTGCCAAATTTTTCATTTCCAGTTTTACCTCAGTTTGCGTTTTCCCCCTGCTTTTGTGTTTTGACCAGTTTTTCTCATTTCACTCCATTGTTTGTGTGTTTTCATATTTTGTTAATGTACTTATTCACATCTTCTCTAAAGTCCTTCAGCATATTCATAATATCTATTTTGAAGTCCTTGTCTTGAACTTCAGCCATACTGCATTTTGCAGGGTCTGCTTATAGAATTGCTGGGATCTAGTGCCAAATATTTTGCTAACTGTTATTGATTATGATTTTATGCTGGTTTCTAGGCATCTGGGTTTGGGATCACTATAGTCCTAGTTGCTAATTTCTCCTCTGCTGTGTGCACTTTCTGTTCCTAGGCGCTGCCCTCTCTGGACCTCAGGAAGAGGGGTGGCTGCAGGTTGCCTGGCAGGGATCCCTGGTGGAACTCATTTATAGGTATTGGGACAAGGAGACTGACGGAGTTTTTATTTTTTTATTTTTTTTTATTTATTTTTTTAATTAATTTATTCATATTACATCTCAATTGTTAGCCCATCCCTTGTATCCTCCCTTTCTTTCCTCCCTCCCACTTCCCCCTCTACTCCCTTCCCCTATGTCTGTGACTGAGGGGCACCTCCTCCCCCTGTATATGCTCCTAGGGTATCAAGTCTCTTCTTGGTGACTTATTATCTTTCCTCTGAGTGCCACCAGGCCTCCCCATCCAAGGGACATGGTCTGATATGGGGCACCAGAGTTTGTGTGAAAGTCAGATCCCCTTCTTCACTTAACGGTGGAGAATGTCCTGTCCATCGGCTAGACTGGGTAGGGGTTCGAAGTTTACTGCTATATTTTCCTTGGCTGGTGCCATAATTTGAGGAGGACTAGAGGGCCCAGACCCGCCTGTATTTTTCCAGGACCCACTGGATCCTTCTATTTCCTCATTCTTCCAGGCTTCTCACCCCTAAAGTCTCAATAGGATTTTCTCCCCTCTGACCCACTTTCTTGGTAGGTAAAGTTTATCATGGGGGCGTACCTAGGCCAAGGGGTACGCCCCCATGATAAACTTTACCTACCAAGAAAGTGGGTCAGAGGGGAGAAAATCCCAGAGTTTTTAATTTTAATGATGTTTAGTATTTTTATGGATCATATTTATGATGTAATATCCAGGAACTCCTTGTCAAGTCCAAGTTCACAAATATTATCTATTATTTTATCATCCACATTTTATAGATTTAAAGCTCACATCTAGATTTGCTTAGTTGGTTTGGTTTGATCAGATGTGAGGTTCTTTATTCCCCCATTTGTGGGTAAGCATTGAGCCAACGCTATTTACTAAAAGGGCTCTCCTCCCTTCACTGAAGAGATTTACACCATTGTCAAGCACCTCCTGATCTTCAGATTCATAAAAGAAATTTCTGAAATATTTGTTGAATTGATTTCGAAGTCTGCCTCTCTTCCTGTACCATCTCATCTTCAACTTGAAATACTGTGATAACAGTTCATATCAGTTGCTATTGTTCCTCCCACCTCATTCTTCTTTCAAAACTGTTTTGAGTTGTAATAATACCTTTGCCTTCCTATACAGATATTATAAATTTTTACATATAGATAGGAAAAATGAAATTTGAGAAGAATTTTACAGAGCTTTATAGCAGGTTGAGGAGATGTTTTGCTGTGTTGACATTCCAGTGCATGATACACTATTTCTATTCCTTCCCGCTAAAATGTTTGCCTATGTTTTGTGCCTTCTAGAACAAAAGTCTAAAATAATGTTTTGTGGTATTCATAAAGTGTTTATTTTTAATAATGATTATAGATGCCATCATATTTATTTATTATATTTTTATGTGTTCATTCGCAGGGCTTGGAAATATGACAGAGTTGTGTATTTTGATTTTCTTTCTTTCTATTCATTTTTTTGTGTTTTGTTTGGTTGGTTGGTTTTAGTTTTTGATATCTTGAGACAGGGTTTCTCTGTGTAGCCTTGACTGTCCTGAACTTGAGGCAAGGCACCACTGTATAAAGATTGTAAGAGCCAGAGCCTGAAGGCTCACTAATATGGCTACCTAACCATTACCTGAAAAAGAAAGTCATCAAAAGATATGCTCAAGTGAATGGGGAAGATCTCATAAAACCTCAACCCTAGACAAACACCGTAGGCAACTAAAGAAAGGCCAGAACTCAGCTTATCCAACGATTTTTTAACTCTGTAATTTCCGACCCTCCACCTTTTTATATTCTCAAAATAAATAAAGAGTTCATACTTCACGAAGCTAGCTCTCCATAGTGCTGTTGAAAGCACTCTTAATCACAAAGAATATAGATAAATATTTCCACTTAACGTCTTATTACATAGTCACAATTTAGCTGAATGGATATTATATAATTATACCATTGACTTAGTATTTCTTTCAATTGACTAAAACAAAATCGGGGGCCCTGAAATATTTCATTTCTCTCTGATCTACCCCAAGCTGCCTACGGACAGGGTGCGCACAGTAGGAATTCAAATCCTGACTTGTGAAACTGAATGGCATGGAAGTACCTTTGTTGAGCTGAAGTTCAAGTAGCACATAATGAATTGGATAACACGCAGTAATCATGTGTTATTGAAATTGTTAATGATTTACTTATTAGCTGCGGTATGCTTCTGAAAAATATTTCTCTTTCCACTAAAGATTTCATGTTCAGCATTTGCTTGTCAGTAAAATTTTCACATCATTAACGTAACTTTTCATCACAGGCAGAATTGAATATTCATGCCCTACTCAAATCACTGTTATTCTGGCCTGGTGCTTTCTACCCCACCCACACTAGATAGTTAACCCATTGTTTATATGAAAATTTTATTACAAGTTTCCCATTTATAGATTCCTTTTCAGTCTGTTCTTTAGTAGGAACTGAAAACTTGGTAAAAAAAAAAAATGCATGAGATGGTTACGGAAGGCCAGGACATGACTTAGACTTATAAGTCAAAACAGCATGCTTGCTTCACACATTGATGACGTTATGCTCTCTATATTTGCTGTCTTGAATTCTTGTTTTTGAATGTTCCTCTGGTATTTTTTCTATTACATTAATGAAGGACTTCAAAATGAAAATAAAACTGGCCAGGGTAGGAACTTCCTGTGCGTGTGTTGTGCATGATAGACCACCATGATGTCATACTAACCTATTTCCCCACCTGATACATAGATTTGTACTTTAATCTTTTATTCAATTATGTTGTAGTAAATAGACCAGGAATTCTACTCTAGTATCTTTGGGGAAAGTAATGAAGTCTTTGCAATATGAGATTTTATGACAGTTCGCTATTAATAAATTTTACTGAAAACGAGAAAAGACTGCCGAGGTTGGCTTGAAAATTATTGGATCTGCAGATTTGTGAGATGAATAAGTTGAGTTCTGCTACATCAAAAATATTTCCCATAATAATTTGTATGCTAAGTAGTTTATAATGATTTGGCCAGGAGCACAAGAAGCCACCATTAATTCATACTGATAACCCAGAGCTGGTGTGTTCCTTTACCAAGCAACTTATGAAAACAGGCCCAAATTACTGTCAGTGTTTAATACTAATTAGGTCCCTTGCCCTGTGGCTTCCTCATGTAACTCTCTGATGGTAAATCAACCGTTAAATGACGAAGTGTGGCCTGAAAGGATAAGTGCACCACCGCCGAGTGATGCAGAAGGAGCTGGATTAACTGAATTCCATCAGTGCCTGGTTCTGCTTGCTGCTTGATTTCTGAGACCTTCCATCCTGGACTCTAGCATCCATCACTGACATAAAGTATTTTAAAATAAGCACCTTCTAAATCGATATTAACTGTAGATTATCAAATTACCCCTCCTTATACCTTTACAGAAAAACAAAACTATATCATTCATTGCCAAAATAATAGAGTATTTTTAACCAAATAGTTCCTGTACAAGCCCTCCAAACACGTAGAGACTCAAAGGCTACAAGCTAATCCATAGTGTCCCTTGTAGGTGCTTGTATTTGTACCGCTTCCGCCCTGTTCATTAGAGGTCCTCCTCAGTGGGTGACGCTGCTTTGCAGCTCCTCCTACTTCCCAAAACCATTTTCCTTAAGGGCCAGGGCAAGCTCTGGCATCAATTCCTACATTTCAAGGGCCTCTCTTTCCTCTAACTCAGCTCTTTCAAAGTTCTGGCAGTGTGTGCGCGTGCGCACATGTGTGTTTTTCTGGAGGCCATGGTAGAAAGTTGCTTTCAAACATCATCGTGTGGAGTCAAATGGATAAAATTCAGTGAGATTTTTAAATTGCACCCCGCATCCTGTGACCTATGAGCCAGAGTCTGTCTCATTCTTGCTTTTGTGCAGCGTTATTCATGGCTTCCAATTGTTTGTCTAGCTCAGTCTGAAGTTGGCCTCAGTAAAAGCAATGACTCTAACAGAAGAAAGGACCCAAGAGAGACTCTACCCTTCTATAAATTGGCTAAGAGACATGTAATCCCAGCTTCACACAAAACATTTGAAGACTAGTTTTATTAATGCCGATTGTTCCAAAGGAAGATAAAATAATATCCAAATAGTCTTAGCATCTTTACGACTTCAGCAGTCATGTGGCCTACATTGACCAATGAAAATCCTCCTAAGAGTCATTCCTTGGTGAAGGAGAGACACAGAAATGATCATCCTCAGAGAGCGCGATGCACCATGCACGGTATACTGAGCTGAGACGGCCTAGCTCTGGAGTCGGAAACGCTACCAAAGGCTTAGCCACATAGCCAACAGAACATAAGGTTAAGGGACCTTCTCTGACCTGCTCAGGTAAAGCAAACATTACTACCAATGATAGAAAAACGGCCCAACATACACGTCAAATTACACCTCTAAGCCTGTAAAGTCTCCAGAAAATCTTGGCTGTAAAGAAATGGGTTAATAATCTACACTACCTGGGGGGTGGGGGGTGGGGAGGACGGGGGAGGGCGGGGGAGGGCGGTTGAAGCAAAAGGCCAAAATAACAGAGCCTTGAGTGAAGCATGAATATTCAGTTCCGCCTCTGATGAGAAGTCACATTAATGATGTGAGTATTTAACTGACAAGTAAATGCTGAAATGAAAAAATCCTCAATGGAAAGAGAAATACTTTTTTCAGAAACCCGTTGCAGATAATAAGTAAATTATTACCAACTGCAATAAGATACAATGATAAACATGTGAACCCTTAACATTAGGTGCCCGTGAAAAATGGAGGCTTCGGAAGAGGAGAACCTTTCACACTGCTCCTTTTATTTGTAAAGTGCCCACCTCTCCTAGAGAGTTCTTTCAACTACTAATGAAAGAAAAGCTGTTAGAGGGTTTTTAAGATAATCCTTATTGTTAATAGACTAAAGAAAAGTCGAGGCCTCTTTTTATCCTACTAGCAAATACTATTTTCTAAGCACTCTGATTTTCTTCTTAGATCTGACAATAAACACATTTATAATTGCAGGAAAATACCGGTAAAAGTATTTAGCCCTTCATCACATTAGGCAAAGAGTGGAATTTATGTTATTTATTTTAAATACAAAAGTGCCCAATTGCTACATTTGGCCAGTGAGTGTTACTGTTTTGTTCTCAAGGATAAAAACTAACGAGAAACAAACCTTTCAAGGGTACCTTGCTGGCAGTGTTAACTTCATGATGCAAAATTTATTTGGGATCCACAGTGAGCTTTTCCTCTGAATGAACAGTCATGTATATGATTGGTTGGCTAGCTGGCTGGTGGTGGGAGTTTGGGAGGAAAGTAATAGCTTTCTCTTCCACTCAAGGTGCTATATTGGTCTCAATGAGAGTAGGGAATCATTTTATCCGTAAGGATGAAGCAACAAAGATCTTGCTGATGAAGAATAGGCAGGAATGTGCAACGGAGTAAAAAACCTAATTTCCATATGTCCAACTACTGAAATAGAATAGTAATAAAGTACAGTTCTGAAGATATGGAACTTTAAACCGCAGGTGAGAATTATCAAGTGATTCTGGCCCTACAGCTCTTGAATACATTACTGAGTTCTCTCAACTTCTCAGTCAACTCCTTCCTCCCCAAATTCTTTTTTTTTTTTTTTTTTTTTTTTTTTTTTTTTTTTTTTTAAATTGGGAATTTTTTTTCAACTTTATTTTTTTTTATTTATTTTTAATTAATTTATTCTTGTTACATCTCTATGGTTATCCCATCCCTGTATCCTCCCATTCTCCCCTCCCTCCCATTTTCCCCTTATTCCCCTCCCCTATGACTGTTCCTCAGAGGGATTACCTCCCTCTGTATATGCTCATAGGGTATCAAGTCTCTTCTCAGTGACCTGCTGTCCTTCCTCTGAGTGCCACTAGGTCTCCCCCACCAGGGGACATAGTCAGAGTACTTGAGAAAGTCAAATCCCTCTCTCCACTCAAGTGTGGAGACTGTCCTGTCCATGGGCTAGATCAGGATAGGGGTTTAAATTTTACCGCCTGTATTGTCCTTGGCTAGGGCCTTAGTTTGAGCGGGACCCCATGACCCAAATCTGCCTATCATAATGACACGGTCAAGAGAACAAAGCGACAGCCTACAGACTGGGAAAAGATCTTCACCAACCCTACATCTGACAAAGGTCTAATATCCAAAATATATAAAGAACTCAAGAAATTAAACACCACCAAAATACATAACCCAATTGAGAAATGGGGCTTGGAACTAAACAGAGAATTCTCAACAGAAGAATATCAAATGGCTGAGAAACACTTAAAGAAATGCTCAACCTCCTTAGTCATCAGGGAAATGCAAATCAAAACAACTCTGAGATTCCATCTTACACCCATCAGAATGGCTAAGATCAAAAACTCAAGCGACACCACATGCTGGAGAGGATGTGGGGAGAGAGGAACACTCCTTCATTGCTGGTGGGAATGCAAACTAGTACAACCACTTTGGAAATCTATCTGGTGCTATCTCAGAAAGCTGGGAATAGGGCTTCCTCAAGACCCAGCTATTCCACTCCTTGGAATATACCCAGAAGATGCACCAGCACACAGCAAGAAAATTTGCTCAGCCATGTTCATAGCAGCCTTATTCATAATAGCCAGATCATGGAAACAGCCTAAATGTCCCTCAGTAGAAGAATGGATAAAGAAACTGTGGTACATATACACTATGGTATACTACTCAGCTATTAAAAACAAGGAATTCCTGAAATTTGTGGACAAATGGATTGAGCTAGAGATGATCATAATGAGTGAGTTAACCCAGAAGCAGAAAGACTCAAATGGTATATACTCACTTATATCTGCATACTAGCCCAATGGGCATGTCCCATGAAAGCCTTCCCTTACCAGGAAACTCAGACCGAGGGGAGGACATCCTATTGGGACTCTAGATGAGAGAACCATGGGAGAATAGCAATGTAGAAGGATCCAGTGGGTCCTAGAAACCTCCCCAAATTCTTTCTGACTTCTTGCCTTCCTATTTAGATGGCCTTAGTGTAAACTGAGTCTTCCTTGAACAACAGATACCAGAAACAATAACACCATCATCTCGTTTATGAGCACAAATGCTGTTTCTTACATTGAGATCCACACCTCAGTTAGCTTGATGAAACAGAATGAATTAAACAGAGCCCAGGAGGCTTGCCAAAAGGACTAGTTCGCATATGATTTTTTGCATTAGGTTCAATGGCTCACTTTCTCGTCAATGAACGGCCTTGCTTATCTTATGAAAAGGCACATGATAGCTTTTTACCACTGGTGTTCAGTGGTAGAGGTGCATGCTAGTGTCAATGCCCAGCACCACCAAAGCAGCAACACTGACAGAGGAAGACGGTATGTTCCCCAGGACGCACAGGGGAAGACGGACTAAGCACAACAAAATAATTCATTTCCTATATTGGACCTCCAGGTATCCCTAACATAGTACTAATTTGAAATGTTAACTACCTGTCAGTTACCTTGATATAAGAACTCAAACTTTTATGCTGACCAGGCTGGTCTCATGCAGTTATTTGGCACAAATATGTAATAAGCATTTCTGCTCAAAAGAAGTTAGAGTTAGAGGTTTGCAAAATAGGAATAAAATGAGAGGGAAATCCAGGCATAATATAGAAAGTCAAGGGCTGCAAACTCAAGAGCCTTAATTCCAAAGAAAGGTCATTTGAAGCCATATCTTTTTGTTTTACTTTACATAAACTGATATTTGATTATACCAAAATATCTGAAGACTTGAAATTACAAATCAAATGATTAAAAAAATACAACACAACCCTAAATTGTTCAGTTTATAAGCAGCATATGGATCTGACTCCCTTATTGCGTTTTCGTTTATCTTCCTATATCATATCACATAGGGAATTATACAAATAGTTATCAGAGACTTTCACACTAAAGACATGTATGCTCTGAGAGCTGGAATGGTGGCTTAGTTTTTAAGAGCACTAATTGATCTTCAGGGGGCCTGGATTCAGTTCCTAGTACCCATCCGCAGGCTCACAGACACCTATAACTGCAGTTCCAGGGGAACTGATGCCCTCTTCTGGCTTCTGCAGGCACCGCATACACATCTTGCACAGACAGACAGAAGTGCAAGCAAAACATCCAAAAACATAAAATAAAGGCAAAAGGAGAAATGTCTATGCTCTATATGTATATACTATATTACAAACAAGAGGGCATCTCTTTGTTATTGTTTCTAATATGCTTGTGGGGAAAGAAAATGAATGCATGGATTTTTTTCTTAATAAAAGTTCTAGAAGTCCTTAATATATAAAGGGGGAAAAAAACCAAGCAATGTATTTGAGAGCAATTATGGGAGAATATTTTATACTTCATTCCAGTAAACCAGTCCTGTGCTTTATTCTAGTGATGGTGTAGGATGGTAAACCAGACCAGAAGGAGCAAGCCACAGAAGGAAAGATGGGAAGTCCAAGACAGGGAAGAGTCCTCGGAAGCTCTCACCATCACTCTGAAGCCCACTAAGTGCAAATGTTTAGACATGGGTGAATTCTTTCAATGATTATTAACTGGGAAAATATTATTTTTAAATTTTGCCTGAACTGTTGAAGTATTGTGAGGCCAGTAAATAGTAGAGAAGTAATACTTTCTCTTTTTATAAAAACAATATTATGTAAGGCACAATGGGTGCGATTTTGACAATGTCTTATATATTGTAGGATAGTTTTCTTGTGTGTTTTATAATAACTCGTCTCATTTTAATAAATTTACAGGTTGGGTTAGTCTATCCTGACTCCATGGCCTTATGCTGGTTAGTTTTTGTCAGCTTTACACAAGCTAAAGTGATCTCAGAAAAGGGAATCTGAACAGTAACTACAACAATGCCTCCATCAGATTGGCCTATAGGCAAGTCTGTGAACCGTTTTGTTGACTGATGTGAGTGGCACAGTCCTTTGCAGACAGGCTACCCTTGGGTGGGGTAAGAAACCAGGCTGAGGAAGCCATAGAGAACAAACCAATAAGCAGCAGTCCTCCATCCACGGTCCCCATATCAGCTTCCGCTGCTAGGACCCAACCTGGAGTTCCTGCCTTGGCCTCCCTTCATGATGGGCAGAGGCTGTAAGGCAAAAATAAATCCTTTCCTCCTCAAGTTGCTTTGGGCCATGATATTATCACAACTGGCACTAGAAAACCAACAAAGATGCCCCTACCAGCTAATATCCACCCTACACCCTTGCTTCAAAACCAGCTCTGCGTCTTTTAAGTTCCGTCTGAAAGCACCAAGACTTGAGGTAACATGAACTTTTATTTTAATTTGACTTTCATGACTTTCTATGTACACTATACTTCCTGTTGAGTAGCGGGAGCATTAAAACCATAAGCCTGGCCTGTAACACTGCGGGCTGCCCTTTGGTTGACCGTCTGCACTAGTGAAAGGCACTGTTGTCAAGACATGCCCCCTTGCCCCGAGCTACCATTGCATGCCAGAGCATTTCCAAGGGTGAGGCTATTAAATTGCCACAGCTACTGTATTCACGCATTTGAGTCATATTTTGGCTCAACGCCGAATAGAAGACACAGTCAATACTGAATTCAGATGAATTTATCCTTCAATATTTCTAAAGAATACTTTTATAACAGGGACCTAGATGCAATAAGTATCAATGTAATTGATAGTTATAATATCAAATAGCAGAACACATAGCATTTGGTTTAAGTAATGCATTAGAAGAAAGGGGGTCCTATGTACAGTCAGTTTCTTTTAACTTGCCATTGATTTTTCTTCCAGATTCTTATGTATTGTCTACTGGCAAAAAATTTGACCACTGTACATAGACATGCCTATAATTAGGAATGTGATAACACACATAAAATTCAAGTATTTAAAAGAGATGTAATTTTTCTGATAAAACATTACCAGACCTTCAAATGCAAGAAGCCAAAACATTTTAAAATAAAAGTGAACAATTAACTGTGGTATGTCAAGAGAAATCAACTGTGCTGTGTGCCTCACACATTACCATTTCTAAAGAAAAGGAATGTAATTCTTAAGCATTCCCCAATCCAGAGTGCTGCAACATTTCAGGCAGCTACGCAAATTTGTATGTGTGCTCTAAACACAAATTGAAGAAATTGGTCTCTAAGCATTTGCTTCTCGCAGACTTTACACTGGCAGCTGCTAACTTGCTGTGCTACCTTGGAATCTGTTTCAAGTCTCTGGTCTGCTATCTCATTTATGCAATTACGTTCACAACTCCTGGGTTGTAAAATGGGCCCTGTAGAGATGATTCCAAAAAAAGTCCAATTTTGCTTACATTATATATTCAGGTGCCACAGTGGAATGCCGTGGAAAGATGGGTTGGCAAGCACTGATAGCTGGAAACAAAGCTGAAATAGAAATTGTGTGTATACTGCTCCAACACACACTAAACCGAAGTCCTTTCATCACAAGGTACTCCCAGATAGATCACTTCAGTTTGAAATTCTCACTATCATTTCATTTTTAAAAGTTTTTCTGTTTGCTTTGTGTTTTGGTGGTGGTGGTAGTAGTGGTGATGATGATGATGATGACATCTTTAAATGACTCATGAACTCAAATATGCATGAATTTTGTATCTGTTGGTGAGAGGTCAAATCCATCCTTATCTTTTTCTGTGAAAACACAAGGATTCTCTTTACTATGCCTGGACTTATTCACTTCATAAAATTGCTGGGGTTAACAACACAATACCTGGTATATCAATTAGAAAAGAGGGAGTAGCTTGCACTGGGTTGTAAATTTCAGAGAATACCTCCATTTGGCTGGCATCCAAGAACTCTGTAATTCTTCAGGCAGTGACACATGTTGGTGGTATTTGCCTTGGTAGCTCTGTCTTCTTGAAACATCATCTCTGTGACACTCTATGTGAATGTTTGCATGTTCTCATAATTAAATGCATGATCACAAACGTGGCTCATGTGTGCTATTCTCATTCTATCTTCTCCTCCTCTGTCTTCCCATGCGTCCATGCAGGATTGATCTGGAAAGTCTCAATCATTCTTCTTCTATTAGGAAGAACGTTTATCTTAATAGAAAACACTGGCAAGAGCTATCACTCATACCCTGGTGGTAGGAAGCTCACTTTCTCATGTACAGATTGCCTATGTGTAATTTTCAACAGCCACAGGAAACATCATTCTAAAAACTCCTAGCAATTTTGATTACCTACCCAACATTTATTCCATCCATCTCTCATGGAGCCGTGCTGTTCGGATTTGACAAGCCTTCTTTCTCACGTGTGGTTCGTGGGCCAGCAACTCTCAGTATCACCTGGGAACTCAGAAAAAAAAAACAAAAAACATAAAAAAGGGCTTGTTCCAACTGAGTCAGAATTACAGGTGGCTGCTGTCCGTTGTCACATAATCTTCAAGATTTCACATAGCGCAGTGATAAGCCTGTCTCACACAAAAGTCAGTTTTAGATGTGCAAAATCATAAGCTTATTTGACCAGTGATACTTGGGATTTGTGGATTCTGATTATCAACATCCCTCAAAGCTTATATCAAATAGGTATCAAGAGTCAAAGAAGCCTGGCTGCCCCTGAAGCATCTTAAAATGGTGGCAGTAAAGCCTAAGCATAAATCTCACACTGATCATGGTTTGTCTGGATGCAGGAAATAGTGCTTCAGATGTGAGATTTCTTCAGATTGGGAACAATTGACTAGAAGACTTACCTCACTGAGTACCACTCATACGAACAGCAGAGCTCCAAACCCAGTGTGGTTTGGTTTGGCTTGCTTTGGTTTGGTGTAGTGGTTTAGATTGACTTGGTTGGGTTTGGTGTTGGTTTGGTTTTAGTTTGGTTTGGTTTGGTGTAGTGTGGTGTGATATGGTGTGGTTTGGATTGAATTGGCTTGGTTTGGTTTTGGTGTGGTGTGGTGTGGTGTGGTATGGTTTGGATTGGTTTTTGTTTGGTTTGGTGTGGTGTGGTGTGGTGTGGTGTGGTGTGGTTTGGTTTGGTTTAGTTTGGTTTGATGTGGTGTGGTATGGTGTGGTTTGATTTGGTTTGGTTTTAGTTTGGTGTGGTTTGGTTTGGTTTGGTTTGGTTTTCCTTTGTACCAATAGGTTCAGTTTTACCATGAGCCCTCAGTGTGAAGCATGAAAGCAGACCCTGTGACCCACACTGCCCTCTAAAGGTCACCTTGGCCTTTTAGAAAGCAAGGTCAGTGTAATTGTTTGACGTAGGTGGGAAACTATGGCCACAAGATCAGTCAAGGGATGATTTATATGTTTTAAGAGGGTAAAGGAAAACCAGAAAGAATTCTGGGGAGAAGTTAGCTTAAGAAGTGCTAGGACCATTTCTCGCTGCCTGGGCAATATTTGCACTGCTGAGTTCACGCAGTGTATTGACTGTGACATATGTAAAGATACTAAAGGCTTAAATTTTCCAGGAGAAGGATTGGAAGGTAAATTGTGGCTAACTGTAGCCTATTTGAGCTCTTGGCACATTGTCCATAGCTAGAACTTAATTGATTTCCGCATTGATAGCAGAAAATAGAAAATGGCCTTGTGCACTCAGGGAGAGGTGCAGTCACAGAAGAGAGATGAGAATGCCTTAAAATTAGAGCACAGACTCAGCCTTGGCATAGAATCAATCAGAAAGTATTAGAAGATGTGGGGTCCTTTAGTTTTGGGGGGGTTGGTATTATGAGTTTTTTATTTTTAGAAATGAAGTTTCACCAACATGACTCTTGAATATGTTATGACTAAGGATTGCACCAACAGGCGTGTTCACAGGAAAGGGAGAAAGCTCAGCAGCTTCAACCCTAGACAAAGAACTACAGGTTGCTAAGGAGTATTGAGAGTGGGAGAAATAGTCCTCCTTAGCAAGAAAGACACCAACTAGTTAGCTATCCAGTGCCAAATGGTCAACCCTGAAAAGAACAGAAAAAATCAGTTTTAAAAACAGTAAGTTCTGGGGAAAGAAGTGGAACCTGGTTTCCGTAATTAACATACTATTAGATTTAAGTGGCTAATTTTAACAAAAAATACTATAAAGAAAATAAATAAAGTTTTTATCACTCAAAGGGGTAAAATGAATAACTGGCAACTGTCCGTGGGAAGCTGTGATAGAGATCTCCAGTGTGAAGATAAAAACAGCAATCTGAAAAGTGCTCAAAGAATCACAGAAGTAGAGACTCAAGAAAATGTGTATGAACAAAATGAAAGTAGGAAGGTTTTTAAGTAATCAAAATTAAACTTGAGCTGAAAACTATAAAAATTGAGAATAAAGTTCACTAGACTATTCAAGCATAGATTTGATCCATCAGAAGAAAGAATCAATGAATACACGATAAATCACAGGAAACTATCACAATTGCCAAAAAAGAAAGAAAAGGGATTAAACAAATGTCAACAGAAAGAAGAGACCTGTGTGGCAACAAAGAGGGTCAATAAATACATCACAGGAATCTCAGATCAGATAAAGAACAGAGAATATTCGGACGTTACTAAAAATCTCATAAATACAATGAAAAACTTGAATACAGATGCTAGAACCCAAGAAGTTCAATGAATCCAAGTAATAGGAATTCAAAGAGTCCAACAACAAGACAAGTCATAATCAAAGACAAGAGTTAAAATGATAAAGGCAAACAGAGGACGGGGTAAGCAGTTAGAAGTGAGGCTATTCCAAGCAGAACACTGGCCTGACATAAAGACAGTGATATGGACCAATGAAATAGAATAGATACCCCCAAAACTAGCCTCCACAGCCTCCTAGGACCATTCAAAGGGGGAAGCCAGTATTTCAAAACATGGTGTCAGAAAAGCTGGATATCTAAATGGAAGAGAGAGAAGTCTGATGCTAATGAATACTAGATTAGCTTCTGGATAATTAAATAAATCATTGCAAAATGGATCAGAGAACTAACAGTGATTGGTAGAACTACAGAATTCTTAGAAGGTAATGTGTGAGATAGGAGTCTTCACAACAGTAAATTTCAAAGTACTGTTTTTCTAACTAGCATCAAAGGCACAAGAAATGGACAAACTGGGCTCCATACAGAATTTTAATTTGTATATTAAATAATAGTAACAACAGAGTAGAAAGTAACCCACTAAACAAAAGAAAAATGTATAAATTATACTAAAGTATTAATGTGCAAAAATACACAGGTAACACCTGAAACAATGACAATGTAAAGGCAAGCAACCTAATTTTGAATTGGGGTACGGTCCCTAAGAATGTAACTCAGAAAAAAAGGTATGTGTGTGTGTGTGTGTGTATACACATATATAAATAACTCAGTATAATGATGCTTGTTTAATGTGCACCGGGCCCAAAGTTCAACTTCCAGCCAGCAAAAAACAATTTTAAAAAAATGAGACAAGACTTTAATGTATATTTTTGAAAGAAGAAATACATGTGGTCAATAACCATATTAAAACCTGTCATCAATAATCATTAGAAATATGCAGATCAAAACCATGATGGCAAACCAATTCACCTGTTTCCACACCTACTATCACAAAGGACTAAAAAGGGCAAAGATCATTGATCACCAAGGGTGTCGGGGATGTGACAGAGTTGCAACCCTTAAATTGACTTAAAGAACATTGTAAATTGTATAGACCCTGTAAAATTACAGCATGGCAGTTTCTCAAAAAAAAAAGAGCAGTTCTATTTCCAGATATAAAAGGGAACTTTAAAAGTAGGGCCATGGCTTTGGAGTTAGGAGTGGCTTCTTCTGCTTCTTCTTTGCTTACATCTTCTTTAACATGGGGAACATTGGTGGTAGATATGCTTTGAAAGCCTAGCAGAGTTCTGCTGTAAAGACATCTGACTTGGCCTTTTTATTAGTCAGAAGACTCATTTTCACCTTTTCCATCTACTTCCCTGTTATATTTGCTAACACACATTCACAGCATCAACTTCACAACACTTAAATCCTGGAATCAAGCCGTGTCCTCAGACAGGTGAACAAGCATACACAAACTTCGTTAGATATGTTTAATGGAATGTTACTTGGCCTTAGAAGCAATGGAGGGTCTGACAAATGATGTAAGTCGAGAACGTTCTACTGAGGAAAGCCGGTCACAAAAATGAAACAAAACGCTGTATAGAACCACTTGAGTGAGGTGCCTAAAATAGTAAAAATCAGAGAGACAGAAGGCAGGATGACATTTTTCAGGGGCTGAAGGTATTTGGGGAACAGAAATGTTATTTAATGGGTAGAGAGTTTCAGCTTGGGAAAATGAATAGTCATGAACATAGTGGTGATAAACTCACATTTTTATCTCAGACTTTCTTTGCAGCAGAGGAGAGACCGTCTTAATGTAGCTCAGGCTGGCCTGGAGCTCATTATACCCTATTTCCAGGCTGGTCACAGGTTGGTAATTCTCCTAGCTTAACCATCCAAGTCCTAGGATTACATGCATGAGCCACCATGGCCAGCACTGGTAACATGTTCTGAATACATTAAATGGTAAATCCTGGGGTCTGGAAAGATAACGCATCAGTTAAGAGCGCTGGCTGTTCTCCCAGAGGACCTGAGTTCACTCACATGGTGGCTCACAATAGTTTGTAAAAAAAAAAAAATAGTCCCAGGGGGTCCAGAGTGGCGCTCCTCTGGCCACTGTGGGCACGAAATGCATGTGGTATGCAGACATACATGCATGTAAAACATCCATGATCATAAAATAAGATGGAAAAAAGACAAGTTTTATGATGGGATGTGATGTTTAGCACTGTTACAGAAGGGTAGAAGATGCAGGAAGCAGAGGAGCAGGAGGCAGCAGCAGAGGGAGGAGGAGGAGGAGGAGGACCAGGAAGAGGATGGATGGGAGGAGCACGAGAACTATGAGGCTCACAAATCTAAAGGATCTATTGCCTTTTTCCTGACCAGAGCTGGTTGAAGGGCACAAATAAGTGTGGAGAACAAACAAACCCCTGCACATCTTTATGCATGTAATTGTCCAAGGACTTCCCAGGCACTAAATGACAGTGTTTATCACCACTCCCTTACTAAATTCTTCTCTCTCTAAGGTTGTATGACACTACAAATAAAGCCACCTGCCAAACATGCTAGCATTGTTTAAGGTCATGTTTTCTTACCCAAACTTCTTACGCCAGAAGCTTATATTGTACTGTGTAATAGATGCCAACAAAAGTCCTCATACTTAGCTACTTAGGCTCCAATCCTGAGCTATCATTCACTAACTATGAGACTGTGGCCAAGAAAATTAACCTTCTACATTTCATCTTTCTATAGTGAGTTGAGGATAATATTAGCAGTGTGTACTGTATTGGATTAACATGACGGTGAGAGATAAAGTGTTCCTAATAGCCTCTAATACATGAGTAAAAACAAATCAGTACATATTATCATTTTCTATCTCCTATCATTCTAAGATGTTCAAAAAAGAGCATTATGATGGGTGGATCTGGGCCCAGGGGTCCTGCTCAAACTATGGCACCAGCCAAGGACAATACATGCAGTAAACTTCTAACCCCTACCCAGATCTAGCCAATGGACAGGACATTCTTCACAGCTGAGTGGAGAGTGGGGTCTGACTTTCACATGAACTCTGGTGCCTCATATTTGACCATGTCCCCTGGATGGGGAGGCGTGGTGGCACTCAGAGGAAGGATAGCAGGCGACCAAGAAGAGACTTGATACCCTATGAGCATATGCAGGGGGAGAAGGTCCCCCTCAGTCACAGTCATAGGGGAGGGGAGTAAGGGGAAAATGGGAGGGAGGGAGGGAGGAATGGGAGGATAGAAGGGATTGGGATAACAATTGAGATGTAATATGAATAAATTAATAAAATATATTTAAAAAATTTTTAATCAATCAAGATTTACAGGCATACAAGATAGATATGTGTCTGTGCAAGATCATCTGTACCGCTTTGAGGAATTAAGAAACAGATTTTTCTCATCTACAGACCTTCACAAACTGCTCAAGGGTCCCCATGCTCGGGACTTTGAGCCCATTCTTCTTGGTTGCTGAATATTCGGGATTGGGATCAGTACACAAAGTATGAATATTGGGACAGGACCAAGAAGAGAGACTGAAAAGATACCTGAAGAAATAGCTATTCTGTTTCTCCTGGGCTGCTCTCCTGGGTTAAATGCTAACCAGACATTCTGAGAGCAAGAAATATCCCTGGGCGCATTCCTTTGGACCTTTTTTAACTTCCCTTTTCCTTTTGTGCTGGCTTTATTTTTAGATGGGTATCAAACAGGAAATTCTAGTCCACTAAGAAATGGTGAACCTCTTTAGTAAAAATCAGAGGGAGAAGCCCTTTGGGAAATCAATAGTGGACCAGGCCAAGGAAGGATGAACAGGCAAAAGGACCACGGAAGGCCTCATCTTGTTTCACTTTCCCGTCAAAAGATAAAACTAGTGGCTTTCACATATACCTAGGGCACATCTTCACAAAACAACAACAAAAGACACATTAATTCAATCACAGTTTCAAATCAAAACATCAGCAAGGCCTACAGAGCATGTAGAAGCCACAAAACTATTCTAATGCCTCAGTACCGGATGGATGAGGGTGTTTAAGGTGCGGAAGAGAGAGCAATGGTCACCACTTACTGCCAAGTGTTGCCAAATTTGCTTTAAGTACCTCACGTACTGGAAGCACACACTGCGAATTACCTTTCTTGCATTGTGGATAGGAAGTGGAGGTTTTTCTTCCTTTCCTGTTTATATTACTTATCGATCACTGAATAATCAAATCTCCCTCTTCTGCACAGTACGAAATTGATTCTGGGTTGTGCTTTATCACACTTTGTACCCTTTGGATTTGACACTGAGATGTCATAGTGTGACTGTTCTCATGAGTTTTTTTTTTCTTTTTAGTCTAAATGTACTGTCAACGTCTGTTTTTAAACAGAATTGCATGCTGCTTACTGTATGGTGATGTAGGTTAAAAACAGCTATTAGACAAAAAAAAAAAAAAAAAAAAAAAAACAAGAACAGTCTCAGACTGAGCAAAGCCACTACCACAATGAAAACAGCAGCAGTGACAGTAACCACAAACTCACACAATTTCATCACGTGATGTTTCAACAACACAGAACGTCCTCTTGTATTGAGTTTAACGTAAAGCTGGACCAGTCACCCAACATTTTGCCATTTACTTTAAGACTCTTGATGACAACATGTATTAAGCTGATTTTAAGTCAGGGGATAAACTGTGAACTTCATTTTACAGATTAATGTTAATTAAACCCTTTAATACTGAATTCTTAGTTTAGGTGATATGGAAATGGACTCTGTTGACACATAATATCATAGAAAACTGTTCTGAGTTCACATTAGCACTGACATACTCACATGAGAAAAATTGAACAGTCTAGAAATTACACAGTTTTATAAAAGTGAATGTCATGGTGCAGCACTACAAAGGGATTTATTTAAGTTTTACTTTGTTGACAATCATCAAACAGTTTGCACTTTCAGTTCATCTTCATTGTTACATCTAACTATGTTTCCCTAAGTGGTATTTATTAAGAGAAAGCCCTTAGAGTACAAAAAGATAAAAGCATCTAAATGTAACTCGTCTCTACCCCAGACATCAGCATGGAGGACATTATTACCAATAGTTTATTTTAGCATGTACAAGCTTTTTTTAATACAATTGAGGGTGTGTGTGTGTGTGTGTGTGTGTGGTGTGTGTGTGTGTGTGTGTGTGTGTGTGTGTGTGTGAGAGAGAGAGAGAGAGAGAGAGAGAGAGAGAGAGAGAGAGAGAGAGAGAAATTGGAGAATTTCTATACTTTAACATTTTCTTAGTATTCATCGATGAATTTCTGCCTGGTCATAGGGTCATAGCTACCACACAAACTTTTCATTGCAGCGAGAACATCCTACAATCTGCTCACCTTAACACAGGCCCAGTGATTACATCCGGCCATGCCACTTGCTGCCTTCCTCTTGTGTTAGTGTGTGTTAAGGAAAAGAGTACTGTTCAAGCACGTAGAAGAAACACTTGTGCAGAGGTTCACTTGAAGGTTTCTGTGGAATACTACATTTCACAAAATGGGGTAAGCAAGGCATTTTCTTACAGGGGACCAACCATCCTCTGGGTCTGGTATTCCAAATAATACACTTGGGGAATTGTTGGGCTGCAGAATCTAGTTTAATCATCCTAGCAGCCCTGTCAGGAAGGCTGTATTATGCTCATTTTACAAATTAACGAAGCTAAGACAGAGAAAGTTTAAGTGACTTTCCTAAAGTCACCAGCTGGTAAGTGACAGAATTGGCATCAATCCCCAAATCTCTCCCCTTCTCCCTGTGCCACGCGGAAGCTCATCAGCCTTCAGCATCACTAACACTCACAATATTAAGGAATGTTCCTGTCTCTAACTGAAGAGGCTGGGCTTTAAAATATTTTGACAGTCCCGTTCTGAATGTCAGAAGGGCCAGGAGCATGCTACATGGAAAAGTGCAACAGGATCCCAGAGAAGGAAAAGACAGTGGCCGAGGAAGGCCTTTGTGTGTGGCATTCATGCACCTCTGTGCTGAATGTCACGTCTTTCTGACCTCTCCCTCAGTGTTGCTTCTTCAGGTCATCTCTAAATCTTCCTTCCAATTTCTTTCTTCCTCTGATGTTTATGTTAGTTGAAAATTTAAACCTTCTACAGAACCACGCCTCCTCCCCATGATTCTCACAGCTCTGAACTCTCCTAGCAATGACAACTACATAATCTTTTTTGACAATATCTCTAACATTGAAAAACCCAGAAATATTTTTGGAGTAATCCTACACTGAAACATATTTTTTGGAATAAATATCAATCCTTTTTAGCTTTCACTCCCAGAATGGAAAAAGAAGGGATGATATATTGAAACCCCTTTTAGAACCGTGTTTCTTCCTTCAGCCTCAGATGATGACGTGGTGGACCATCAGGAAGTGGATAAAAGGAAGTGTGAGGCAGATGCTGATCTCAGGCCTCTCTCAATGAGTCGGGAAGGGAGGAGGAAGTGAGGAGACAGGAGGAGGTGAGGGGTTGATGAGCAGGAGCAGCTGAATGGAAAGTACCAGCGCTCTCCACAGCTTCCCAGTTCACTATCAAGACCTACCTCAGCTGTAGTTTCCCATGTGACCCTGTTCATATATCCCCAGGCATTGCACTGTCTTGGGACAGTTGCTTTCACTGGCATCCTGACAGTGAAAAATTGGACTTACCTCTCGACTGTTTTTATTTCTAATCACACCATACTCTTTTTTGCTAGCTATCTCTGATCTCTCAGCTTCAGTAGAAAGGGTGCCGTTCTTTGAGCTGGTCAGCTTCTCACTCAAGGAAGATGAACTATTTTCTTCTAGTGAATTCTCATAGCAACATGCCTTAACATAGCATCTGTTGTGTACTACCCTGCTTGGAGTTTATTTTTCCTAAGACTAAAGTCCTGTCC
>OU015758.1:32436972-32449934 GCA_907169655.1 Acomys percivali
AAAGAAAGAAAGAAAGAAAGAAAGAAAGAAAGAAAGAAAGAAAGAAAAGTACATTTGTTGATCAAATAATTTGTTGAGCCCCACTCTGTGTCATAATTTTCGCTAAACACTAAGAAAAATGTTAAGATATATGACACTGTAATCCAATGGCTGAATTCTAGAATAAGAAGCAGGAGAATCTAGGCCAATCTGAGGCCAGCCTGGTCTATATAGTAATATATAATAAGTCCCCAGTTCCAGACCTCCAGGACTGCATAATGGGAGATCCCACGCCACCTCACATCTCTCTGTCTCTGTCTGTCTGTCTGTCTGTCTGTCTGTCTGTCTGTCTGTCTGTCTCTCTCTCTCTCTCTCTCTCTCTCACAAACACACACACACACACACACACACACACATACACACACACACACACACACACACACACACACACACACGGATCTGGCTCAAGGTAGATGCATGGTATAAAACGTTTTTCTCTTTTGTATGATTGTGAAAGTTTTCCTAGTAAATAAGTAACAAACTTAGCTATCCTAATCTCTCTCTCTTTTTTTTTTAACTTCCTGCCGTCATTGAAATGTTCATTAGCAGTTGCATTCATACACTGACATTATTAAGGCTTGTTCCTGTGATAACACTGAGGAGAACTTTCTCACAAGGAAGGCTCGATTGCTCAGAGATGTCCCGTGCAGTCATCATTAATTCTGTTAGTAGAAATGTGGCCCTGTGTTGCCCATGATAAATGATAATATGGGTGTCAAATGTCCTTGACATTCTTAGTATTTCAAATATTTCTGTAATCATGAAACACTAATGTGTGTATGGGAGGTCAAATCATTTCCCCAGGGCCACTGAGTGCCACGCCTGAATCACATAGACCCACTGGGTGTCTGCAGCCCTGGGCCTCCTGCTCACTTCCTGAGAAAGCATCTCACTGTGATGCCTACTTGCCCTTAACTAGTATTTTAAGAAAGCACACTGGGAAAAATAACAATGTATTGCTTGCATTTTTCTCCATATCAAATTAATCAGAAAATAAAATTAAAGCACATTTATTTAGCAGAAAGCTACTCTTCCCATTAATGAGAATTTTATTAAATATAATAAAATATTTTGGGCAATTCCTTTCTTCCTGGTGCTTTTTTTTTCTCCCTCTTCCTTTCTTAGATTTATTGAAGAGCATTTTTATTAGTGCAATAATAGGCTCCAGGACATGCAATTATATCGAGATGCTGACACTTTCCTGTTAGTTGCAGCCTCTGGCCTGAGGCCAAACAGCGAACCCAAGCTTCTGAGTTCTCCGCGGCAGCCTGGCATGCCACTCTCTGGCAAACCCTTCCTGCAGCCTCCGATTTCTACCCACCACAGGAAGACTTCACTAATTCTGCCTCCCCATTACCACTGATCCAGGTGTATACTTCCATCTCTTTTATGGAAGAAACAAGAGATTCTGGGAAAATAAAAAGACAAGAACTGAGCTGATTAGAAGCTTTGCCTTTAGGTTCATGTGGGAAACAGAGTTCCGTGACCTTGGGAGTTATTTACAAACATGTAATACAAATGCTATGCCTTTATCAATAATTGTCCTTACCAGTTTCATCTCTGTACATTTGCCCCAAGCCAAGGCACCTTCTGATGAAAACTTAGATATCAAATATAAGTAAAACACAGATTTAAGCCTCTGGAAAAAATTTAATTTCTGAAACAGAATTTTGTAAACTATCTTTCTGGGTGGGCAGGGGAGAGGAGGGGAGAGGTGGAGAGGGGAAGGGAGGGGAGAGGAGGGGAGAGGTAACTGGGGGCTGGCTCTCTAACTTCTCTTTACTTTTTTGCTTAAAGACTGAGTTCCAAAGGTTAAAGAGTTAAATCTTGCAACTTTATTAGGTCCTGTGCAACAATTCGCTTCTTGGAACCACAGTGTGTGTCGTTAGAAAGCTCACATGCACTCTTTAAGGCTTTGTAAGTTGGATAAGTGCATACATGCACACGCGCAAGGGTACACATGAAGCGACTGTGCTCTCTAGAGTGAGCTGTCCTGAATATGTACAGAATAGCTCGTTGCTATTCTGATGCCACCAGAGTGCTGATAAAATCCAATCGCCATGGGTCCTAGGACTTCCTATGCTTTGAGGACCATATGTGGTCACTTTTCCAGCAGAGAAACAGTGCCTAGAAATAGTGGTGCTCAGCCCAGAAGGTGCCTCAGCAGGTAACGACACTACCCATGGGAGCCTGATGGTCCCAGTTAGCGACAGTAAAAAGCTAGATGGGGTGACTCACAGCTGTGATCCCAGGTCTCTGGTGGCAAGACAGGAGATACAGACAGGCGAGTCAGCAGGCAAACTCGGGCCAGGGAACTTATGTGTGTAGCACAGCAGCAGACACAAGAGAAACCCTGCCACACCAGATTCCCCAAACCAGCTCCTCAATGGTGCTCTCTGACATCCACATGTGGGGGCAGAGGATGTGTGAGTGCTCATGCAAGCGTGTGTGCGCATGCATACAATCAGTCAGTAAGTTGACTGAGCGATATTATTTTAAAAAGAAAGGAATAGTACCCCTTCTGAATTAAATTCTAAGAGAAAGGACTGGGAAATAGCTGTGTTGGTAAAGTGCTTGCTAAGCAAACACAAGGCTTGAGGTCTAGCCTCAGAACATACAGAAGAATGCCAGGAGTGGCAGTGCACAACTGTGATACCTTTGCTAGGGAAGTGGAGACAGATGAATCTCTAGAGCTCACTGGATAGCCAGGCTAGCTTAGTCCATGACCTCCACGCTAGGGAGAGGCCCTGTCTCTAACAACAGTATGGATGGCCCCTGAGGTTGTCTTCTGACCACTGCATGTTCATACTTCTACACACATGCATCAGCATATACACAGGTCTATGCATACAAATTCAATATGAAAAGATCTTGAACTGTAGTCCTCCAGTCCTGACCATATTTCGCAGTTTTTCCTGGTGGCTGAGACCATTTGTCACTGTCTGGGGCCACTTCAGTCCTGCTCCATAAGGCCCTTTCTCTACTGCGTAGCTCTCGGCATTGTTCTTTTTTAAATCCTGACAAGGCATTTACTTTTATACATCAATGTATCTGCATCATGGAAACAGAACCTCCACTCAATGGCAAAGTTTATTATGAATGCTTTGAGCAATGCCCTTGTGTATTGACAAGACTCCTGGACACTAGCCCCAACAGCTAGGTATCAGACATATGACGAAGGCCCAACCATGCACGTCTCCTTCACATTTCGGCACAGATGTCATAACACTGCTGGGCTAGATCCAGGGATTCTAGACGCGTCAAACTCAAAGTCAGTTTTCTCTTCTTGGGGACATGCCCAAAAGTCTGTAGGAATCTGAGCTCAGAACCAACGTGAACTAGAAAACACTTGAGTATATGAGTGTGTACACAAATACATATGCATGTATGGCACACATGCCTGAGGTGCAGCACAGTGTTCGCTGTAACTTGTCACTGTCCTCATCTCCGCCTCTCAGCAGCCCATCTCTTCTTGTGCTCTTGTGTTGTTGTTATCTTGCTTTGTTTCTGAGACAGAGTCTTACTGGCCTGCAATTGCTATCTAGAGATCAAGCCTTGACCTTTTAGAGATTTACCAGCCTCTGCCTGCAGATTTTGGGATGTGGAGGAATGCTGAGTGAATGTATCAACCGTCAATACAGCGCTGTTTAGCCAATCAGCTGGGCAGAAGGACAGGAAGTGGAAGGTGGGACTTCCTGGAAAGGAGGAGAAAGTTGGAGGGTTGGGAAAGGGATGAGGATTTTGACAAGGACTGACCCAGGGGTCATGGTGGGAAGTGCTTGAATATATGTATGTTATAAAGTTTAGAGTAGTTTGTTTAGTTTACAGGTAGATTAGAATCAGTTTAGACTCTGCCTGGCTAAGTGCTGGCAGCTTTAAAGTGCATTTCGGTCTCCTTATCAGTTATTTGCTTTGTAGGATACGAATAACTGTAACATTGGGATTAACAGGCTATATTAGCATAGCCAACCCTCACAAGAATTAAGCACTTTGATTTAAGTCTTATTTCTTCCCATGCACACCCATGCCAGGTTGATATGTCACTGTTTTGGGTATTTGGCTTCCCACTCTCTTCCGACACTCACTACTTTGTATCTCTGCTTTGACTTTCTCTTCCTTAAGCCAATGTCTTTGCCTCTTTAGACACCAGTAGTTCGCCATTTTCTTTGAATATTCTACCAAAATAACCCTCATGCAATTCTGCTTTCATAAGCCTTATAATAAGTACACACCTAACTTTCTTCCTCAGATTTCTTGTGATCTTCTTGAAAGGCACTAAAAATGACACGGCAAAGGCAAAATACAAAAAAAAAAAAAAAAAATGCAGCTCACATCCTGTCTTCATCCATGATTTGCATATGTATGTAGATAGTATTTAGCTTTCATATTGTAACACTATTAATTTTGAAGCTGTGATCAAAGAATTGTTGGAGGCAAATGGTGAACTGTTCCAGTTAAAATGCTCATTCCGCAGAATCCAGTTATATAAAGTGTTGCAGACTATTCAGACATCTGCAGTATATTGCTGCTGTTGTCCTTTAGTTTTATGATACTTGAGAATATGAATAGAGTATGAATGAAACCTTTGCCTAATTCAAGCTTCACACAACGGACGAAGGACAAAGGACAGGAGCAAAGCTCTCTTTATTTAAAATGCTGTACCCATGTAGAAACAAAGGGTTGAGTCCTTGGTCTACTCGACCCATGAGTTCCCATTAATGACATGTCGGCAGAAGATTTATTTTTTATTCAAAATGAATCATTGCTTTCTGTTTCGAACATGAAGTGAGACCTCGGTGGTATTTGAGTAAATGTTTGTTTCCTTGCAGTTCTCAGATGAACAAGAAGAGCTCAAAGCTAAGGGAAAGGATTAGCTCAGTTCCCTCAAGCCTTAAAGGGACTTTTCATCCCAGTAGATAGACAAGTCCCTTGACCCAGGAGTCAGCCAACAGGACCCAACCCAGGCACCTCTAGCCTTCCTATCACTGGCTGTGCCTGCTCCCTTAACTCTGGTCAGTAGGAAGGAAAGAGCTGTTGGGAGCATCAGCCTTGTGAGAAGGGGTTGATGGTGAGCAAAGGTTATCTGAGCTCCCCTTGGAGAAGGATAACAGAGGCATGCCTTTCATCTGCCTTATGAGGAACCCAGGAGAATCACACATGAGTGACAAAGCAGCCTGAAAAGAGAGGCAAATCGCTTGTCTTTCCCAGGACGGGTAGTCTTCTTGTTCGTTCACCTCTGTGCCTGAGAGAGGTGACACCTTTTCCTGGAGCTATTTGAGTTCCCCTGGTACCTTCAGAAGAGCCAGTGTCCCAAAAGCTTCAGTGCTGGGGTTCCCCAAATGTAAGCAATTCCAGCAGTGATGTTACCCAAATTAAACCAGACAGAAAAATGTCCTATCAATGTGCTCAAAGGCAAATTTTTTAAATGCTAATAATCCAATTGATCTAAATTTCACAATATAGTGCAGAGATTTTTAGATAGCAAACATGAATTTGCCTAGTTTATATTTATATTAACTTCTAAGTGTTTTACTTTATTATATATGTGTGTGTATATATATACATATATATATATGATTCTTAAAACTCTATAAGTTACTAATATGTCTTGGGATTTGATATGACATATTCTAAGTCACACCTCTGTAGAGAAGTCTCTAACCAGACCAAGGGATAGCCTAGCTCAGCCTGTACCCAGCAAACTCAAGCCAGGCTTCGACATGTAACACTCTCAGAAGAATAATCTAGTCCAATGAAAGTTCCACTTAATATTCTGATAAAAATCTGTCTTTGCTGCAAGCAAAAGGCGCTAGCCCAAGATTTTTCTTTTGTGAATTCTAGGCCAATGCCCCATTGATAATTCAACTGTGAGCTGACTTTGGAATGAAAAGAGCTACAAATATGATCACTGGCACAGAGTTGATTACTTTGGATGTATCAACCTAACCCCTTAGATTCATGTCCAATTTACTCAGCTTTAGAAAGCATCATAGCTAAGCTCGTTACTAGCAAAAACAAGTGCTTCACTGTGATTGATTCTTGTGCTTGTAAAGATTAAGAAGCCCATTATTTGAGCCAGGGCCCTTAATTTTCTATGGCGTGAAGAGCAGACAGCAGTACTATGAACATAGCCCAGGAAAGCATTCCGCTGCCAGGAGCCACATTAAAACAATGGTGGGGCAAGTAGAAAAAATTACACAAAGTACATCTTTCTTGAACAGAAATCAGGAATACATCTGTAAGATAGTACATATTGCATTAGCCTTATGTGAAAAAATTTAAATGAGTATGCCAATCCATTTAAAATATTGCCTTGTAATTGTACTAACATATGAACTCAAAACATAAACACTCAAATTTATTAGACTAACTATAATCTGTGTATTTGGTAATGCATATGTGATACTATAGATAACTGATTAAGAAGGACTCATGTGTATATTTATGTATACCATATTTTTCAGACCATAAGAAGCACTTTTACCCCCCAAAAGTGGGAGAGGATGAAATTAGGGTGTGTCTTATGGTCTAATTGCTGTTTTTACTGTTTTTCTTTTTTTCTCCTCTAAAACTGGGTGTATCACATGGTCAGGTGCATCTTATGGTCGGAAAAATACAATAAAAAGAAAAATACACATCATTGGCATTTGTATTATTCTAGAAGCATAGACATCATAAAATAGCCATGATTGCTTCTTGTTTAACTTCACTTAAATCATTTCTTTCTGCTATGAATTCATAATTTAAATTCATGTGTGTAACCTATATGCCTTAGTTTGAGCTCCTTTGTCTTTATTGAGAGGGAATAAAAGCATTAATGTGAACAATTTAAACCAATTTTTTCCTCAAAATAAGAGGAAAAAATGTTTTTTACTTGTAACATTCCAAGGGGAAATCTCCTTATAATTGACTTAGTCTATAAAACTGTTCTCCTCAACTTAGTAAAATGACAGTGTGACTGTCAATATATTCTAATGATTCATGATATGCGCTAAAATTAGCTACAGTTCAACCCTCACTGTACATATACCTTATTTTGAATTAATCAAAAATAAGAGTGAAATCTGTTGCCCTGTCCTAAGCAGACACAACTAATTTACAAAGGTCAAAAATCTAACTTAATGTCTTTGTGCCCATTCAGTCTTTATGTGCATGCATCTTAACAAGACAGATAATACACACAAGGGGTTTCTTCCATCTGCTTTGATAGAGTTTGGAAATCTTAAACGACTATAAGAAACTCAGCATCATAAGACTTGTAGTTTGATATTTAAAGAATGTAGGACCTCCACATTCTTAATTGTTTAACTCAAAATCCTTTCCACATTTCAAATAAAGGGAAAAAAAGAAGCAAGGAGGGAAGGAAGGGGTGGAGACAAAAGAAAATGTGGTATCTGAAAGCTGGATCAAATTATCAAACTAGGGGGTTCAATACTGCTGAGAGTAAATACAGTCATATGGGGAAAAAACTAGGTGCTGATGTGCAAAACATAGACTAGAACCATTATAGAGTAATTTATTTTGTTGACAAATGTTTGTAAAGACCCTTCAGTATGTCAGACACCTGGCTAGGAGTTGCTAGAACACCAAGGAATCACCTTAATAAAGTTCTCTGATAAGGGAGCTGACATACTCAGTGGAGGGGGTCAATTATTAACTAGACAAAGCCACATGCACTTTGATGGTATGTAAAATAGGGGCTGAGATCAAATAGACTTTTGTAAGATGGTGAGCCAAGGAATGATGTTTGCAGGGGTGTGGGGATGTGGGAAATGCACGAGCACATCTGGGAAGAAGAGAAGGAACAGCGCAGGGATTGTGACCTGCTGCTCACACCCAGATGTGTGTGGCAGACTCTGCCAGATCTTCCTGATCAACTAACTTCTTACTAGCTTTTCAGCAATAAAGGAGAATAAAGTTGTTCTTAATAAAGAATAACTGTGTTTTCTATACACCAAAGTCTACAACACATAAACTTGTCCTGTTTTTAATAACATCTGGTGAGAGACTAGAGAGAATCCTTACAGTGAGGAAGTCCATGTTCTCAATTCACAGATACGGAAACTCCCTAAATAACTGCTCACAGATAGAACTTATCTCATGAGTATCTGTATTCATTTCTCTTCTTCTACTTGACTCTGATTTCCTTGGATGTGCCACTGCATCAGGGTCTAGTATGTTGTTTTGTATGTAAGGGGTGTCTCTTATATGTACGTGGTATCATATGTCACAACATTTGCCCCTCTGTAGTGGTTATTCTCCAATACTCTTCCCTCTTAAGCAAGTTATTCTAAATTTTCTGATGCTTCGGTAAGTTGATGGTACTTTGTCAACTGTTCTATAAGAACTAGGATATTTAAGCTTCATTTTTGTATAATACAGTTCAGAAAAGAAAGCAGGATATGAACACAGAAAAATCAAGTAACATTTGCATATCAGCCTAGCTATACTGCTCAATTAAATGAAATTTCAACAGAAATCATTTAAGAAAGAAATTTATTCTACCCATAGAGATCTTTCTAAACTGTTGCCTTGGAATGAATAATCAGTATTGATACTACCCAAAATTTGAACAATGTATCCTCAATAAAATATGTGTCCCTCCTGATTCCATGTTTGTGGGTGTGTGTATGTGTGGGTATCTGTGTGTGTGTGTGTGTAATTAATAAATATTTTTTATCAATGTATTACTGTATTTTTATGCTGGCAACATGCATAAATCCAAACCACAGCTAAAGAGGATCCTCTCATTCCTCCTGTATTCTTTCTCAACAACAAGGTACAATCTTACAGCATACGAATGTGTAATGAGGAGCTGACAACACTTAAAAGAAGGTAAATTTTTCCTAAATTTGTTCTTTATTCACATAATTATTTCAAGTTTAAAGTTCACATGTTTAGTTTCAAAATTAGGAATTAATTTCTTGCAAAAACTCAGCCAAAAAAGAAAAGAAAAAAAAAAGAAAAAAGAAAAGAAGTGACCTGGTTTTCTGAGCCCAAGTTCCCAGTACTCTCGGCGCGTGAGCTAAATGTCTCAGCTTTTCCACCGTTCAGAGAATGTGGTGGGAACAAACGCTAAAGCAGCTCAGCTGGAAAATATCTTAGATGAAATATTTTTGTCAAGCACTTTTCTCATGTGAATTTGACTCTGGTCTGCTCTATACCAGTCACCAGAGCATGGCATCCACTTTTCCTCATGTCCTGGGGACTATAAAAAAAAAAAAAAAAAAAAAAAAAAAAAAAAAACCAAGAAGCTACACACGGGTCAGAAGAACTAGAAGAAAAGCAAAACAAGCACGTTAAACAGAAGCTGCGGCTGTCACAGGGTCAATAGAGAAGAGTCGAGGTTTAATGTCCTCTAAGTCCTTTCGTGTGATAAAATGGCATTAGGGAAAGTTGCTTAAGGCTCTCTTCCTAGTTTTCTTTCTTCACAAAACCAGACACATTGTTATACACAAAGACTCATTTCTGTTTTTTAAAGATACATGACAAGTTTGATAGCTTTTTATTCAAAGTAATAATGAGAACCTAAGATTTAAAAGTTTGCTTTCCCCCAGATGTGCTGTGTCAGTGTGTGTGTGAGTGTGTGTGTGTGTGTGTGAGTGTGTGTGTGTGTGTGTGTGTGTGTGTGTGTATCAAGGGAAACAAGACACACACAACTACCTATCAGATTTCCATCTTAGAAAGAGGATGTTCTGAACTAAACAACCACTCATCCAGTGGGTATCACCTGATCAAAGATACATCACAGAAACACACTGGAAGAAGAAAGCTAGGAAGCCATGTGAAGCTGTCATGGCAGAAAGCAATCATGCCAGAGGACTGTTGCCTCCTTGAAGAATGCCATCTTCCAGAGAGTAAAAAAGAGCTAGAATAACATTCCAGAATCTCTCTTTAGGTATTACATACAGCAGGAAGATATCCTGCCATGTAAATTGCAATGGAGATTTTATAATCTGTATTGCCATTATATTTTGTTATATGACTGCATTGGTTAGCTTTAACTATCAGCTCAATTCAGTCTATAGAAATCTGAGAGGAAAGCCTTAGCTGTGCAATTTGCCTAGATTAAATGGCCTGGGAACATGTATCAGAGAGGATTTTTTCTTTTCTTTTTCTCTTCATTATTTGCTTAATCACTGTGCCTCTTAATTGCGGCCCCTCCCTCCTCTCCTCTCAGACCCACCCTCACATACCCCTTCCCTCACCTTCTCAAAAAGGGGAACCCCCCTTGTGGGTACCAACCACGAAGTGGCATGTCAAGTCTCAGCAGTCTTCTCCCACTGAGGCCAGACAAGGCAGCCCAGGGAGAGGAAAGGGAACCAAAGTCAGGCAACAGAGTCAGAGACAGCCTACTCCCATTGTTAGGGGACTCACATGTTGACCAAGCTGCACATCTGCTACATATGTGTAGGGGGCCTAGGTTCAGTCTATGAATGTTCGTTAGTTGCTCGTTCAGTCTCAGTGAACCCTCATGGGCCCAGGATAGTTAGTTAACTCTGTAGGTCTTGTGATATCCTTGATTCCATGGAAGGGATTTTTCTTGATTCTTTGTTGAGGTAGGAGGACACAGGCCACTGTGGGTGGCTCTATTCCTTGGACAGGTGCTCTTTGAACTGTGTAGACGTATGAGCTAGTTACAAACCTGCATCCCCCATGCCTTTGGATGCAGTTCTTTGGCTGTGAATTGAGCTCCTTGTTAGGCAATAACGCTATGTGGAACAGCAAGCAGTTCTGCCTTCAAGTTGCTTTCTCTTTTTTTTTTTTTTTAATTCATTCACTTTACATCGTGACTGTAGCCCCCTCCCTCATCTCCTCCCAGTCCCACCCTCCCTTCCTCATCCCTTCTTCCCCACTCCCCTAGTCCTCAGAAAGGGAGAGCTCTCCTCCCCTAACATCTGACCCCAGTCTATCAAGTCTCATCAGGACCGCCTGAATCCTCTTCGCCTATGGCCTGGCAAGCCGCCCCACCAGGGGGGATCTTGAGCTCTTACTTTGACTTAATGATTGACCATGGCTTGGAAGTGCAAGCCAAATAACTCTCTCCTCCCCTGAGTTGCTTTGGCCAGAATATTGTATCACAGCAGCAAAAGGGAAATTAGAACAATGACCCAATGGAATCGGTGTTGAATTACAACCAAACGTTTAGCATGTAAAATTAACTTATTTTATATACAGAAATTACATTTTTAACAAATGTATTTTGAAGCCAAGGATTCGTGTGGGTTTTATGCTTAATTAGCCCATCTTTAGTGGATATTGGAGAAATAACAAATAAAAAGAAGACAGTATTTCACAGGTGCAGTTGTCATCAATTACAGGATTCAGCAACTTCTCGCACATTCTCTGAGAACTGGGTGTCAAGCTGATGGGGAGACTGTCACCAGGATTTTAGGTAACTTCTCAATCATTTTTTCTTCCATCAAACATATCAAGACACAGAGTCCAGGGAGGAAGGCATCACTCACCCACTAAAAGATAAAAGAAATATTGAGTGACAGCCTCTCTCCCCTGCACCTGAGACTATGACAAAGCAAATGCCTGTATGTGCATGTATTTGGAGACTGCGCTGGAGTTTAGGGATTGGCTCACTTGAGGAAATGGAAGAACGCATGTAGTGACTTCTAGTGGGAATCTAGTGACTGAACTGACTTCCAGAAATAAAGTAACGAGGACATGATTACTGTTACGTATCTGCAAAGTGTTAGCAGCTTGCTTTATGGTCATTTGTGTGTGGTTTTCAAACGTGACCAAAGAATAATCATTTTGTAATTTTTGCCATTAACTTGAAGAATACCAACAATTTAGTTACAGGGAAAACCCCTCAAGAATAGTGATTTCTGTGTTTAAGTAAGATTTTTGAAAATAATGTTTTTTTCACAGTGTATTTTATAAGGAAATATATGTGTTAGCTTAATAAATTAAATATTTATTTTCTTGAAAAATACTAAATCTTACCTCCAAAATTGCCAATAATGCATTATAAATTATAACTAACTATCCATTAATGATGAAAATATAAATGCTTCAGTGTAATTTTAATAGTGAGATAATATGCCTGAATTACATATCAAAATTTTTGAGACTATTATATGTAATAAATTAAAAACTTTATGTCCCATTTTTATCTTCAAATATGGAGACTTATAGATCAGCTATATGTGTTTAAAATGCACTTCTGTGTGATTATGAAAAAATAGCTAATTTTTAATAAGTAAAAATACAAATAATTATCAGTGTCTCAGAAACACTATATAAAAACTCTTCATATTCACATACAAATTTATTGCTAAAACTGTAAACTGAAATGTAACATAAGATTACCAAATGATGATCTTCCACTAAATAATAATTGTGGCTATAAAATTATATAAACAGTGTATTATATCTATAATTTGCATGCAATCTTTAGGTGTATTTTTTACAATTACATCACAGGCTGAGACAGAAGTCTTACCCCTTTTAGGACACTTAATGATTCTATCTTTGCATTAATTATCCCAACTTTATGAAGCCCGCATTTATTAAGGCTAATAATGCCATTCTCGTGTTTTCTATTTTTATAAAACAGAAGAACCTGCAATAGACCACTTAGTGTAATGATAGCTAACAGCAAATCACTGGCCAAGAGGCAACACTGCCAATGGAACACTCACCAGACCCAGTCACCAATCAAGTGAGATTGCAGTGTGTTGTGCAAGACTAGTACCCTAGTACAGTAGCCGCTAGCCACGCGGCACTGCATAAATTCAAAATTGAAAGAGTAGACATCAGTTAAATTTTTAAATCAGTTCCTTGATTCCATTAGCCACACTGCAGTACACGGCTATGTGTGCCTATGTCTGCAACAGTGGGCAATGAAAAGAACATCCCCATCACACACACACACACACACACACACACACACACACACACACACACAC
>OU015758.1:32476970-32497623 GCA_907169655.1 Acomys percivali
CTCTCTCTCTCTCTCTCTCTCTCTCTCTCTCTCTCTCTCTCTCTCTCAAATCGATGGACTATTTTCCATTATTATTGCTATTATCTGAGTCAGCAAATCCATTGGTAAAGTAAGAGACTGGATACCAGCTTGTCTCCTAGCATCTGCTCAGCTTAGAAACAAACAGTCAAGCATCCCTTGGCCACAGTGTGATCAGCTTGAGGAAATGGTTGTCCACTCTCTGCCTTCATGGCCTGCCTGAGAACACCATTCACCTTATACTGCTGGTAAACTCCATGCTTCCTTTAAAAAAAATCAATATGACATTATCATGCATAGACCTTTTAAATTTATTTTTTTTATTGGCTAGAGGTGAAATTCTGTGTCTACTGTCCTCTCTGTGTGCTGAGCTTCTGTCTGGCGTGAACTCCTGCAGGTTCCATGTGTGCTGTCACAGTCTGTCTGAGGTCATATGTATATCAACCCTCTTGTGCCTGGAAGATGCTACTTCCTGGAAGCCATTCGCCACCTCTGTCTCTTAAAATCTTTCCCTTTCCATTTCCTCTTCCATATTGATCCCTGCGGTGCCTCGACGGGTGGAGTGTAATAAAAACATCTCATTTAGGGCCGAGAGCTCCAGTCTCTCACTCCCTGAACACTGTCCACTTGTAGATCTCTGTGTGAATTCCCATCTTACTGAAAAAAGTCTCTCTGTAGAAGGCTGAGTGAGGCCCCGCTCTGCAGGTGTACCTGTGTATCATTAGGAGTCACTTGATTAATTTTATGTATGTGAGAGTGTTGCTTGTGTGTATGTCTGTGCAATATAATATGTGCCTGGTGCCTTTAGAAATCAGAGGAAGCAACAAATCCCCCAAGACTGGAGCTATAGATTGCTATGAATTAGCATGTGGAAATCAAGCCTGCATCTTCCACAAGAGCAACCAAGGCTTTGTCTGCACCCCTTGAGCCAACAATGTTATCCCTTGGTATGTAGCTGCTAAAGTGAAAAATTAAATAAATAAATCCAAAGAACTCACACACAACCATTCATAACCACCACACTCAAGAGTGCCAAATGATAGCAACAACGTATAAGTTCACCAACAGATCCATCAGCAACGTGTGGACAGGCACGGTGTAACGGCACATTATTCACCCATGAAACATAGTGGAGGATGCTACACTGTATGGCTGCATCTTGAAAACAGTGTGCTGAGGAACAGTCACACACACATAGTCACATGGTGTGTGTGTCCACTAGTACATAAAATAGGCAAATCTACAGAAAGCAAGGTAGTGGCAGTCAGTAGTTGTGTAGCATGAGATACAAGTGACCAGTTTTGAAGAAGTCATGACCAGGTCATGAAGAAGTCCTGTAACTAACTGCATTGCAGCTCATGGTTTCTCAGTGTTATGCAGTCACTAAAAGCCACTGGAGGGAATTAAGTTGGGAGAGCCTTGCTCTAACAGCAGCAAAACAAAAGAAAATGAAAAAAAAAAGAAGGAAAAGAAAAATAAACATTCATTCTAATCCAGAATACAACCTGGCCCAGAAAGATTGGCTGCGGAGCACCTGGACACAGCATCCGGTATGTCTTGCAAACCGCGAGGGGCGCATCCTTCCAGACCTGGTAAGTCTCTGCAGAGGGACTCTGTGCCAAAGTCCACCACTTTAAAGTGCATCCATCCATCAAAGCCCTGGGCCTAAGCACACTACAATGCAAACTCTTATTAAATAAGGGAAAGGATTTTAGACTATCTTTTCCAAATTCAGCAGTCCCCACCTTTTACCTGTCCGGTCAATGTCTAAAGTGTGTTTTACAGAGCAAAGGCAGAACAGCTTCCTTATAAGGTAACAAATGCACACAGTCCCCCGAAGACTTCCAGTTTGCGTCCACCAGCCTCTTATTGTTATCAGAAGTTTCCTTGTCACCCTCATGAGTGTCCCAATGTGAACCATAAGTGGTGACCCAGTAACTATTTCAAGGTGATGTTGTCACGCGTCTCTCTCATCTGTCTGACGGCATCTTGTCTATGTGAACTGCAGCCCTACTTCCTGGCCTGTTACATACAATGTGTCCTTGTAGGTGCGCTCCGTCCTGCACCTGTAGAGCCTGTATGCAGTCTCACTGCCATCTTTGCTCTTACATTCTCATCCCAAGGCAGAGCTAATCACTTAGGAAAAAACAAAATGTTAGAGATAAATAGTGCGCCATGTGATGCTGGGAAAGTAAGCTTTCTATAGAACACAAACTTAACATAATTTGATCCAAAGGTCCTCTTCAGATTACTTTAGGCAAATTGTGACACTGCGACACTGGTTTATTTGTGAAGCAAGTCAAAGTGAAACCATCGCTCACGTCTACGGTCTTCAATGACTGCGTATAGAGGATTTCGTAGCTAGCTCCTGTATGCAAGAACTTCCTTCTGGGTAAATAGGAGTCACCTCATTTTTTTTATCCTATGTGCAGGCTTGAGTCTTATCTTTATAGAGAATAGATGAGAGAAAAAGTCAAGAAGGATGAAATGGGCTGAGTGTTTCCCCAAACTAGATTGCCACTGAACACACCCCAGATTAACACATTCCTCTCAAACAGGAATGTGCTGCTTGCTTCTTCCTTCTGCCTCCTTCCTCCTGCTGCACCTCTAAGTATTTAGGAGCTCAGTGATGCCACACATCCATATTTGACCACCGAGGAATCCTAAGGAAAAGCTAACAACAGTCTATGTTTGAGCTGGATGGCTTTGGTTACAGCTGAGGTATACCCAGGCCAAGCTAAGTTTCCTGTGAGATTACCATTGCCCACAGGCTCCCTCTCTCTGTCCACCTCTCCTGAAGGGGAGAGGCCCTAATCACTGCTATGTCCCCATAGCATCCTATGTCATTCCATTATCTTAACTCGAATAACTAGAAAAGGGAATCCAATGGGCCCCACTTACAGTCAGTCGATATCAACATTTGGTGGTACTGTGGGTCATGGCTTCATCAAGGGTCAGCTGCCCTTGTCTCAGATTCATTGACCCTTTTACACAGCCGGGGCTGAGGAAAGCATCTTCTCTCTTCACCGCGTGAGAAGGTCTGATCTACCCATCTCCACCTTGTAAACAATGGAGTCTCCCGCAAGAACTTGAGATTTGATATTCTAGGCCAGGATGTTTTTTTTTTTTCTTTTGCATTTTCTTTTCATTCACTGAAATCACCTCTACGAGGATGCCTGTCCCGTTCCCACTATAATCTATGTTGAACCAGGTTGTGATGTCAGTCTTTGCGAGGCTGGGGTTTCAAGAACAGAGCTTCTCTGATCAGCCGTGGCTGTCCTGCAATTTGTTCTGTAGACCAGACCTTCCTCTCCTTCCTGAGCGCTGGGACTAAAGGTGCACTTCACTCTTCCTGTCGGCTACATAAAAGGGTATTCGCGACATCTCTTTTTTTTTTTTATTTTTTATTAATTTATTCTTGTTACATCTCAATGGTTAACCCATCTCTTATATCCTCCCATTCTTCCCTCCCTCCCATTTTCCCCTTATTCCCTATGCCTGTTCCTGAGGGGGATTGCCTCCCCCTGTATATGCTCATAGGGTATCAAGCCTCTTCTTGGTAATCTGCTATCCTTCCTCTGAGTGCCACCAGATTTGCGACATCTCTTAACTGACAACTTGATTCTATCGCCCAACAGGTTACATTTAGATTTGTTTACCCCATAGCTGATAGAAACAAAGTGAGAGCCTATCTGGCCTAGTAGAAGCAGGTGTGCCTTCCAAGTACCCCCTCACCCCTGATGACATCATCCTATGTCTATGTTCTTGACCAGCTCAGGATTTATCAAGCTTTTTCATTAGTTCAAATGAATACTCAAACAAAATATGTTTACGTTTATGTTTCCATAACGTGCAGTCATTTTTTTAAAAATCTAATGTTCTGATATTTGAAAGTGTTTGGTTTGGACTTTCCTTTATGCTCACTTGTTTGTTTGCTTGCTTGCTTGTTTGTTTGTTTTGTCGGGAGAATGTGATTTTGTTTTTCAGATTATAAACAGGAAGGTACATTTTAAAGTTCTTTCTGTGGACACAAAGGCCAGCTAGCAGGGGACAACATATAAAATAGATCTGCCGTCCATGCTCCAAAACCAGAGGGGTTTCAATAAATCTAAATGTTACTACCTATCGTGATACAGTTCTGAGGAAATGTTTCTTTAATTAAAAACCATCCTCCTGTTGCCCTCAAAGAGCCTGTATCCAGTTGCTGGGTTGCCCGTCCTTGTTCAACTTCTGAGTTTCCAAGTGAATAACTCATTCAGAGACTGACAAGAAAACACACACACAGACACACACACACACACACACACACACACACACGCGCCCTAGAATGCTTCTCTAGGCAGAAAAAGAAAATCCTATGAAACAACATTTCTAAAAATTCTATTTTCCTTATCTGTCTGTTTCCCCAGCAAGCCTGTCGGATTCTCTGCCTCGTCTGTGTGAAGACTGTGCCAGCAGCCACAGTTCAGGAGCATGGTAGAAGCACAGGGCCTCATCCGAGACGCTGTGGAAAACAAATGTATGTGCATCAATAGAGGCACGTGATTTAGTTCCTTTGTTCTCTTGAGCTCCAAGTAAGACGCAGGTCTAGAAAACAAGAGGAGATGGCAGATACAAGAGAAGGAAGGGGAACGGAGGCAGGCACACAGCCTGAGACCCCATCACACAAGTGTGAGGAAATGTCACACTTTTAAACATGGTATTAAATCACTAGCTAGCACTTGGAAACAGTGATATGAGCTCTGAATAATTCTATGTGGGAGATACCATTCAGGGTCAAGTCATGCAGTCACCACGGTTTTAAATAAATTAAATTATTGAAAAACAAACTGCCAATTCGAGCGATGTGATTGAACTCAGATGTTTCATAAAGGGGCCATGATGGAGGTGGGCAGTGTAGACAGGAGGCATTTTGGAGTCAGAGCAGAACTATCTAGTTCCTCCTAAAGACACACACACACACACATATGCACACACACACACACACACACACGCACATACACATGCACATACACATTCACTCGTACACAGGCTCACATGCACGCTCACTACACACACACACAGGCACACACGCATACTTGTACACACATGTGCGCGCACACACACACACACATACATAGTCTGCTTTACATTTTTACAGATTGAAGACTTCAACATAGGTTAAATTTCACTGGCATCATGATGCTACATATGTGATGTCAACCATGTTGTCTTATCACAGTTCAGTTTTCTCATCTCTAGAATGGAGTAACGACGCTTTTCTTTTCTTTCGTTTATTTTGTTTTTTGTTTTGTTTTGTTTGTTTTTTTATACAAGGTTTCTCTGTGTAACAGCTCTGGCTGTCCTGGACTCTCTTTGTAGACCAGGCTGGCCTCGAACTCATAGGGATCCACTTGCCTCTGCCTCCCGAGTGCTGGCATTAAAGGCGTATGCCACCATGCCCAGCTTAATGATGCTTTTCTCCTGGAATATTTTTAGAATTAAACCAGTGTGTGTAAAGCACTCAGCAGTGGCCATCAGAGTGGACCTGTACAATCAGCAAAGGCTTGTTGTACGAATAATAAAACCCAAGTTTTCACCTCATCCTCCTCACTAGTCTGCAGAGGTCTGAGTCACCACTTTGCATTCCATATGTCCCAAACTAAAACATCATCCAGTGCCACCTCCACACTCCTCCCTGCCATCACATTGGCTCGGTCAATGCCACCTCCACGCTCTTCCCTGACATCATGTTGGCTCGGTCAGGGCCACCTCCACGCTTTTCCCTGCCATCACGTTGGCTTGGTCTCTCTACTTGGCTTGAATCAATCTCCTGGTTTCTCAAAACCCAGAGTTTCCTCTCTGACCTCAGTCTAGCTGGGATCTGCAGAAGGCAGCCATGTCCTTTACAGCAGCCTTGCCCCCTCATTTAGTACATGGAGTATAATCCAGACATTACAAACGTAATGTGTTAAGAATTTCTGTCAATTTAACTCAATACTAATTGTTGTCTACTGTCCCCTACCAAAACCTGTTGATTCCTGAGGTCCCCCTCTACCCCCCACCATGGACCAAATCAGCTCTGTCATTTACTCTGAGTATGGGCCTCTTTCTTTTTCAGCGCCCACCCCCCAAACTCAACCCATTGAAGCCTATCATTCAAAGTCAAAATACATTCCAAATATCTTCATTTTTCTCCATTGTGTTCCTCCTTGACCCTTGTAGAATCAACGTCAGCACCGCCTCCCCACTTACCCTCACCATAGGTATACCATATCAGGGACCCACTAGAAGAGGGCATCTGAGGGGCATCTGTGTTCTAACGAGGCCTTGAAGAGATTCTCAACACTCCAGTTTGAGACCCACTGCTCCCTTCAAACCATCACCTCACCTGAAATACCATAATAACATTTGAGTCATCTTCTTGGTTTATCTTGCCCCCTATACCCATTTGCATATGGAGGTGGGGATATTCTTTTACTTAAAATACCCCCAGTGGCTTTGTAAAACCTTTAAACTAAACTAATTCCTACCTATTTACAAATCCCCACATAAACTGAGTACCCACTACTTTTCTATTCCATGTTTCTCCTCCAACTCTGACTAGTGACACGGATCTTCTTGTACTATCACTGGAACATGTCATGTTGGTGACTACCCCTGATGCTTCCCATTGTACTATTCCCTGAGAAACTTCTGGACTCCAGTAATAAGTCAGTGTCTTAGAACCAATAATCAGTCTCTGCTCAGCACTTATTGTGATATTCCAGATCTCCTACAGGGATGGCCAGACAGTGAGGACCCTTTTAGTCATGGTGGCCCTAAAACCAGAACAATCGCTAGCAGATAGCTACACATTTATTGACCAGCAGCAGAAATAGATAACTTTCCACAGTGTGAGGAAATGAAGCAAGTCTTCCTTAAGGAGACTGTGTCAAGTTACTCTGAAAGGAGACACACAAGACAACAAATCAAAAATATGATTGAAGTCAGATTTAGCAGCCTTCAAATTCCAGCATTGCCTCTTGAAAATGATCATCTCTCTTTCTCTTCCTCCTTTCTTTCCTCCTCCTTTTCCTTCTCCTTCCTTCCTACCTCTTTCCCTCCCTGTCTTTCTCTCTCTCTCTCTCTCTCTCTCTCTCTCTCTCTCTCTCTCTCTGTGTGTGTGTGTGTGTGTGTGTGTGTGTACATGTGTGAGTGTATGTGTGTGCTATTCAACTCACAAATCAAATGTCTGTGTTTTGTTATTGATGGCTGTAGGTAACAATATGTAACACGTCCCCCCACAGGCCATTTGTTAGAACCCTTGAGCCCCAGCAGGTGGCGACGTTTCAGGAGGTGAAGCCGATTTGGGGGAAAGTTGGATCATATTGAGGTGAATCGTGTAGCCTGTCCCTTATTCCAGCAAGCGGTCTCTGTCCTCTAGTCTGTGAAAATGTAAGCAAGCTACATCACAAGCTCCCGCCACGCCTTCTCCACCTTGATGAATGGTGTTCCTGAACCATGGGCCAAACGAAGCTCTCTTTCCTGAGTTTCCTATTGGTCACTTACTCACAGTAATGAGAAAGTGATACAGTCATTTTGTATCTTCCTCTCAGAATTATTGTTGAATAGAGTGATGTAAGAAGGAGCTAGAGAGATGGCTCAGAGGTAAAGAGAACTGATGGCTCTTCCAGAGGTCCTGAGTTCAATTCCCAGCAACCACATGGTGACTCACAACCATCTATAATGAGATCTGATGCCCTCTTCTGGCATGCAGGCACACACGCAGGCAGAACACAGTATATGTAATAAATAAATAAATCTTTTTTTAAAAAAAAAAAAAAGGAAATTCACCTATAGTGGACACACATTGGAAATTATATCTTGTAACTTTATAGATTATTTGGCATTTTCTAAAAAGCAAGTTCTGTATTACCTATGACAATGCAAGTCTAAGTCAAACCAAAATAAACACTCGCTGTAATTATATTACCTCAAGACAACAAAAACACACTCTAGCTTATCATTTGTCTTTTGTGTTTATAAAATAGTTTTTACATAATAAGAATCCCAAAAGAGATTGAAATTTGTAATTTCTTGCATCTTTTGAAAACCTAACAGAAATTTCTTTTCTTGTTTTCTGTTTCTTTTTAATTTTCCTCAAGCAGAGAAGTGGTCTCATTTCTGGCCCCCTTTGTTTTTGAAACTTGGGTTGTGTTAACATCTTTTACCATGATCCTTACACTAGCAGTTTCGTCTTGCATTGTGAGATTATGAAAGTCATGCTTTTTAAATGTATGAGCCAACTCCTGTTTACACAAAAATCTCTGGACTCTGGTCATTTTCCCAAATCCCCTTCCTCAAAACATAGCCTATCCAGGACTGGATTGGGATAGTGGTTATCTCAAAGGCACACATGTCCATGGTTGATAGTGAATCAACAAAACTAAAAGTTCTTTGCTATCGTTTGGGTGAAAATTGCTTGAATCGGAAACAGGAGTGAATCCTAAAGACAAATGGCAGTTAGAACACACAATAATGTGACAGTTGTTCATGTCCAAGAGACACACTGAGTGGCATGTTCTGGTAAAATGTGTGACAATTAATATTTAAGCCTGACTGGGTCTGGGATCTGTTAAGATGTTGCTTCTGAAGAATAAATTAATAAAATATATTTTTTAAAAAGATATTACCTCTGGGTGGGTCTGTGAAACTTATTTCCTGAAAGGACTAAATGAGCAGGCAAAAATCTTTTTCAAGAATGGGCAGTAGCACAAATATAAAAGGTTTAAGGGAAAAACAGAGATGCTTTTTTTTTTAACCTGCCACCCTCACTCCGTGCTGTTGACTGTATCTACTTTGTTGCTGCTTCTGCCTTTGTCATTCTTCAGTGACACTGGAAACCTGGCTTGTTCAGCCTTCAGTGGCCTCACCAGCAGCTCTCCAGAAAACCTCCTGGCCTTTGGCACCAGACTGGAACTGTTGAGTGGTCCACTAGATTCTCAGCCTTCCCAGAGGTGTTCAAGGATACAGGTCTTATTGTGCAAAGAACCTAATAAGTCTCCTTTGTAATGTATATTCAACCAGTTCTCTTTTCTTCAAGAATTCTGGCTAATACAAAAGACTGTGTGCTTGAAGTGGTGATATAGATAAAAAAGAAGACATGCATTATAGACAGATTGTGAAAAGTAAACAAGTGTAAACCTGAAAGTTTACAATCTATACAAAAAAAATGAAAATTGATTGTTTACTATACAACATACAATGCACTAGATACTAGGGCAATAACAGTGACCTAAAATAAATATACAAATGGAGACTTGGGTATGACTCAATCTCTACTAAATTTGTAATAGGAAACAGTAATTAAATAAGTATACCTATACATGTAAATTTATAACCAAAAATCCCCATAAGGAAGAAAAAATTCAAAGCAGCATAAAATTGTAAAATACTTAGGCCTCATCTGAATCATAGGAATCAAGGAAGATCTGAGAGAGAAGCCTTGGGATTGGGCACAATAACTCACACCTGTAGTCAGCCCTTTGGACGGCCTGGGCTACCTGAGGCGCTGTCTCAAGCTTTCATGTACATTTTTAAGAGGAGCATATGACTTGCGATCTAAAAGCAGACTTGTAGCAGACAACCGTGTGAGAGTCGCAAGTCAGAGTAACTGGAAATAGCAAGCATTGCAGACAGAAAATGCACGCTCCTGACTCAAGGCCCTGAGTTAGGAGTAACAAAGTCTGTTCGTACAAGTTGTATAAAACCCATTGCCACGTTGAACAGGAACTCTCATAAGATGCCGCTCCAGAGATTTCTCCCTCATCAGGATTAAAGGAAGTAGATGAGCCAACGCCAGCAAAGCAGGTGGCATGGTGTCCAACACAGAACAAAGTCATTGCTAAGCATCATTCTCATAGTGTCTATCCCTGTGTCTTCTCCTCTTATGTTGTTGGTTTTCCTCTTTGCTAGCCCTACACTGAGCAGGGCCAGCCCACTGCTGTTCTTCACGTTGATCATTGCTACTACTTCCTTCAAATCTGTGCTGCATGATGAATAATTTTTTGCTAATATGAAAGCACGCAATGACTTCACCTCTGGTTGGTTAGGTGATGTGATTTTTTTTGATCCATTTTATCATATTATAATATTAAAGGCCAGATGTTAATCTTATCAGTCAAAATATATAGGAAATAGAAAGTGGTTGGCGACATGACTCCAGCTGTTAAGAGCTAAGATGCGTTGTTATCTGATTGGTTCTCCTCACCTCACATCGTGCTGCGGAGGAAGATGCCGTCTTGGATTTGGGGAGAAGAGAGCTACTTGGTTTGCAGTTCCAGACAGAGACTTCTGTCTGAAGGGCCTGGTTTTGAGTCCCAGCACTCACATACATGGTAGTTCACAACCATCTGCGATTCCAGGTCCAGAAAAATCTAATGCTCTCACCCTCTTTGGACCTCCATGGGCACCAACCACTTACAAGATGCACAGAGATGTCTGCAGGCAAAATGCACAGACACACAAAATGGATAAGCCTTAAGAAGACAGCACTAGAGAAAGACTGTACAAGTACAAATGTGAGGGAGAGCTTAGGATTAAACTAAAACTCAGTGTAGTGCAGAGTGATTAGTATTAGTATCCTAAGACACACCTAGCCGGTAAGCCCCAAAGCACCAGAAGCTGCACTGACAGGAGAAGGAAACCACACCTGCTGCACTGAAGGTGCTCGCTGGGACCCTGGGCCATTTCAAAGTAAGACAGCCTTCAGTACAGCTCTCTAAAGAGAACTTGCACTAAAGTCAAAGCTCTCCACTTCCTTCGGCTGTGCCAAGTCCAAGATCCTCTTCAACGCGATGAGATGGAAGAAGGGGAAGCAGGTAGACAGTAAAACATCTGATTGATAACTTTCAAACAGATTCCCTGTTCAGTTCTCAACTTACATCTGGATGTTTTGCAGAAAAATATGCGTCTAATACAAGAGGCTCTAAATGGCGGAGTCTTCAAACTCAAGAGAAGTGTGTGTGTGTGTGTGTGTGTGTGTGTGTGTGTGTGTGTGTGTGTGTGTGTGTGTGTGTGTGTGTGTACATACATATATATATATCGGAGTCACCATCTGGCTCTGCAGTCCTCCTAACCACTCAGTGCCTCAAAAGGGGATCCAAGCAGTCAGCACTTTATGTGAGGTCTTTCAGAGTACAGACCTTCCCTCACGCTTGCCGCCTCATCTCTCGCTGAAACTTTCATTCAGCCAGCGCTCTACACAAATTTAACCACAGCTGGTGACGTTTCATGAATGTCCAGCTTACCTTTGAGCTTTGGTACATGCAAGGCCCTTTTCCGTAGAGTTTCTTTTCTCCTCATTGCAAACTCAATTTAGAAATTACCTTTCTGAAGAATCCTGTGCTGAATGCTATGTAGCCCAGGTTCTGTGTGTCCCTTCGCTCCTGACAACAGTGTTTGCCACATGGAGCCATTATCTGCTTAGTTTTGCATTACAAGGTGGAGACGGGCTTCCTGAAAGAGAAGACAAGGAGGGTGAACTTCACAAAGTTCTTTGTGATTCGTGCACCATACTAAGGTTTTTCTTTATGGTAATGAGAAAGAATAAAGCCTCTTACCTCAAAACCTCTGTATAGTTTATTTGCCTTGCTCTTTTAGCAGGTGGCAGAAGATTTGTCAATACATGGGGAGGATTTAAGTTAACAGCTAATATTTTTTCCTCCATTGAGAAACCACTGTAAAAAGCCTGTACCCAGGACAAGAGATGTTAAAGCTTATTTCAGTGGTAACATTTATTCATTTACTTGTTTATTTAATGTCTGATCAGCGAAAAGAATACTTAGAATAGAAAACTTAAAAAAATTAAGGCGAGTATTCAGCCGAGAGTTCTTGCTCAGGTATATAATCTCATCACGTGGAAAGCAGAGGTGGGAAGATGGCTGTGTGCCCGAGGACAGCATGTGTACACAGTGAGGGTTAAGAGCAACAAGACCACAGAGTGAGAAGGTCTCAAAAGAAGAAGGAAAAGATAGGAGCGGCAGACCATTCGCAAACTTTAAACTTTTATTAGTGTTTTAATATGCATTCTTACAGTAAGTTACTGTGCATGAACCCAGGTAAAGATACGCATAGCCACCACCAAAGTCTAGTTCAGAAGACAGCCACCCTCCCGGAGTCCCGGAAGGACTCTCCACAGTATACCATTTAATTAGTGCCTCCGCACTCTACTCCCACCAATAGCCCATCCACTAACCTACTTTCTGTCTCTAAAGACTTGCAAGTTCTGGGCATTTTACACAAATGGAATCAGATAATATGTAGTTTTGTGACTCAATTTTTTTCACTTAGCATAATGTTTCTGTGTGTCAGTTCATCAATATTTCAGTGATGCATCTATCATGTTTCATTAAGCTGCTTATCATGTGATGGATATTCAGGCTACCATCAATATTTAAATGTTTGGAATAGTGATGCTACTTCCAAGTATAGTAGGTATCACATGCCTTTAATCCACAAGCTTAGTTCAAGATCAGCTTTGTCCACAAGGTGAGTTCCAGGACAGCCAGAGCTACAGAGAGAGAACCTGCCTCAAAAAAACAAAAGGAGAACAAAAAAAAGAATGCTGCTAGGGACATTAGTGTACACCTTTCTGAGTGAGGATGCATTTTTAAATCTCTTGAGTAAATTCAAAGAATAGAATTGTTAGGCCTTTATCAGCTCTGTGCTTAAGAATTTGAGCACAGAGCAGAGAGTTATAAAAATGCTGTGCTATTCATATTTGTATCAGCAATTAAGTTTTCACCACACATTGTTTTTTGTCTTGCTTTGTAACTCTACAAATGCCTTCTCTCTTTAGAAGACTGGTCTCGGTATCTGTCTCCGTCTGTCCAAGCTGCCATAACACAGTGATGCCTAGTTCACGGTTTGAACAACACAACTATGGTTCCTCGGGGTTCTGTGAGCTAGAGCATCAAAACTCCAGGTTCCATGAGCTTTCTGGCATGGGCTTTCTTTCTGGCTTGTAGATGTACACTTCATCCTTAAATGCCCTTTCTTGTGACCATGTGCCAAGAGATGGACAAGCTCTGGTCTCTCCTGTTCTCATTACAGTTTCCCGTCCCATCTAATTAGTGTCCCACCTCCAAAGCTTCATATGCTGTTTATTTCAAACTTACTGATTTTGTGTCCAAACAGAGAGTCACGTTTGGGTTAGAGTTTCAGTAGATGAGTCTAGGGAGTGAGGAGACACAATGGAGTTCGCCCTCATAGATAAATGACGATCTATTGCAAAACTCTGTACAAAAATAATGCTCCAGAAGCAAGATTCTAAAGTTAAAAAACTTTTTTTTCCTTAAAATACATTATTTGCAAATTTCCTTTAAAATTCATTTTGTTGTGCTAGCTACATACCCTTCACGTCCAAGTGTGGATAAAAGTGTCTTTCTGAAATTTCTCACCTGCATCTACTTGCAATCTGGAAGAACAGACTTCACACTCTTTCAAAAGATATTTAAATTTTCTGTGTAGCTCAAATGTTGTTGTCTCTAACTCCATTTCTCTGCTAGAGAAAATGATGTCTTTTACACCACTGAGAGCTGTGTAATCTTGAGAGTTTTCATTTGAACTGATGAAGGAAAAGAGGCCATCCTAGAGTTAGCTTTATTGGAAGCTTCTACTAAGCAAAAAAAAAAAAAAAAAAAAACCTTTAGATTTCCAAAGAAAACTAATTGGAACCCTGGAGCAGATGGGAAAAGCAGAAATTTTGGAACACCTCGGTGACCTCATTACAAGCATAATGAAGAAGGCAACGATGGAGTTAATTAGAAGAGAGGCAAGAGAAAAAAAAAAGATTAAATGAGAGAACAAAAACAACAAATGTAACTCAGAGAAAAGAGAAGCATTCAGCAAGAAATAGAATGTGCTGATCTCTGCAGAATGATTCAGAACGGAGGGAGATGGGAGCTAGAATCCAACAAAAGGACCATATACCAGGTGGCCACTGGGATAAGTCTGTAGAAAGCAGAAAGAGCAGGCACCTGGGAAGGGATTACCAGATATCCGCATCAAACAGAAAATGGAGAACTGGTAGGCAGAGGACTTCAGCTGCTTACACATGAGGAGCTCTGCTTTGTTGGGTGACAAAAATTAAGTACTTCAGTGTGTGACAAATAAAACTCACGCATGTAATAGACACAAGAGTGGTCCAAGCTTGTCCTTCTTCGCTGCTTCAGACTCCCTTAAATGGTTCAGATTTTATGTGGCTTTTCTGTTTCTTTGAGGCTGGGTTTCACTCCATAGCCCAGGCTAGGCTGACACTCATTATGTAGCCCAGGCTGGCATCAAGTTCATAGCCATCCTTCTGTGTATGCTTCCCAAGTGCCCAGGGACACTATGCCTGGCTAACTGTTTACCCTCGCCCACTTAGACACCAAAAGCTATTTCCTGGTGACATTCTTTTCATAAGCAGTGTTTGCTCTTCTGTCATGGGCTATAGAGTGTAAAATTTAAAATTAGGTCATAAAAAAATTAAAAAACAATTTAAAAATTTAAAAAATAAAATATTCTAACAATTTAAAAAATTAAATAAATAAAACTAGGTCATAATAACACCTTTCAACCTGCAGCTTGACCGTTTATATACAACTCAAACTCATTTTGAGAACAGAAAGACATTTTCGTAGGCCAAAAATTTCTGGTAAAAGTTTACAACAAAGAGAATTTTCCTTTTCTTCCAAATATAATGATATCCACTAAATATAATGATGGTTTTAAGACATGAGCAATAATTAGAGAAGGGATCTGCAAGTTATTCAGTGGATAAAAATGACTTTTAGCAAGCTCATCCCCAAATATGACTTCTAAATCGCATAGCTTGATTAGTTACACACAGTTCAGTAAACAGCCTAGAAACTTCTCACATATTTCTTTGCTTATATTTGAAGTAATACACGTCTGCATGCGGTAGTTGAATTGACCTTGAAACCAAACCATAATATATGGTTTTTATAGAGTTCACTCCAGTTTGTGATCAATCTGAATCTTCATTTTCTTACACATGTCCCACGGGATGTCACTGAGCTAGCATCAGACTGTGCTGACCAGCCATTTTTGCTGTAGTCATACAGTGCTCTGTGTCAAGAAATTATCTCATGAATAATGCAGACAGTACATTTTCCACACATGCCATATCTTTAAAACTCTCACAGAATCACAGTACATTATAAGGGTAAATGAAATGTTAATGCTGCCCAAATCCTTTATGACTTAAAAGAAGAAAAAAAATGAAACTGAAATGTAAGTGGAGAGAAAGGTCAAATTGTTTTGACTATCATTGTTAGAGGGTAGGTTCTAAGCAAAAAAAAAAAAAAGACAGTATCACATCAGTGCTTCTTTAAGAATTTATACTCTTGGGGTTGTTCTTGTGGCTTAGTGAGATTTCTATGCGAGCCTAAGGACCTGAGTTCCATTCCCAGAACCCAAGAGGAAAGGCCTGGTAACCTGGTGCATACTTGTAATCCAACTTCGAGGAATCAGAGACAGGTAGATGTCACACATACAGGATCCTTTAGCCAGTCTGCCAGTCTGTGTAACTGAAATGACTAGCTCTATTTTCACTGAGACACTGTATTCCAAATGTTACAATAGAGGGCTACTGAGGAAGACAGCAGAGAATGGCTTCACCTCTGGCTGGCATCTACATACACATGAATGCACGTGATGCACATACCCACGCATATACAAATTAAAAATAAAAAGTGAAGAGTTTCTACTCTAACAGCCTATATCATCGTTTACCTCCCTTGTGACAATTATTTCTAGCAATTAGTCTCTGCTACTAAATCAGAGGCTCATTTCTTCAGCCGTTCTCTTTCTGGCTCACTAATTCCTTTAATCACTCTGACTCAGCCCCCTCCAATTATCTGTCAGGCCAATCCTCAAATCTAAGCCTGCTAATTGTTTACTGTTCTCCCGTATTTCTGCTGCCCTGAGATTGGTAAAGATTTCTGAAAAGAGGTCAGTCGGTCATGTTGATTCACTTCTGCAAATGTCCACTGTGTATCTTTCCACCCCTTGCTTTTAACTCCCAAGACTGCAGTCAATGAATAAACACCAACATCTGTCCGCTGTGGGCTCTGGAGGCATCCCTGCCTCGTCCCTTTATAATCACTCTTTTCCTTTTTCTCTGCTGTGATTTCTGTTCCTTCCTAATCTCAGCTCACCATGCAGAGCATCCTTCTTCCTGGACTTCTAGACTGGAGCTGAGTGTTGAACTACTGTTATCTGTACCCTGCATCTTTGATGACATTCATGTTTTACCCTGTAAGGCTCATCCACCTTTGGTACCACATTCAAAAGACACAGTTATAGCCACTCAAAGGTGTTTTGTCCCTTTCACCAACCCGTAAGTTGCTCCCTGACCAGGTGTATCTTCTTTGTCTGTGTCTTCAAGTTTCAACCATGACTCAGTCTATTTGAGGCTTCAAAGCTCATTTGAAAACTTCTATCAATTCCTGTTAGAATATTATTAAGGTTCATCTATATTCTTTCCCAAATAAACCACTCTCTAGAAATCTTCCACTCTTGCACTTCTCATTTACAGTAGATGACCTGATTTGTCAGTCAATCTAAAGCCGTTTCACAATGGTAAGGCTTTCACCTTCTTAACAACTCACAGGTTCGTGCCACTTTCTCTATAGTTAGGTTAAGAAAAAAATTAGGCCAAACACATGCATAGTTCTAACACTTGAAACCACTCACAAGGTCCTTGGAATTACGGCAGACATAAGATTGGTTCCAAACCTCAGCCATGAATCTGGTGATCTGCTACTTAAAGTTATTTTATTTGAAAATCAAATGGGAAAACGTAATAAAGGAAAGCACACAAAATATCAAAGACATAAAGGAAGGAGGAAGCAGGGTACCAAGTTGAGTTCACAAGGATTCTGTAAAACTTTTAAAATACCAATCAAGGTGTGAAAGCCACCATCAGTCACTTGGGAAAGAGCAGAGCAGAGAAGCAACAGTGAACAGAGCACACATACCAAGAAGTGCAACAAAGCCAACAGAAGGGTGAGAGCGGAGGCATTCCTTTCCTTATATGGCTCTCACAGCGGGCAAGAGCGAAGCCCGCCATGAGAAGGATAGACTGGATGGCACTGACTAAGCCAAGAAGATAGAGCCAATTGTGGCTCTCACAAAAGAAGGAAAGAAATAGGACCACACTGTTAACAAAGTGACTCTCTTTTAAAAATAAATCTAGAATTCCATTGCCACAGCCACGCTCTTAGACAACGCTGGCTCTGGGTTAATTCAGTGTTGTGCATGTGGGAAGTGTGCTCTTTAGCATGTAGGAAAGTTCCCTCACAGCTAGCAGCACATGGGGCAGGTGTGGGTAACAGTACAATAATAGAACTCCCTTTGTATCATGTTTTTTTAAAAACAAAATGCATGTTTCATTGTATAAAGGGAACCTTTTGTGATGTACAGTGTTTTATTATCACATCCCATAATAATGACGACTATAAAATGCATTGTGACCTAATGTGATTCATGTATGTAAAATGGATTCTTCCTTAGTTGCCTCCCAAATAACTTCATTCTCACAGTCTTTTTTTTTCAACTGAGTTGTGATGATATAAGTGATCCACAAACGGACAACATAAGTATACCCAGATGCCGTGTAAGCTTTGAGTCACGGATAAACACTCTCTGCTCTGCTTTTCAATGTTCTGGGTTTACTTAGTAGGTATCTAACACAAAAAGTATCTGACAACTGTTCAAACACTACAGAATTGTTAGCATAAACTGAAACACAATTGTGAATTTTATTAATGACCCTACACTCTTCAGAATATAATCTGTCCTATTTCATATGTATATAAATATATATGTAGATACACATAAGCAAATATATGATCTTTCTCCATCAATACTAATTGCTTAATATTTTGAATTTCCTAATAGTAGGCATGGATTTATATCAATAGAGCAGTTCTTTTGTTTTGATAAAGCTTTTGTTTCTGTCTTTAGCACCTGTGGCGGTGTAAATGAGACTGCCCACCATCAGCTTGTGTGTTTGAATGCTTGGTTGGTGGACCTGTTTGGAAAGGATTCTGAGGTGTGGCCTGTTGGAGGAGGTGTGTTCTTCTTGGATGAGCTATGTCACTAGTGGTAGGATTTGACATTTAAAAGCCTTCACCAGGCCCAGTCTCTCTGCCAGCAGCATGAGCTCTCAGTAACTTTTCTAGCCTACCTGTATCCAAGCTGTCTATCATGAGGGTCCATGGACTAATACTCTGAAAATGTAAGCAAGTCCACAATTGAGTACTTCCTTTTAAAAGTCTCCTTTGGTGTTTCATTACATCAGTAGAAGAGTAACTAAGATACTGCCTTACTACCTCATGATGAGTACAATTAAAACCGGAATAGCATTAATTAAGGAAGCATGATACATTTAGAGAGTAGTTAGCATGGGGTTATGACATCAATATCTCTGAAAGTGCTAATATGTTCCACAAATATCAAAGCAGAAACCATGGGAAAGCAGTGTAAAAATTATTTCAATACAATTGAGATGTAATATGAATAAATTAATACAATATTTTTTAAATGATTTCAATATGGTATTGGCTTGTGGAATTGTTGAGTTCACAGTGAGAGTTCTCCTTTTGGTCTCCAGATCCAATCTCCATGTTCCTGGGACAAATACACATAGTTTAAGCAGAGTTCATTGGAGATCTAACAATACAGTTTTTAACCTGAGTAAGTACAAGATGCTTTACTTGTAGGTCCACCAACAATGGCAAGAGTGAACTCATGAGTGCCTGTTGACCACCTCACATCCCCCAGGAAGTGACTGGACCTGCTCCAGCAGCCAGGTAACTAGATGCATGTAGTAAAAGAAAGTCAAAAATTAGTCTTGCCGGTCTCTCTGTCTGTCACTAATAAAGCAGCAGAAGCTAATTTAAAAGAGAAAGGCTCCATTTTGCATTTGGTCTAAGCAGTCTCTTCCTACCAGCAAAGCAATGCCTCCCACATGCTGCCCCTGGGAGCTGCTGCTGCCTGCAGATTTCTGAGCAGAGCCTGGGTCTGGTTAATTCTGAATTTAAAATACTCTGGAAACTAGTGCTTCTTCCCAAAGCATTTATCTATAACCAACAGTAAGGAGTTAAATATAAGCAAAATGTGTATCTCTATGGATATTTTGTCTTAAGCAGTTTCCTCATGTTTTATTCTTGATAAGCCTGCTTTGTCAGATGAAAGCAGTCAAATTTTTAAATAAAAACTGCAGATGACTGTAAATATATAAGCAACAATAGAAATAAGTCCTTGCTCCAAATTAATACACTTTGTATTCCGTTCTATCAATTTAGTCACAGCTTAAAGATACAGCATCCAAGGAACCATGAAAACAATAAACATTCAATCTAACAGTGAGACATTTTATTGGCTATTTTAGGACTTTTCATTTCTTCTGACTAATAAAGTGAAATTCAAATATTACATTTGAAGCTAAATCATAAATCCATCAGAGAACTTATTTCCCCAAATTCTAACTTCCAAAATATATGGGAAATTGCCTAAAGGTAGAGAAAGTTGTTGCTTTTTATCACACTGAGCATCTGAATCCCCAAGATGATTGATTTAACGAGGTTTGCACATTAGAAGCTCTTTCCTCTGTTACAATAAGAGGAAATCACAGGAAAGATTAATGCACTCTGCGTGGTGCCACTGTATTAAAATGTCTTTGAAATGTCTTCACTCCAGGAGCACTTCTTATCCATGCCAGTACATAGTGAAGTTGGTCTCGGGATAAAGAATTTATTAGGTCTGGCCATGAGGCCGTTGTGTTGGACACGAATACCTGTGATTCCTAGATCTTCAAAACAGTTTCCAAACAAAACTTGACTTCATGACTTGTCACAAGGAAAGCTAACATTTGGGAGCATTGTAAGTGAGGATGCCCATAGGCTTGCCACAATATCTGGGGTCTTGTCGTAAACTGCAGTTGTTAGCAACCGGGAAGTGAAGTCCTACAGCCTCCTATCAGTAGAGATACCGCTCTCTCCCGCTGAGACACTCATGGGTGCTGTCTCTGCAGTGTCAGAACATGTTCTGGCCTTGATCTCCCTCTTCTTCATATGCAGAGGCAAAGATCATCTCAACACCTTCTTTCAATAGCTGGGATGGTAACGTATGTTGATTATCTATCTCATCTATATCTCATTATGCCTGGGCCTGTTCTTCCCCATACCAGCCTGATTATATGAGAGAGGCAACTCAGAGAATATTTTACTAGTATATATTAGATGTAACAAAATAATGGGCCTCACGTTGCCATCTTCATGCGTGCATTTCACACACTATGATCATATTCACCCATCGTTATCTTCTTTTTGGTCCCTCCTTTTCCTGGCTTTCTCTCTTCCTAAATAACCATTCTTCTACTTTCCTTCATTTGTTTTGATCTCTAGATTTTTCCTCATGAGAAAGAACACATGATGACATTTGTCTTTCTGAGCCTTGCTTATTTGCCTAAGGTGCTGATAGCTGATATCCAATCATTTCCCTACAAATAACGTGATTTTGTTCTTTAAACCTAAATTCTCTCTCTCTCTCTCTCTCTCTCTCTCTCTCTCTCTCTCTCTCTCTCTCTCTCTCTCTCTCTCTC
>OU015758.1:32497633-32532320 GCA_907169655.1 Acomys percivali
CTCTCTCTCTCTCTCTCTCTCTCTCTCTCTCTCTCTCTCTCTCTCTCATCTCACCTCTCTGTCTGTCTTTCTCTCTCCTCCTCCTCTTTCTTTCCTGTTTGTGTGTTGAGCTTTTTAAGTTTATGTCAACTTGACACAAGCCAGAGTCATCTGGGAAAAGGCAACTTCAAATGAGAAAGTTTGACCAGTGTAGTCAAGACTTTGGGGCTTGTTCTCAAGGAGTGATTAATGTGGGAGGTCCTAGGCCACTGTAGACAATGACATCCCTGGACAAGGTAATCCTGGCCTGTCTTTAAAGAGTAGTGTGAATAAGGCATGGGGAGCAACTCAATAAATAAGAATCCTCCATTGTACTGGTTAGTTTGCTGTTTTTGCTGTTGTTGTTGCTGCTGCTGCTGTTGTTGTTGTTGTCAACTTGACAAAAGCTAGGTCATCTGAGAAAGAACCTCAATTGAGAAAATGTCCCCAGGAGATTAGCCTTAGCAAGACCTTCAGAGCATATTCTTGACTTATGGTTGCTATGGAAGGACCCCATCCCACTGCAGACAGTGCTATCCCTGGCCAGGTAGCCCTGAGTTGTATAACAAACCCAACTGAGCAAAGCAGAAAGAGCAAGCCAGTAAGCAGCATCCCTCTGTGGCCTCTGCTTCACTACCTGCCTTCACATGCCCGCCTTTACTCCTCTCCTAACTTCCCTCAATGATAAAGTCTATGACCTGGGAGCCGTAATATGAAATAAACCCTTTCTTCTCCAAGTTTCCTTTGGTCATGGTGTGTTTTCACAATAACAGAAAGCAAGATTTATAACATATACATATATCATTTTATTTATATGACTACATACCTCTATGTATGTCACATTTTTTATTCATTCCTTTATTGATGGGCACCTAGGTTGATCATATAACTTACCTATTGTGAATAATATCACGATAAACAAGGATATTTCAGCATCTGTATTGTATGATAATGCTCATTTCTTCTATTATATACACAGAAGTGTTATTCTGGATCACATTATAGTTCAGTTTTTAGCATTTGAGAAACTTCCATACTAATTTCCATAGTAGCTTCTCTAATTATATTGCTACACCAGCAATATGGAAAGTGTGTAAAATTCTGCCTCATCCTCCACCCCCCACCACCACACCACTATATCTCCACTGGCCCACCCCCTGGCCCATCCTATGCTCTTGTTGTGGGGTTGAGGCTCCATGGGCTTTTCCTGTCCACCTTCACATGTCTACTGTTGTTCCTGTTCAGGTCGCATTGAGAAAGTCGTATCAGCGAGACATCACAGCCATAGCTTCTGACGTCACTAGGGACACAATCTCCGAGCAAACTCCCTGACCCTTTGGTTCTTACAATCCCCCAACCCTCCCCTCTGCAGTGATTCCTGAGCCTGAGGTGTGGGAGCTGTTTTGTAGATACACCTGCTGAAACTGGCTTCCACCATTCTGCACTGTAATTGGTTGTGGGTTTTGTTTTGTTTTGTTTTTGTGATGGTCTCTGTCTATAGCAAGGAGAAGTTACTTGATGAAGCGTGAGAACTACATGCATTCATCTGTGGGTGTAAGAACAGATATTTAAGATGTAGTTAGGGATTCTGCTGGTTCAGTGAACTGAGGGCTGTAGGCTCTCCTCCATTAAGCATAACCTTACTAGCTCTGCGTAGTTGGCTTGGTTTCTCATACCTGGCACGATTTCTTTCTTGTTGAGCAGGTATTAGGTCCAGTTAGAGAGCTGTTGGATACTACCAAGATATGAATGCCATTACTGCACCCGTAAGGTATTGTGCCATGCTGGTCACTGTTGGGGCTCCTAGCTGTCCAAGCTGGATAGGACTGCTGTTGCTTCCCTCCTTTGGAAGCTTGCGTGGAGCATCTGGTACCATGAAATACAGTACTTAGGGAGGACTCTTTCAGGTTAGTTTCTGTAACACACATAATTCTGCTTATAAAGATACATACATAGTCTAAATAGTTTATCTGAGCTGACTATGTTCTAAGAGCGTACTACCATCTAATAAAGAAAAATCCTAACACCACACATAAGAAATCTTATTTTGAGTTATTAGTCAATGTTATCCAAGAGACTCCAAAAACATCACAGCTTATTGCTATAGCCCTCCGGTGCCCTGCCCCTAAGATATAGGAGGAAATTCCCTATTGCTGAAGATACCATTAACTTCATATAGAGTTTCCACGGGCCTCTCAACAGTAGTATTTTTTAAATCTGTAAGGAAACACAGTGGGAACACACAGAATGTATGGCCATTAACCCTTAAACAAACACTATAAGAGCAAGGAGCTGGAGAGACTGCTCGATGGTTAAGTGCTCACATGTGTGTAGGCACATGTACGTGAAAATGCAAGGGATCTTGGAGGCCTGAGGCTGCCATAAGGAGTCTTAACTACCGTCTATCCATTAACTTAGGGTCTCTCAATTAAACCCTAAACTCACTCATAAGGCTTAGCTAGTTAGCCATCCAGTTTGTTCCAGACATCCCCTATAGGAATGATAGAAAGACAGACTAAATGACAGACAGACTGTTGCAGGTACCAGACATTTACTTGGGTGCTGGGGATCCGAACTCTCCAGCCCTCGAGCTTGCCACCTACGCAGCAGGTACTTGACTCGTGAACTCATATCCCCAACCCCATATGCAGTTTTTTAAACTCCTTTCAGAGAAAATGGCTATGTCATGGACAAAACCAGTGTGTTGGCAGAGAACGGCCTTGTGAGCCTTGTAGATTCTGAAGTCTGCGCAGCTCTTTCCCATATAGTATGTCACGCTGCCTCTTTATACAGTTATTTCTTCAAGTATTGTTATTACTTTATAAGGTGTTTTTCCTGCCTAACTTCTATCTCTTAGTATCATTTTCATGTATCCATGTTCATTACCCCCTGAGGAAACAGAAAGTAAAAAATACAAAGAAAATTATTTTTTTCGTGCCTAATAAAATGAACCATATGAAACTGACATCTTCACATGGGAAACACACATAGTTATTTACATTTAGATGAAGTACTGCGCTACATATATGATACATGGTACATTCCTGTTTATATTAGGATATTATAGGTGTCTTTTAACTTTTTATTGGTTTTAAACTTTGGAATTCCATTTTGGCACCATTCAAAAGTCATGTTCAAAGAGTCTGGAAATTTCTAAAAGAACCATAAAAGTGATAGATGCGTGAATACGAATTAGAGCTCTTCAGCTGAGATCAGGGAAGATGGTGCCAACAACCTTAAGCACAGGAGATAATTTCCTGCAGCTGGGGGAGATGGCTCAGTGTTACAGCGCTCACTGCACAAGTACATGGCACAGAGTTCAAATCCACGACGTCCATGACTGTGCCCCCAGCACTTGCCAGCTGGGTGGAGAGAATATCCCCATCACACATACTCACAAAAGAAGTACTTGATCTGAAGATAGAGTTTATAAGGCACTCTTTAAGAATCTGAACAATTAGATCATAGAAAAAGCAGTACAAAAAACTTCGAGCTCTCATGAGCAAGAATTGGCATTATTAGAGGGCCCCCACCGCATAGCACACCCTGCATTCCCCTTTGAGATTTGAAGTTCAGATAGTCTGGCTAGCCTAGTTTAGGTCAGCGTTCCATGATCTTCAACCCAGGAGACTAAATACCCCTTTGATCTGTGACTGGACCAGTGTGAATGGTGCCATGCAGCTGAAAACTATGTTCTGATATTGGAGTCTGTTGACCGTTCCTTGAGAAGAGAGGATGAGATGAGGATTCCCTCCAAACCCTGGAGGCAGAACCAAGAGAGCATCCCAAAGCATGTGTTTGTGTGGTATTTAGGTGGTTGTGAAGAGATTTCTATGAGTAAAAATAACCAGGGACGACACTAATGTTCTTTTGATGGCTAGTTTTTTGGTGTTGTTGTTGTCATTGTTGTCGTTGTTGTTGTTGTTGTTGTTTTAATGTGCATTAGTATGAATATGTCAGGTCCCTTGGTACTGGAGTTACAGACAGGTGTGAGCTGCCATGTGGGTGCTGGGAATTGAACCTGGGTCCTTTCAAAGCTCAGACAGTGCTCTTAACCACTGAGCCATCTCTCCCTCCCCGACACTAATGTTCTTAGTACTTGGATTTTGTTTTCCTCTTTCAGAGCCCCATGAAAGAACATCCTCAGATCAGGTAGTCACTTCAGACACAATTCTTATAATTTTCGTCCAGCTAAAGTACTGCATGAATGCTCTTAGATCACAGGTCACTATTTTTGGGAGGAATTATTTCATCGCTGAAAGGCAGCTGAGATGCTTCCAGTCATATCCCCACCATGCCCCATCCAAGCATCAGTTACCAAGGCCTTCCTAGTCACATATGTAGAACAAGTAGCCCGGAAGCCTAAAGCAACTGCAGAAAACCTACATTTCAAGCAGATGGTGCCTACCAGGGTAAGTCACTTTTGTGAGGTTCCTCGCCTTCATATCCACAAGTTTCATCCAACCACCTGGCAATAAGAGCCTCGGTTTCCTAAACTTTCACTCTGCCATTCCCAACCCCACAGTCTGTAAATACAACTGAAATAACCTAAATGGCTATGATTTTTGTCTCTGCCATTTGGTTACTCCTTTTATGACCCTAAACATGGAAATTTTTCTTTGTATGAAAGAGTGATGGGAATGATGTTCCTGTCTCTCAGATTTATATGATTAAATAAATTAATATATAAATACAATAGTAAATATCAGTTAGATATTCTCCAGGACTACTGAGTCAAGCTAGGATGTATTTTACAATTAGAGTCTTCACCCTTATGACATATATACATATGCATGTGTGTATTATATACATATACGGATATAAGTTTCTCTGGACTTGGATTTTGTCCTTTGCCCAAAGTTGTATGTTTTGCTATCTTCTCTCAGAAAACCCACATAACACACTCCTTTTTTTTTTTAGACCCAATTTTTCTCTTTTCCAGATACATGCTTCATAGTCACTCTGGTCTTTTATAAGCTGGTCTTTTATAAGCTTAAATATGTGAACAAACCAATGAAGAATCTGGCCTTAGGCTTTCAAGACATAACTCTTACATTGTGGCAGAAGGAATATCAAAGCATTAGGACCATATTACATTGGTACTAAAATCCACCCACTCTTTGAAACTGTATATAACTAATTTGGGATTTTTAAAAATCTCTTATTCTGGAAAAATTATTCTTCTATGTTTACATCATATTATACCCTTACTACAAAGGAATTTCAGACACTGAAAAAAAATGACTTTGGGGTCAGGAGCTCTTTAACATATTCAGATGGTCCTGGGGACAGTGTCATGAAAGCCATTGAGGCATAGAGTACCTCAGTGATCCGCTGAGGTCACATACAAGTTATAATGGACTTGTACACAATGTAAAAATACAGATTTAAACAAACTAAAATGTGGTCAGAGTGCCAGTAAAGTTTAAAATTTATGCTAAAGTCAACTGATTAATGATCACAAACTAAAAAGGTAGCAGTGACACGGAGGCAGACAGTCTTGTTCCCCCACACATGTTGATTGTACACCTTCTAGGGGTATCCCTGCTTCTCCATACAAAGAGCATCTGAATTCATTCAAAACTTTTTTTAAAAATTAACCTAATTTCTTCAACAATATAAATGAGAAGGAATTGTCATAGGTTAAAAGATGTTTCAAGAAATGTAACAAGGAAAAATATTGCATGAACTGTGTCTTAATTACTATTCTATTGGTGTGATAAAACACCATGACTAGAGAATCTTATAAAATGAAGCATTTAATTAGGGGCTGGCTTACAGCTTCAGAGGGTGAGCCCATCATCTTCTTGGCAGGAAGCATGGCATCTGGTGGCAGGCATGGCACTGGGGCGGCAGTAAGAGCTTACATCCACATCCAAAGCAGGAGGCAGAGAGGGAGGGAGGGAGAAAGGCAGGCAGGAAGGGAGGGAGGGACGGAGGGAGACAGAGAGAGAGAGAGAGAGAGAGAGAGAGAGAGAGAGAGAGAGAGAGAGCCTGGCATGGGCACTGGAACCTCAAAGCCTACCCTCAGTGACACACCCACTCCAACAAGACCGTATCTCCTAATCCTTCCCAAACAGTTCCACTTCCTGGGGACCAAGCATCAAACATATGAGCCTATGGGGTCATTCTTATTTATTCCACCAGAGACTGAAATATTTTCCTTTAGCTAGCTACAGAAACTGAGCACATATTACTTCATAGGTAAGTCTAAGAAGCTGTTAATAATTGATATGTGATAACAGTATTGTGGTAGTCCTTGGATGATAAAATGGTCTACTTAAATATTATAAAATATGACCCCTACCCAGATATAGCCAATGGACAGGACATTCTCCACAATTGAGTGGAGAGTGGGGTCTGACTTTCACATGAACTCTGGTACCCCATATTTGACCACGTCCCCTGGATGGGGAGGCCTGGTGGCACTCAGAGGAAGGATAGCAGGCTACCAAGAAGAGACTTAATACCCTATGAGCATATAAAGGGGGAGGAGGTCCCCCTCAGTCACAATTATAGGAGAGAGGAGTAAGGGGAAAATGGGAGGGAGGGAGGAATGGGAGGATACAAGGGATGGGATAACAATTGAGATGTAATATGAATAAATTAATAAAATATATTTTTAAAAAATATGATGCCTGCTTCAAGATTCTCATGCAAAACAAAATTTTATAGGGAAATAATAAATAAAGCAGATTAGTGAAAATAACTGTTGAAGCTGGGTGACAAGTGCATGCTTAAAATTTTCTAAAATTAGAAGATTTGGAGACAGGAAGAACACCTGAGATGAGAAATAATGTTTTCTCTTCCATTTCACCTCACACACATTGCTAAAAGTGTGAGGCAATGGCTTCCTAGGGTGCAGCCAAGGACGGGAAAATATAACTTATCCAGCCACTGCACTTGTAAGTCAGACACATCCCACTCTGGTTTCATCCTGTCAAGTGCCCGGTGCCTTATTAGTTCACCTGGTTTTAGCATGAGCAGTTTACCACCTCCAGTTACCGTTGACCCAGCGCTACATGCAATTATTGTGCTGTTATCTTAAATTACTTATTTTTAATGAAACAAGGGATTACTTGCCCGCTGAAACAAAACAGTGTGTGTTCGGTGAAAAACAAGCAGTGGAAAGGAATATAAGACACCGCTTATGCTTTCTTTAATGTCCTCATCGCCACCTCCTTCTCGGAGCAACCAGTGTTAAGGTATACTTTTAGTTACTTGGGGTTAAAGGTTACTTGACCAGCTCTACCTCGGATGGTATCATTGGTTGGGACTTCTTGATGAGTTTATGTGACAATGTAAACATTAGGGCTCTTGTGTAGGACAAGGAATTTTTTTTTCTTTCCCATCTATTTTACCCGATACTCAGTGATACTGAGATTGATAAGAACAGCTGGAGTCACAGAAACTTTTCCAATTTGCACACAGACTAAACTCCAACTCTGCAAATGTAATCTTTCGCCTTCCCCATCCCACCCCACCCCCATAGAAAATAACAATAGCGCACAACCAAGGATACCAGCAGGTGTGCAACATGCAAATGGCAAGCAAGGAAGCTGAAGTGACTGACATTCTCAAGACATTTTCCAGCAAGATAAATTGTCAAAGCTGAGAACGTCTGAACAGCAGGGCACAGCAAAGAGGCATTACATCTTCACATTTCAAGTCATTTGGCTGGGCTCTGCAGACTCACTTATAAAACTTAGTGAAGAGAAATCTACATGAACTGTTGAGCCATCCATGGGGCTGCATTTGGTAAGGAGAGAGGGCATATGTGCCCATCTGCTCCGGATCTAGCTACCTTCCCTCTCTTGTCATTTTTAGAATGTAAACATTTTTGAATGTTGGGGAGGAACTGGGTTCTGTGGTGGTTCTGAACGGTTTCCAGCACTTTGAGCACTTAGAACATTTTTTAAGGAATAACAACATTTTGCATTGGACTGGAGGGAAGAGAACTTCCCCTTCGCGAGCTAAAATGAGAATATCTTTTATTCACCAAAAGCTGTTCTTTGGCTGACCAATTTAGCAAAAGAATAAAGAACTCCCCCCCTCCCCCATGCTTAGAAGGGACCTGTTCTTAAACAATGAAATGGTAATTCAAGGAGACATGCAGTAGCACTGAGCCAGTTTGTGAAAGTACTTTTCTGGACAAGAAAGACGGTTTCCGAAGGCAGGGGCTCAACTGCAAGCCGCCCTCATGCACATTCCGAAGGAAACGGGTGCACTTGGGCCAGTCATGGATAAAAGGAGCAGAAGTTTGCCTGCTTCCATAAGCCTAGGTTTACAAGTGGGCAGAGGTGTTGCTCCTAGCTCTTGGAGTCTTTAAGAAATAGTTGTCATCTGCTTTATTAAAAGAACGTCAGGGTTTGTGGGATCTCGCTTGGGCCTTCACCCCGTGGTTCTTGTCATTCAGATGTGGAGCAGAAGGGAACAGATACACCAAGCTGGGCATGAGTCCAGTGAAAGGCTGCAAACAATTCCAGGGGTCAGCAGAAGAGGGGCCCCGCCAGAGCAGGAGAGTCGTATTCAGTGGCAAAGGACGAGCAAGCTCTCTTACAACCCTGGGGCGACTTGTGTTGCTACGCTTATGGAATTGTAAACATAATATGATGCTGGTGTCATAGCGAAGAAACACAAATATGTTTGCACACTTTAAATCTCGTCAGCATATAGTGTGTACAGTAAGAATTGGGGGCTGGCCGTCCCAATGCAGGTCTTCATAATTTCCCATTTTGGATTATGTTACTGGTAAAGTGTTTTTAATTAAGTCCCTTGTAAGTCATTATTAAAACTTTGAGATTTATTAAACAGGCCATATTATTTCACCTTTAGAATGATTTTTTTTAATGTCTTTTTCCTAGTCTTGCAAGGGTGGGAGGGGCAGTGTTGTCTGGACTGAGTGTCTCTAAATAAACAAATAAATAAAATAAAGCAGGTTATATATTTTAAAAAGTGTGTGTACAACACACTATTTTTTCCTTAGACAGCCAATAACCTGAATATATAAACATTTGAAATGGTGACTTGCTAATGTAAAGTGAAAGCTGTAACCTCAGGCCTAGAGCCGAATTCACAAGGGACTGACTACAATTTAGAGGAATGTAGTCAAACTGATGGGGGCAAAACTATCTCCCATTGTGCCCACTGAGAATGTAAACAAGAAGTCTAGCGAGTGACAAACAGTATAAATCCTCCGCTGCGAAGGCTGGTTTATACGCTACACTCCATTTATGTCAGTAGCAGTCATACGCATGGAGCGTCCGGATGCTTCACCCAGGGGCCATTCCCATAGAAAACAAACGTGTAGAAAGAAGGACAAAGCCGCCAATGGCCGCTGGTTAAAACAAAACTGTTGGAGGATTAGGATCCAGCCAAAGGATGAAGACTGCAGGCCTCAGGGGAAGGTTTGACCTCAACCCTAAGACCGTTTGCTGTCCTGCCTTCTGTTGCTTCTCAATTATTCCGAAAATCAGCTCCTCTGGCTGTAGCTGGAGAAATCATAGTCTGTGAGAACAAACTACTTCTCTTCCTCAGTAACGTCACACAAAATCGTCAAAAACTTTCTTGTTTTCTCTTTATTGTTTAAAGAAGGCTAAGTCTTCCTGTATTTGATTACGAATTTTATTTGTTTCCTCCATTAATATCCTTTCCCAGTACCTTTGTAAATGGACCCATGGTTCTCTTATCAAAAGTATATATTTTGGATTTTCTATTTATTTCCAGTTTTAAGAGAAATTATATCATATATTTACCATAGTTTATATAATAAATAGTCCAGCAGGGGTGAAAGTGAAAATCTGTTTCAAAATACATTGATATCTTACATTTTACTGTGCATATATTAACATAAATAAATTTTATTTATTGAAGGGTACTTTAGTAATAACATACATATCAGGTAAAGTTATGTTACCAAGTAAACTTAGTAGTAAGTTTAATGTAACTAATCTTGATTTTGATTTCAAAATTAGCAGAAGCATAATTCATACCTTAGATTTGTTGTTGTTGTTGTTGTTGTTGTTGTTGTTGTTGTTGTTGTTGTTGTTCAAGACAAGGTATCTCTGTGTAGCCTTGGCTGTCCTGGACTCACTTTGTAGACCAGGATGTTCTTGAACTCACAGAGATCCACCTGCTTCTGTCTCTTGAGTGCTGGGATTAAAGGCATGTGCCACCAAAAAATAAAAAAATAAAAAAATAAAAATAAAGAAGGCTAAGGAACGGACACTTTTTTTAAAATCTTGGTTAAATGAAAACAATCAAATATGTCTCATAAAAGTAATGGACGAATAACAAGCACACTGGGATAGTCACACAGGCTACTTAATCGGCAGGTGTCACTCGACTGAAACGCGGCACAGATGGCATCATTGTTTCATACCAAAGTGCCCATCAGTAGTTGCACAGTACAAAAAATAAAAACAGCAAGGTCTAGAGGGATATCTCAGCAGCTAAAAGCACAGACAGCTCCACCAGAGGAGCCCAGATCAGTTTGCAGCACCCACCATCTATAACTCCAGTCCCAGGATGTCTGGGACCCTTGCTACACAGACATACATGAAGGCAAAACACCCATACACATAAGGGAGTAGTTTTTTTCTAAATCACCAAAGGCATTTTTGTAGCAATTTGGATTCTGCTGTAAGTGCCAAAAAATCCAAATTAAAAATAAGTCAATGAGCAAGCACACATCTTAATTAATAATTTGCCAGGACAGCACAAAATCCACAACAGTCATTCTGAAAGGGATGTTTCCTTCAACACTTGCCAAATCCCCACTCTACCTGGAGCTGGTGGGCTATGTCAGCGTTAGGGCGTTAAGAATGTTCTTTGTTGAGTGTTTCCAGTTACTAGTACTAGTACTAACTGATAGTGCAATGAATTTCTGCTTTCTACAGTAAGCCCCAAGCCAACAGCAAATGTTCAAGATCGTGGAGAGCCAATTTTCCCACTATGACAGCCTTCCAAATATCCAAGACACTGCTGCCATGGATCAGGCGGTCTTTGGGGTTATAGATCAAACATCCCCACATCTTTGGAATGTTTTCTTACAACATACTTTTCAGAATCCACACCTTCTCCAGTGCTTTCATATGTCAGTGTCCCACTTAGGTTGAGACATTTACTCCTCAACATAAGTGTAGTCTAAGTGTGGATAATGCCAGGTTTCCTCTAGCGAAGCCTGGGATTACACACCTTGCACTCACATGACTTTTCCCCATGTTGAACTTATGATTAGCCATAATGTTTTTAATATTACTCTGCTCTCAAAGGATTTTTTGGCATTAACACCTGAATTGCTTTCAGTCTTTTTTTAATTAGCATTGATTCTATTTTTAATATAATCAGAAAAATCACAAAGGTACATTACATTATATTTATGATGTGAGGTCCTATTTCTCCAACAATAAAAATAACGTGTAACAGAGCAAATAAAGTACTAAAAACCATCACTAGCATTCTGAAAACTGAAATCATGCATTCATCAACCAATTTTTCTATGTTAAGTTTTACACTTATGTATAATTCCAATTGCTTATTACCAACTCCATATCTTATCTTTTTGCTTGTTGGCTTTTTGAGACAAAGTCTAATTTAGTAGTCCCCCAAGCTGTTGTAAAAATCACTATGAACTCAGGCTGGCCTGAGACCCAAAGCAATCTGTGTGGCTCAATCTTCTGAATATTGGGGTTCACAGGAGTGAGTCACCACACCCAACTGTTCATGTTTTTAAAAAAATACATGGATGTTGTATAATAACTATTCACTCTGAGAGTTATGCTACCCTCCCACCCCAGTGCAGCAATCGAGTGAAGAAACAGAAACATTTTTAGTTAGGAAGGGCTTTCTGATGTTCAAGACAGATCACCACCTAGAGTCCACATTCTGTTTTTCTATGTTGTACCATGGACCACTTTAGTCTTCGACGAAAGATAAAAATCATCCCCTTTCAGTGCATGTGAGCATGGAGTCTGGAATCCAGTTGTCTTAAAATACAAAGTTTTTAAAGTGCTAAGCATTATTAAAGTTACTAATGGTGTGTCTATGGAGCTACGAGAAAACTTCTTCGAATAATTTTGGAGCTGCAGAGGAGTGTTTTCACAAGTTGTTCTAACTTTTCTCTTTGTGGGCATCCTTTTCCCAGATTGACTCCCTGGCCTGTTTAGTTCTGTTCATCAGTTACAATAGTCCTCATGGTAAACTGAATTAATGAATGATTAAGATAATGACGGAAAAGAGAGAGGATGAGAGACAATTCTGCTAACACATGAGTCCTAAGCTCCTTACCAGGCATCTTACTGTGGGAAAGTCAAGGAACAGGGGAGACGCAGGCCTGGGGAGGAGGCACCCCAATAACTTCATACAGCATCAACTCCATCTTTCAGGGAAGTTTTGAGATATATTCATATATTTAAAAATGAAATTGCATTGATACATGTTGGGAGAGTTTTCAAGACAGTGTTTCTCTGTGTAGCCTTGGCTGTCCTGCACTCATTCTGTAGACCAAGCTGGCTTTGAACTCACAGAGATCCTCCTGCCTCTGCCTCCTGAGTGCTGACTTTAAAGGCATGTGCCACTGATCTTCAATGCATTCATGGATTTATTTTGAATCTCATATTATTTCTTCAGTTATTTAAAGAATACTTCTTAATACAATTTATTCTAGGGCTAGATATGTATTTTAGTCATTGAACACTTAACCATTCTGCACAAACCTGCCTTCATTTTCCAAAACATGCCCTCATGTCTTTCTAACATAAAACCCAAAGCGAATGTTTTTCTAGATCAAAATAAAATGTGTTAATTGCCTCAATCGCTCAAGAGTTATGGATTGTGGTACAAGTAGATACATAGAAATTAACCATTTTACAACCCTTGCCACGCCATTGAGTTGGTCAGGATGAGCTGAGTTTGGCAAAGCAGATCCACTTGTTATTAAAATTTGTACAATCTCCACCACTAGGGTAGCTGAAGAGGCTTTTGGAAACACTGCCAACTCTTCAGAGGTTGTTTGTTCTATCATCTTTCTCATCTGTGTTTTCTTTTCTTAGATCTTCCCCTTGATTTTAGAACTTCACTTGATTTTTTTTTCCACTGCCTCCTTGAATGGCAGTATTTCCAGTTCTTCCTTCCTCTTACTGTGACAGTCACAGACTTGCATTGCCGTTCTTTTGAGTCACTTCTGGAAAACTATATAGGACATTCAACAGAAAAGAGTGAGTGAGTGAGTGAGTGAGTGAGTGAGTGAGTGAGTGAGTGTGTGTGTGTGTCTGTGTGTGTCTGTGTGTGTCTGTGTGTGTCTGTGTGTGTTTCTTGTCCTAACGCTCCTGTGGCTGTTAATTGAATGCAGCATTCTCAGGCCATCAGGGGCACAGATGAGAGATACATGGGCATCTTGAGCTACAGCTACAATGGCTCTGCGTCCTTTGGATATTTGAACTGTCCGGTTCAATACCCCGAGCAACTCTATTGTCCCCCTAAGATATCAAAATCATATACCACTTCTTCATTTGTCCTTGGGAAAACAACAAAAGGAGTAAGGAGTATATTTTCTATGAAAATACTTATTAGTGATGCTTAGAAACTGCAGCTCCAAAGGCCTAACATGTCCTCAGAAATACTGTGACACAGTGCAGCATCTATGGATCTCTTCCTATAAGGTTCTTTTCTCAGCTCTTCATTTTTACCGTAACATACCTGCTTTCCATGTAGTTGGAGATGTGTAATAACTCTAATTATTGCTCATAGAGGAGCCAGGAGATAGAAGTACCAAAAATGCTGCTATTGTACTGGCTTCTGCATGTCTGAGGATGGAGCGTACAAAAAACAAACAAACAAAACAAAACAAAAACAGAAATATTTTTAGAAAGTCCTGTGCAGTCTTCTGAAGCACAGCAGATTTGGAAAGGCTTTTACTACAGCTATGGTATAATTTAATAGTTAATACCCCTTTAAAATTAATCTGGTTGTTCTGACGTGATCATTTGTACTAAATTCCCCCAAGAATATTATATTCTAATATTACCATTTTAGAACAAGTAGAAAGAGAATGGTTCAGGGACAGGAGTGAGGTGGCATCTATGTACCTGATATGGCGAGGTGTCTCTTCTCATGTGGGTCTTAGAATTCACAGTACAGGTGCTTGGGCATCAAGACATACCCAGAAGATGCTCCTGGCTGTGGAAGACTCTACTGTACGGCAACAAACCAGGAGCCAGACTGCTGTGCATATGGGATTGCCAAGGCTGCGCTGAGAGGGGTAGGGTTCTGAGCTTCTCCTCCTCTCAGCACGTGGGTTACATGCCATGTAGTATACACTGAATTCTCAAGCTTCCCTGCTATTTGTATATGTGTGCATGCATGCATGTGTGTGTGTGTGCATGTATACTACTGTGTCTGCATGTGTGTGCGCACAAGCACATGCACACTACAGCTGGACTTTGGCTCTGAACAGCAGTGCAAAGGTGACTCCACTTAAGAGTCTGCATATCCCTGCCTTCTCAGAACATCCTTTGCCGCAGTCCAAGCAAACAGAGCAGAAGGGTACATACTGCAGCTCAGCACTACGTGCTCTCTCCATGGGCAGCTCCCAGTGAAAGTTGACTGCCTGCGTGTGGCCCCAGCCTGGATAGAGGGCCATGTACTGAAACAATCACTGCTGCCATTGCCAGGCGTGTAAGTGTGTGCATGTGTGTGTGAGTATGGGTATGTGTGGGTGAGTGTAGGGGCTTGGGGGGTGCATGTGTGTGGGTGTGTCTGCATGTGTGTGTGGGTATGGGTGTGTGCATGTGCATGTGGGTGAGTGTAGGGGGTGGAGGGATGCATATGTGTGGGTGTGTGTGCATATGAGTGTGAGTGGGGGTTGTCAGGGTGTGTATGCCTGTAGATGTGTGTGGGGTGTGGGTGGGTGTGGGTGTGTGGGTATGTGCATTCGTGTTTGTGGGTATGGATATGTGTGTGCATGTGGGTGAGTGTGGGGGGGCGTGGGTGCTCATGTGAGTGGGGGGTGTCAGGGTGTGCGTGCCTGTGGGTGTGTGTGGGTGTGTGGGTGTGAGTGTGTGGGTATATGCATGCATGTGTGTGGGTGGGTGGCAGTGTGTGCATGTCGAGGGTGTGGGTGAGGGGTGTGTTTGTGCATGTGGGAACTTGAAAATAAGTACCTACTGCAAAGAAAAATGTATCATATTCACAAGATCTAATTACCTTTGTGCCGTATGACAAATCTCAAATGATTTCCTAACTCACTGGACTCTTGTAAGCTACAAAAACATTTAAATAATTTGTAAACATTTATATTTCTACCACAACTGTAAACAGGATCTAGTTTTCATTTCGACTTCAATTTAGTTAAGTGATGTGTTTATGTGTATTAATTTCATATTCTGATACTTCTGAGATTTCTAATCACTTTTCAATAGATTCTTCTGGAATTTTTCAGTTTCTCTGTGTGTGTGTGTGTGTGTGTGTGTGTGTGTTTGTGTGTGTGTGTGTTCCTGTGTATAAAGATGTATATGTTTCTGTGGGTGGGTGGGTGGGTGTTTCTGTGTATGAAGATGTGTATGTTTCTGTGTGTGTGTGTGTGTGTGTGTGTGTGTGTGTGTGTGTGTGTGTTTCTATGTATGAAGATGTGTGTGCATGTATGCATGCGGAGACCAAAGAACAACCTTGGGTGTCATTCCTTGGGTACTTTTCTGTTCTTTCATTTTCTTTTTTTTTTTTTCCTTCTTATTTTTCCCCCCTGTTGGCAGGGGCACAGGAAGGTGCATAACTATCACTTGCTGACCTGAAATCAAACTCACCAAGTAAGCTAAGCTGGCCCTGTGCTTTCTCCTGTCTCCTGATTCCTAGTCCCCATCCCCACCTGCATGTAACCACCCCAGGCTTTTTTTAATGAGCTATGGAACTCTCACTCAGGTCCTTATGCTAGCAGGGCAAGTATTTTACTTACTGTCTCTCTCCCAAGAATGTTCTAGGTATTTAGTCATAGTTTGCCTTTTCTGTTCCTAGCCTTATAATTTTACATTGTTTATTTTATCTTATCTAATTGCTCAAGCTAATGCTATCAATGGTAAGTGTAATTGGTGAAAATGAATATCATTATTATTTCACTCCCAACTTTAGTGAGAAAACCCAATTTTATTCGGGTGATTGTAACATACAAATATACACATATCTGTGAGTACATGTTTAAATATCTGTACATATACATTTCTACACAAAAAGCAATGTATACTTAATGCAGTGTGTCCCATCTCTGTTCTCTTCAGTAAATTAAAGCTGGAGATTGTCCTTGTCTCTTGCCAGAGCTTGAGCAGAACCTCGGGCCTAGATCCACCCATCATAATGTTCTTCTTGTAGGTTTCTAGGACCCTCTGGATCCTTCTATTTCCCCATTCTCCCATACTTCTTTCACCTAGAGTCCCAATAGGATGTCCTCCCCTCTGTCCCATTTTCCTGGTAAGTGAAGACTTTCATGGGACATGCCACATACCAAAATACCCTAACTCATCAAAGTCTATAGTTTTGGGGAAATCTGAATATACTAACCTTGCTTTTTAGTTTCTGTTCTTTTGTTTCTGGCTAACTGTTCTTCTTAACTAAAGTATGTCACTCCAGAACGTGTTTTTCATGCTTAAAAGCATAGCCTAAGAAAGACTCAGCGCTACGCTAGGATCCCAAACTCCCTTTGTAGTCACTGGACTATTGGCTTAAGTCCGTGTCTGAGCAGTCTTGCTGGATACTCTTTGCTTGTATTCCATGTAATATCGTTGTAACAATGTTTAGTAGTGAGACAGAAACTGTTAGCTCCAACCACTAATCGATCTCCAGTTGGAGCTAAAAAACTTTAAAGCACTAATTATGTCTTGGTCATTGTGCTGGCTACCCATATTCTCGTTGGCTACAAAAGACAATCTTACTAATCAAGAGAACCCAAATACTTTAGGAAAAGTGTGACAGCAACCAGGACAAAGACCAGACAGATACTTTTATAAGACTGTGACTGGTCTTACTTCTCTTAATCTGGAACGCTGCTAAGGAGTGATGCTCTGCTCTGCGCATGAGACACACCCACAAAACTTCTCTTGTGGCTCAGACTTCTTCCCCTACAAGGTTAAATGTTTGCTGAGTATTCCTCATGTTCTAGCTTTCTTTGCAAGTCCCACTCTCGCTTCAGCCCTGTGCCAGCCACGCTGCAACATGGACAGCCCATGCCATTCTTTTTTTTTTTTAATTGAAGAAAAAAATCATTCATATTACATCTCAATTGCTATCTCATCCCTTGCATCCTCCCATTCCTCCCTCCCTCCCGCTTTCATCCCATTCCCCTTCCCTATGACTGTGACTGATGGGCACCTGCTCCCCTTGAATATGATGCTAGGGTATCAAGTTTCTTCTTGGTAGTCTGCTATCCTTCCTCCGAGTGCCATCAAGGGGACATGTCCCACGCCATTGTTTACAGCTTGCATTTTCATTGAGTCTCTGGATTGTGATCAGTCTCCTCGTTACTAAAGGCTCTGGGAAGTTGTGTTTTTGTAATTGCTTTTGTTGTTTCTGCCGGAACCCAGAATCCCTTTAGTACCTCTCTTCTTCTTTTGTACTTTCCTTGAGTCTTCAGTATAGTTTAACAAAAACAAATAGATCGCCGGCAGTTATAAAAAGCTAAGGAAGCACCTGTGAGAACCCATGGGCTCATATAGAAGATGGGGGTGGGAGTGGGGTAACGGGGCTGCCTGGGGGAGGTCAGCCACCTCACAATTTGAGTGCAGAGAAATAAGAGTAAGAAATGAGAGTGCCTGCAATTAGAACCAAGTGGGTAAAAACAATACAGGTGCATCAATTATGGAACCGTTGGTAGATTGACTAGGAAGAAGAGGAACATGAGTAAGTGTCACAGATACGGGCATGCTTGGTACCCTGACTGTGGCAGTGCTTACTCACATGAGCATAGTTATCAGTTCTCATCAAGTTAAACACACAAAAAAAACTGTGGGTTTTACAGCCTGAGAAACAAGCCTCAGGGAAGAAATAATAAAAGATGAACAAACGGGGGTTTGGGAGATGGCTCAGTTGGAGAAATGCTTGCTCAACAAGCATGAAGCCAGATCCCCAGGACAGGGTTAAAAGCAGGATGTGATGGGACCTGCCTATAGTCCTAGCACCTGCCTCTAAGATGCTGCTTGGGATCTGCCCTGACTTGCCTCAGTGATGGATGGCAAGCTGTAAGATGAAATGAAGCCTTTCTCCCTAAGCTGCCTTTGGGTCTGGCGTTTTATCACAGCAATCTAGGACAAGTAGTCAACACATAGTTTTATGCAGAATCACCTGCTAGGCCACTGAACAGACAGCCTAGCTGCACTGAAGTACCTCTTCTTCCTGGAGTCCATCAGCTTGAATATGAAGATGCTCTAAGGTGAAGCCATTGTAGCAAACTAGAGGCAAAAAGGAAAATTTGACTTTTCTCTTAATATAGGACTATTTTCTTTAAAAAAAGGAACCTTGCCAAGATGTGCAGTAATTGGTGTGCACTGTGAGTCTTAATAATTTTTAAAATATGCTAGAAACTCTTAGTTTTCTGGAGGGAAAGAAGAAGTAGCAAGACAGTACTCACTAGAGCTGTTACATTCCATACCCAGAAATACACACAATGTGGAACACAGTGACCCACTTGGTATGTCCCTATTAAAAAGGGGGGGGATGACAGCTATTTGGCCTAAAGAGAGGCCACAATCACTCTCCTGAATGAGGGATCAACAGTCATGTAAGGCTTCACCCGAACAGAAGCTGACTTAATCTCCCCAGTAACAGCTGCATCTGGCATCATGCAGACCAAGATACAAAGGAACAGGTCATTTGTCCGATGCTAACAACCTGGTAAATGACAGGTGGGCTCTAACCACACAAGGCAGGGCCACAGCCGCTCTCAAACATCATATTATTTGGCGTCTTTATAGCTGGCTACTGAGTCATCAAAACAGAATATAGTTTGAAAATGGACAACTGGTGTGACTTCACAGGAAGGAAAGGAGCCTACTCGCAGTGAGTGACCTGTCTCTGTAGAGGTGTTTCATTAAAACTCGGGAAAAGACACAGGAAAATAGCTCCTTAACCTATTGCTCTGTTTCCCTGGAAAACTCTGACATGAACCTTGTGGAATTCAAAGCATCTCCTGTTTTACACCAGTGAGGGAGCCTTCATCACCCACTGGTCACACAGCAGGAGGTGCAGGCCCTGGGTCTTATGTGAAGGCTGACAGACATATGGAATTAAGTTTGATGGGAAGAAGAGGAATCAAGGCTTTCTGCCCTCAGCTTGAATGTTAGGTCTGCAGAGCAAGCAGTAAAGGCTTGCAGATAAAAGGTCAGTTAGACAATGCTGCCTGGCTCTCTAGGATAGGTCTAAGATTGATGACTTCCAATAACCAACAATATGGATCAAGTACACAGCCCTGGTTTCTGATTTCTTCAGTACAAAAACTCTATTGCCTTGGGTCTTCTGTATTTCCTTCAGCAATCCTGAAGTCAGGCATCTATTCATCTGGCCAGTTGCTGAGCATTAAGAAGGAAAATTGGTGTTTGTTAATTAGACATATGCCTAAGTTTTCACATTAGCAAACAAGACACTTACATAAGGATTAAAACTAATTGCATTTCCATTTATAAATATACCCCAGTAGATTAAAATTAGTTGACCTAAACCTACACAATGATCTACCAACATGATATCTAAAGTATACCCTATTAGTAGCCTATATTTACAAAAGCCTAATTTGAGAGTGAATTAAGTAACTATGATCTTTACATATGAACAGAACTGTTATGTAAATTGATCAAGAAAGTCATCATTTATCAGGAAATAATGAATTTATTTTGAGGATTGTATTAGAATAAGACCTTTTTATTAATACTTTATATTTTCTATATTTGTGAGATGTTTAATGTTTTCAGAAATTGATATGTGACTACTGTATTTACATTATTTCTATGCTCCTTCTTCCTATACTTCCCAGTCCCTCTTAGATTCATATCCTCTTATTCTTTAGTTATTATTGTCACTATGTATATACAAATAAATTTATGAATTCAATTTGCTTGGTCCTTTTTATGTAACTTGTACATATATGCGTTTAAGCCTAACCACTTAACCTATCAAGGGCTCAGCCTAAGTTTAACCTATCCAGGGGCTCATCCCTAAAGAAGATTGATTCTCCCTCTCTCAGCAGCCATTTGTTCCCTAAAGCTCCCCATTTAGTAGGGCCTTGTGAGATTTCTATCATGCACACTGGTGTGTCAAGTGGTATTGTCATTTTTCAGGTCTTTTTAAGGCAGCAGTACTGTTGAGATTTCATGGGTGCAGCTTCTTTACATGTATAAAATACAAAATCTTGCATCAGACTTCCTAGTCCTCTGGCTTTTATAACCCTTTCATCTCCTCTTCCTAAATGCTCCCTTGGCCGTGGCTTTAGGGTTTGTGTTGTAGTGGTATTAGTTGGGGCTGGTAACTCCACAGTGAGCTGTTCTCCGCATTTTGCCTGGTTGGTCTTCCCGTGATGGTGCCTACCTGCTGCAAGAAGAAAGTTTCCTTACACCTGCGGATGTAAGGAAAACATTTAGACTCCAGTGATTAATCATACTGGTTTAGGAAGATTGCAGTGATGTGTTCTTCTCTAGAGTCTATGGCTTAAACAGCCACAAGTAGTGGGCTAGGTTTATGTAATCATGTATAAATTCTTTCTTATTCCATGGACCTTAAGTACAATTGTATGGCTGTTGGTTATTCCCAGGATATGCTACTATTACACCTTTCAAGATATTTTGCCATTATTTTCATTTTGTAGCTCATATACATCAGAGTAGGGTATTGAGACCTTTGGGCAGATGACAAGTAATCTTATAGGTGGGTCATATGGTAGGGTTTTTTGTTTGTTTGTTTGTTTTTAGCTTTTTGAGACTTCTTCACAGTGATGTCCAGAGTGTCTGCACCAGTTTGCAATCCCATGAACTGTTTTCTTCATCTTCATCATTCTGACTGTGGTAAGATGAAATTTCAAGTAATGTTAATTTGCATTTCTATAATAGCTAAGCATAGTGAACTCTTTTCAGATAACTTGTTAGATGATTTTCTTTCCTCTTTTGACAACTCTCTGTTCATATCCACAGCCCACTTTTTTAATTGGGTCATTTGTTTTCTTCACCCCATTTTTTGAGTTCTTTATACGCTTAGATATTAATCCTCTGTCAGTTGTACAACGAGGCAGTAATCTCTCTCATTCTGTGAGCTCCCTCCTTACTTCATTGTTTCTCCTTGCTGGGCAGGACATTTTTACTTTTATCAGGTCCCACTTTTCAGTTGTTGGCCTTAGGTCCTGGCCTAAATATTAGTGACCACAGCCACAGGTTATCCTGAATGGCATGTTCTGATGTAGAGCCTACCTAAACTTTTTATGGCCTTAGGACAAAAGAAAAGCATCCATAAGTATGTTTACCAAATTCACTTGTTGACATGTATTTTTAATCTATTTTAATTGGGGTTTTTCATGCATCTGCCTCCCTTCTTAACCCCAGTCCCTTCCAACACCCCAACAGCAGGTAGGAAAGAAAGGTTAGTGGGGAGAGGGGGTGTTGGTCTCTTTAGACTACTTCCTGCTGATTAGGGTCATCGGGTTCCTTGGGGCTAATATAATCCTTGTTCTCGGGATATCTTCAACTTCTTCTCATGAACTGCATCAACAGCAACCAGGAGCAGCAGGGAGAGCTGCCAACGCCTTCTTCTTCAGAACCCGCGCCGCCTCCCCCAGACGCCTGCCCCACACCCCATCACCCACTCCCACACCCACCCCCGCCACCCCGCTCTGACATTTGTTCCCTCTCCGGAGTCCTCAAAATTAAATTAATCGCCGATGGCAAAGAGTCCCTCTCAGAGGCCGCGTGCTGCTGTGGACCAATCTGAAGCAGCCCCATATCCCACATCTGGGATTAAAACAAAAACATGTTTACATAGTATAACTGCGTTTTTAAAGATGCCAAAGCTCCCACTACAAACACTTGTAAGGGCGGCAGGTAGCTGGGTTATAGCAGGGTGAAGAAAACTCTACCACAGGCTTACCTTTGGGGATGACAGAAGTTAGTGACCTGCTAAACGGAGTACATTCCAAAGAAAGACTTCCGGAAGCGCTCAATGAATGACCTCAGGAGGAAGTAGTGTTGGCAGTGAGTGATTTCAGCCTCTTCACTGGTGAAAAGCACAGAAAGAACTGAGCCCAGACCTGAGAAAAGTTTCTCCTCCCCCCCCCCCCCCCGCCAGATCATTTTCCTTTAGGGGGTTTTGGGTTGAGTCCTTTGAAGGCCCTGCCTGTTTTCCCCGTCTCTCTCCCTGATCCTGCTCAACCAGGCGCCTTCTGTTTGTTGACAGCTCTGGGTTTTAAAGTAAGTACTACCGCCAGGCATCCCTGAGAATGGAAGAAGTCCAAACTCTACTTGGCCACGAATACAATTACACCCACAGAAGTGTATTTTTGCTCGCAGCTTTAGTCTTCATTTTGCCAGGTAGGTAATTTATACAGAGCTAGAAAAAAAAAAAAAAAGATTGTTTGGGGCAAGGATACAGTACATTACCAGTGAGAGAGACGGCCTCCGTGTCTGAGATCGAGACAGTAAGCAGCTCACTCTCTCGTTCCACTTTTCCTTTTCTTTTTTAGTTTAAGTGGAATTGCTGCTTCTCTGTCACCCACAAGGGCAAGAAAGGTGTCAAACAGACACGCTTAAAGTTGTCTGGGACACCCAAAACAATGACGGCTTGTATTATGAGAGGTTCTTCATGAAACTTCATCCTCATGAGCCTTATGTGTGTGTGTGTGTGTGTGTGTGTTTCTTGTTTTCAACAAGCAAAACTGTACAGTGTAGCCGCGCTTGACTCACTCAGAAAACTTGCTATCTAGGCACCGTGCTCCTTCAGGCGACTCGCCCACGTCAGTATCCATCAAATAGACCAGTCTGGTCCTGACTCTTTCCTTTGTTGTTTACTTTTACTTTCTGCTGCTTTAGTTGAAGACAAATTAAAACGTCTTCCAGATGTTGTCAGAGCTGTCAGAAGGCGTATTATACTAAGATTTCTATTGTGTATACAAAACACTCAAAATCATATAGCATAGTCACTCTAACAGTGAATTCAGTAGTTACTTACACTGTTTACTTGTAGGCAACTATATGCCAACCATCATATTCTTAAGGCTATATTCGGGGGCATTCCAGGAATAGGTAATTATCAGTTGACACACATGATTTCAAAAACGTTCAGCAATTCCCGTTTCCCTAGTTGTAGTTCCTAAAAGAATTGCCGACAAACGATGTGAAAGAGCCTACTGAGCATGCGTAATCTCACAGTGGCGCCCCATGCTAGACAACAGGCGACAGTGAGACCCAAACCTCTCAGGCAAGGTGTGAACATCTCCAGGGTCCTTAGAAGGCTCACCATTGTCCCTGTGTTCATGCCCAGCCATCTGACCCCATGTATCTGTGTTCCTCAGAAACTGAGAATTCGTGTTTAGCGTAGCAAGCAGATTTACTTAGGTTTTTTCACTCAGCGTTTTCCTTTCTTTTCTTTTTCTTTTTCCCCTTTTGTGAAAAGGGAAGGGAGATTTTTTAAAATATTTTACTGGAAACTACACAAGGAAAAGGAAAAAAACTGAGTTTCTGAATCTGGTTTTCATTTAGCATTATTCTGTCTTGATTTCCATATCAGTGAAAGAGTTCTACTATCCGTTTCCTTCATAGCCGACTTACTCAACTACATGAGATAACGCACACAAAATATTCTGAAAGAATACAACACTGTTCAAACATTGTGTGAAAATTAGTGTTTTCTACTCTTTTCACTATTTTTGCTACTCTCGGTGTGTCCATCAAAGGTTGCGCTGAACAGACTTCTAAGACAAATCTTCACTATTTGTTTATACAGTTGTTCACAGCCACTTCCACAGGTGAATATATTTCTGTTCGTCCAGCCTCTGGCAAGACATTACTCCCCCTTATGTGGCCAGAGGGAAAGAAGAGTTCTGAATAAAAAATAAGGGCCAAGCATCCAATTGACATTCATTCTTCTGGTTCAGTCATCTGTCTATCATGAGCCTCCAACTATTCTTGGTAGTAAGTACAAAGGAGACTAGACAGCCAAGAAAAGAAAACCTGAGCAATCATAGCACATTTTTTTCTAGGAGGGAATATTCCTTAGTCTGTGTTTCAAAGAAAGTATTTTTGTGAAGGATTTTTTTGTAGGTTTCCCAATATATAACCTTTTGATGATGCAACCTGCATCTCTATAAATTATATGCCATGTGTCAGAATCAAATGTTCTTAAAATATTATCAGCAGTTGCTAAATATATTTTTGCACATTCCTTCCTAATTCTATGTTATATAGTAATTGATACACAGCCCACAAACATCTAAAAATACTTTTTAAAGCGAAATAAATGCCTACAATTCCTTTCTACTCTATGGTAAAAGTAAGCCACAGAAACCAATACAGAAACTCGTAACTACAGCTCAGGAAGGAGAGAGGGAGAACTATAAAACAGTGGTTTCCGCAGCACAGCAGTGACTCTGTCTCCCCCTAATTACCAATCCACACACAGTTCAAAGGGTTAGAATCCACTAAGAGCATGCCTTTCTGCTGTTGAAGCATTTCTTCTCTAGATCAAGATATTGCTTTCCTTTAGAGGTGAAGGAGTAGGAAGAAGTGAACAAGGTGGTTGTGCACAGTGTTTTCTGCCTCTTCAGGAGTCACATCCCTCTATCTGCCCCAGTAGAACTATGATTTTCCATTGGTGTCTATGCTGCCTTTCCGAGCTCACCACACTCTTTGACAGAACTTCTTTACTCAGCAAGGGAAACTATGTAAGTCTTGCCTTTGGTCTTGGGTAGGACATGCCATGTCCTAAGCTAAAATGATCCAGATGATGGGAAGAATTTATTCTACACTATGATAGAAGGTATCACACTCTCCTGAAGAATGTGAAAATCATCTTACATATATGTGCAACCTTCAAATGTCAAACTCAGTGAAATAGAGAACAGACTGATGTTTCCAGGGCCTTAGAATGAGATGTACATAGAAAAGGCAGATTGAGGAGGCTGGAGAGATGGCTTGATGGTTAAGAGCATTGTCTAGTCTTCCAAAGGACCTGGGTTAAATTCCCAGCACCCACATGGCAGCTCACAACTGTCTTTAATTCCAGTTCCAAGGCATCTGACACCCTCACATCAATACACATAAATTATTTTTTAAAAAGCGGGGCATGCACACCTTTAATCCCAGCACTCAAGAAGCAGAGGCAGATGGGTTGCTGTGAGTTCAAGGCCAGCCTGGTCTACAAAATAAGCCCAGGACAGCCAAGGCTACACAGAGAAACCCTGTTTTAAAAAAAGAAAGAAAGGAAGAAAAAAGATTAAATTTTAAATTTTGAATGTTCTCAAGACAAAAAATGATACATATGAGACATGCTTAAATTACCTTGGGTTTAATCATTCCACAATGTAAAATATATAATAACATCATATTATACCCTATAAATAAAGGTATTCATTTTTGTCAAATAAAACGTAAAAGAAAATGTAGGATCAAGGAAGTCTGATGTCCTGAGTTGGATCCCTGGGATCCACATGGTAGAAGAAGAAAATGACTACCAAAAGTTGTCCTCATACACACACATGCATGTGCATGCGTGTGAGCATGCACACACACACACACACACACACACACACACACACACATACACATGCATAATAAATAATTTAAAATAAAGAAATGAAAAAAAAGACTGGGAAATAGAAACTAACTAGGAAAATAAAGGCATTATATAGTGCTGTTGGTCTCAAGAATTTACCACAGTATGTTACAAGTAAGGATAAAACTGGTATTGAGTGTTACAGAGCTCAGGACTTAAAGCTCCAGCATCCTGAGAGACTTCACAGCAGCACTATTGTGGCAAGAAGACTATTTCTTACTGCTGGAATATTTCCTATTTATACAATTTAACTTTTTTCTTTCTGCTGCTACTTGGAGCCCCAAACTCTTGTTAACAGTAATGTTAGCCCTAATTTTTACTTTGTTCAGTTTATTAAGGGCTAGAATCATTAGGTTGTCATGAGCAAACTAAGGTTAGTAGGCTTGAACTCATCCTATTGAATGTGAGTCATATCTCATTAACATCCAAGCTGTCAATGATGAAAACGCTTCATGGATCTCCACATTAAGAAGTAAGTCCCTACATTTCTTTCATGAGGATGTCTGCTAGGCCTAAGAGTGAGAATGCTGAGCATATAGCTTGGTGGTAAACCATGTGCCGTTGGCTCAATCCCAACTGTTGTCCTCACTCCATTCCCCTTCCCGGCAAAATAGTACTTGCTGCCTATTTTCCAGGAGGAATTCCTCCTCTCTACTTGAGCCCTATGAATTTCATTCATGTTACAGGGTGCAATTTCCCTTTTTCTTCTCAACAAAAATCCCTCTGACACAGGAAGACCAGGCTTCATACCTTTCCTATACACTCCCTTGTAGCATGTATATTTTTCAATCTATGTACTTGGGTTCTTAGTGCCTCTACCTTCCTTCCAACCCCTCAACTCTAGGTAAGAGAGAAAGGTTAGAAGGTACAGGGGATGTAGACCACTTTAGACTTAGTCCTGGCTGGTAGAGGGTTCTTGGGTACTTAGGGAAAATTCCCATCCCAGTCATCAAAATATCTATCAGTCCAGCAACAGCAAACACAGAAGCAGGAAGAACCAGCAGCGTTTTTCTTCCTCTGTCTCCCCCAAGGCCTCATCTTATCTCTCTGGGCTCTTGTATTTTACGCTCCCCAAGTCCTCAAAATTAATCTGTTTACAGCTGGCAAAGTCCACACCCCAAACAGCTCCCACAACTATAGAAATGACAGAGACAACAGAAAGCCTGCACAGTCACCAGAGGTTTCTCTGTCGTTGGGGCATGCAATCTTCAGCCTACTGGCCTAGAGTACTGGTAGGCTTTTCTGTGAAGCAGAAAATTTGAAGGACTGTCCCACTTTGTCTCTCTGAAGTTGGACAGTCAATTTCTCAGTGTGCTGCTTGTCCATGGTTTGAAAAGGCAGCCTGCTATTAGCAGTCAAGATAATGGCAGTTTTTTTGTCCAGCGGCTATGATGCCACATTTGATTCTACGGTGCTGATCATCTTCTTTGAAGTAGATTGGAGGTGCTGCCAGGAGCACATGTGTCTCTCTGTCAGAACAGACTTTTATTATTAAAACATCTTTAAATGCCATGTTCTATAGATCTCTGAAGTGTTTGAAGGCTATCTACCTATTTACCTTTATAGTGCATAATCATATCTCTCTATCTTTCTCAGTATACCTAAGTAGACAACTGTTGCTTGTTTCTAGCTATGCACTATCTGCTTAACCTTGAAAACACACAGAAGAGACAAAACAAAGCTTATTTCTGTGATTAACTAAATGAATACCTAACAAGACTACAAGTAAGATTATTGATAGGGGATTAACTACTAACTTTCATCTCCAATCATCCTGAACAGTTTGCAATAGTTAGACTTTTAAGGCTAGAACTTTACATCACATTTTTAAATTAGTTGCATGTGTACAATATATTAGGCAAATGTTGAGCAAAATAATCTTAAATTTCTATTAATATGAAATAAATGAGTTGCATATATACAATACATTAAGTCAAAGTTGAGCAAAATATTAAATTTCTATCCATATGCAATATCAATGTAAAATATTTGAGGCCAATAGGTTCAATAATCTACCTTTTATCCTACAATCCTATATCCCCCCTACCTTTTTCTCTTATCATTCCATTTTTCCCTCCTTTCCCCAACACTAGATAGGAGAGAGAAATAAGAGAAAAAGAAGGACAGAGGGAGAAAGAAGCAGACCCTTAGTTCTAACCTTTGTTTCCTCCCTTACCATTACTTAGAACCAACACCCCTGTCCCCCACAGATGACAAAAAAATCCATAACCCACAAACAACCAAAAACTGTATCTTTTTCTGTCCAGATTCTGTGGGATCAGTTATTTGGGCTGGCCCTTTTGAAATTGACCTGGACACACATTCTTGAAGAAACAGTAACTGAGGCAGTATGTGAGACTGAATCACCAGGGTTACTTGCTTAATTGGTCATTGTTATCTGGTCTTTAGCTCTAAAAATAAACAAACTTTTAAAGGTAATGTTATAGATACATTTCTGCATTAATATATATGGAATATGCAAGGTGCACAAATCAGCTAAAGATAATTTTCTGCTCTATTTTGAGCAAATGAAAGGCATCAATCAACTTTATAAGTTTGAACTGTAATATAATTCTCCATCCATGCTATATGAAAGGATGGCATGTCATGAGGACCAGGTAGCCAATAAGATCCAGTTGCCATCAAAGACACTCATGTCTCAAATAGTAGGAGGTCTTCCCTAGCCAATTCTAATCTTCATATTTTTGTTTGTTTGTTTTGGTAACCATATATTTTTGTTTCCTGTAGATACATTGCATAACCATGTCCCAATCTCAAAACTATTGCAGGTTTCCATTATTCTGTCAACACATCCTTATAGTATATTGCTTGATATAGTCCACAATTTTTTCTATAACTCAGTCTCTCAACTGCTCTTGTTAATTTTTCACCAACATTAAGAAAATTTATAATTAAAAACGCTTATTTAGTCTGTCCTTGGGGAGTCTTTACTCTTCTTTTATGGTTAAATAAGCATCTCTTTTAAAGTATGATTAATTCTTTCTACAACTGCTTGTCTGTAGGATTGTTTGGTATACCAGTAATGTGCTTTATATTATAATATGCAAAGAATTGCTTCATCTTATTCGATACATATGCGGGCACATTGTCAGTCTTAATTTGTGCAAGTATACCCATAATTGCAGTTCTTTTCAATAAATGTGTTATTAAAGAATCAGTCTTCAGAACTTAAATCAGTTGCCCATTGAAACCCTGAATATGTATCAATGGTATGGTGTACATACCTTTGTTTTTCAAATTCTGCAAAATGAAACAAGTCCATCTGGCAGATTTCATTCCTTTTGGTACTCCTAGGCTTACTTCTAGCAGGTAATGGAGTTTGGTTATACAGAGAACACATTAGACATTTTTTTATTATTTCTTTGGCTTGTTGCCAAATGATAAAGGTTCTTTTCCTTTAAACTTTTACTGTTAACATGGTGTTTTCCATGAAATTTTGAGGCTTCTAACACATTTCCTATTAGTAATTGGTCAATTTCCTTATTTCCTTGTGCCAATGGACCTGGAAAACCTGTATGAGACTGAATATGAGTGATGTATAATGAATAGTTTCTGCTTCTGATGATCTGTTGCAACTGCATAAATAACAAAGTCAATTCTGAGTTATCAGGAATAAATTCAGCAGTTTCTATATGTAAAACAATTCTTTCTTCATATTGACAATCACTAATTGTATTAAGAGATTCAGGAAAATCTAATAATACCATAAGGATTGTATACAATTCTCATTTTTAAACTGAGGTATAAGGGCTTTGGAACACCTTGCTTATTTTGCCTGACATGACTTGCCATTTCCCTCTTTTTTACATCAGTATAAAATGGTGGTGCCTCTGGAATTGATGTTCCCTTTACAACACGTGGGAGAATCCAATTAAGTTTCTTTTTAATAAACTGTGTTTGATTTTAGTATATCTGTTATTAATTTCTCCCAAATAGTTACTACAAGCTCTTTGCCAATTTTCGTTGATTACCCACAATGACGTAATCTCAGCATCAGTAAGAGGCACTACAATTTTGGCCAGGTCTGACAATTGAGATAGTCTGATTCTATCTTTTATAACTGAGTCAGAAACCTTTTCTATGTGCATCTTCATTTTTTTCTTTGTTTATGTGCTAATGAAATCCATTCCATTTTCTCTTTGCATAATGATGCCCCTAGGAGAATGAGTTGAAGGCAAAATAACCAAAATACAATCAAATTTAGGATAAATTTAATCCACATATACATCTTGCAGTTTTTGTTCTATCAGAGTTAACTCTTTCTACTTCAGCTTTTAAACATCTGTTTAAATTTGATCTTCTTGTAATGTTTGAAACAAATCATTTAACTCATAAGTACTTAATCCAATTGTAGGCCTCAGTCAGTGAATATCTCCCATTACTTTTTGAAAATCATTAAGAGTTTACAACTGTTCTCTATAGATCTGTACCTTTTGTGGTCAAAATTTTTGTTGACTTATTTTATAACCCAAATAGCTCATTGAATCTCCTCATTATATTCTTTCTGGAACAATCTTGTAAGACCAGAAGGGCAGAATTCTTTCTGTTTCCTTAAACATTTTCTGTAAAGTATCTGCATCAGAATCAGCTAACAAAATATCACCCATGTAATGATAAATGATAGATTGAGGAAATTGCCTATGAATTATTTCCAGGAGTTATTGCACAAAATATTGAAATATATAATGTTGGACTATTAGCAAGGCATGGTGGCACATGCCTGTAATCCCACCACATGGCAGGCAGAGGCAGAAAGACCTCTATATGTTCGGGGCCAACCTGGTCTAGAAAGCAAGTCCAGGACAGCCAAGGCTACACAGAGAAACCCTGTCTCAAAAAACAAAAACTTACAAACAAAAAAACAAATAAAGCTAGACTATATAACATTTTCCACGGTAAAACTTTCCAATGATATCTCTTTATTGGACTACTTTTGTTAAGAATAGGGAGTCAGAAAGCATACTTTTCCCTATCCTTCTCATATAAAGATATTGTGAAAAAGCAAACTTTTAAGTCAAGTATTATTATATGCTATGGTCTATGTAACCTAAGCTATAAAAGACCCATTGGTTGAATTACTCTATTCACTGCTCTTAAACCTGTTATCATCCTCCATTTTCCTGATTTATAACAAACACAGGGGAATTCCATGGGCTGGTAGACTCTTCTATATGTTGAGCCTCCAGTTGCTCTTGTACCAGCTGTTCAAGCACCTGCAATTTTTCCACACAGGTCTGTTTGATATTCATTTTAGGGACAGGGCTGCTGGTATTTCAGCAATGGCTCCTCATAAATTTGGAAACTCATCCCTGTGATGTCCTGTTTTTGAACAATGGTCACAGCTTGTGATTGTTCTTAATTACACATACCTTCCCCAGGAACATCTACCATTTAACCCATAACTTCATCATTGTCTGTCTCTGGGATTTCAGAAATATTAATTTGAATACCCCATTGTTGTAAAAGATCCATTCCCCATAAATTTAGGGGAATGTCAACAACATAGGGTCTCAAGTTCGCTGTTTAACCTTCTGGTCTCACCATTTAATCCATAGTACACTTTGTCTTATTTAAGATAATTTACCAATTCCTGTAGACTGTGTATAAACCTTGTGAAGTGGCCATTCTGGATTCTAAGACCCTTGGGAAAGAATAATGACATCAGCTCCTGTATCTACCAAACCTTCTATTTTAGCACCTTTAATTTGTAATATTAACGTGGGTCTCTGATTGTTAACCACTGTATGCCAGAATGCCAAAACCACATGTTTTCCTCCTTAGTGCTCCTAAATGTGCCTGTTCTTTCTACTGGATCAGTTTTGCCCTTGATGTAGACAAACAGTAACAGCTGAGCAATTATATCACCTGCATTAATTTGCATCTCTCTCTTTTTTTTTATTTTTACATATGCCATGATTTTAATTTCTTCTTTGCAACCCTGACCTATAATACCTGGATGCACAATAAATCCTTGAGAAGTTAATTCACTTCCCTACTGTCCCTGAAGGCAAAGGACCATAAACACCAGTGGTTACTTTATAACATTCCACTTCTGGGGATAGAGTAAGAGGTTTATCTGTGGCCAGATCCAACGCTGAACTCCTTTTAGTAGCATGCATTAGATCAGCAATATTTATTTTTGGTTCCCCTACCTGCTTGTTACCTCCAGGCTGTCCAAAGGAGAACGACTTATTTTTTTGCTGCAGGGCCTCAAGCTGACAGGTACCTCAGTTTGTTTCCCAATGGCAAGAGGTGGCCTTGTATGTCCCTTTTGTATTTGCACTAGTTGCTTCAATACTTTCCCTTTTTACAGCACTTACAAACTATTGGTGTTGTTCATGCCTTTAATGGTCTAATTACTATCATACATTCATTATATACATTTTCAAATACGAAGGTCTCTATCTACACCTGTCTGGCATCAGGCTTTTATTTACAACATATAGCTTTCATTTACAGCTGAAGCCAATCTCTGTAAAAAATATTTTAAAAAAAAAGAGTCAGTGAAGGCTTCTCCAGGGCCATGTATTATCTTATTAAATGAAGTAGTAGATCTTTTCCCAGGCTCATCAACCATATCCCAAGCTCTTAAAGCTGCAACATGACATTGTTCTATTATGACATCATCATATCAAATTTGTTCTTTAGGTCAGCGTAGCACCTATCAAAAAGCAATTGATCTTGGTAAACAATATTCATGCCCCCTTGCTATATTTTGTTGTTCTATTTTTGTGGCTTTATCCCTCCACCATAACAACTGTTACACTTTCTGACTAGCTTCTAGCACAGCTGACACCAATCCCTTCCAATCTTGAGGAATAACTCTATTTGGGGTAGCCCAGTTACTTAATATTTGTTTTACAAATGGAGAACACCTTCCATAGGCCACAAAAGACTCTTTAAAATGCTTTAAAGCTAACATTTCTATCAAATACCATGTTGTCTCGTCATATTCATGACCACCATCATTAGCAGACATGTGCTGCACAATTACTGAGAAAAGTGCTGGTGACTTTGTAGTCCCAGGCAGCATCTTTGGCAGCACACTTGGCCCAAGATGAACCCTTTTGCACTGTACAACTTCCTACATTTGCTGGCCCCTTGCCTCATGCTCCAGGCACCTGGCAGTGAAAGAGCATGGAGCAAGATGGGGTGACAATCACCCTTCCAGCCTAGTCAGCTTCCCTCTTTCATCCTGTGGGAAATTCCCAGTCTCAGTGAGCAAGTGTAAAACCCTTCTGTGCTCCCCTTACCATTGGCGCTATTTGCTGCCCAAGTGCTTCCATCTCTACTCAAAAACTCTCTGGTTACACAGCCACCACTGCAATCCCTCCCAAAACAAGAAAGTTGAGAAAACCATTTGATTTTTTTTTCAGCTATCCTCCCAACTTTAGGAAAAAAAAAACAGAATGAAGAAAGAAGATGAATAAATAGAAAATCCACTCTGGGAGTAAAGCAGCAGCCACTACAAACTTGTTGCTGACATCTTGAAACAGTGATTCATTCCTTCATACCCTGCTGTCTCTTGTGCAACATTAGAAAACAGGATTTCTATTGTTCCTAGCCACATCTGGGCACCATATGTAGGCACTAGCTTTTAACTCTATTTTATTTAGTGTTCTATCTTCCTTTCAAACCCCCAAATCTAGGTAGGAGAGGAAGAAGGTTAGATGGGAAAGGGGGCATAGACCACCTCAGACTTAGTCTTGGCTGGTAAGGGTCTTCAGGTTCTTTGGGAAAATACTCATTGTGGTCATCAAGATACCCAGCAGTTCAACAACAGCAAATGGCAAACACAGAAGCAGGAAGAACCAGCAGCCTTCTTCCTCTTCCGACAGTCTCTCCAAGCCTTCATCTAATTAAACTATCTCCAGCTGGCAAAGAGCACATCCCTCTCCGAGCAGCATGAGGTAATTATCAGCTGTGGATAAAATAAGGCAGCCCCATATCCCACACTTGGTGTTAAAACAAAAACATATTTACATAACATAACTGAGTTGCTAAAGAAACCAAAACTTCGACTACACTCCCTTCTCCTTCTTGATTCATCCCCCACACACACACACACACACACCCCGGGGTTTTAATATTCTTGGTTGTTTTGTGGTCTCCATGAACATATAAGTTTCTTTGAGTCCATGGTAGGATTTAATTAGCTGTTCGTGATATCTATCACAATGCCTGATTAGTAAAGTGCTCGAAAAATATTTGAAGAATGTATACAAGGCCAGAATGCTTTCTATAGAACATGAAAGAACTAGAATATAAAATAGTCATTCCCTTTACAAAATTAAATTTTAAAAATATTTTAGGAAAAAGTATTCATTGGCCTAAATAGACATTGAACATTTTTAACAAAATATTTCAAAAATTTAATAAATCCTCTGATGCAATAAAAAGTATACCAAAAGTTCTATCAGCTACATTTAAATATACAATACATAATAAAGGATGAAGGAATTGTGCTTACCGCAGAGATGTTGCCCTTTACCACACCAACTTAACAGCCATTCCTATTATAAACAAATGTCAGATAGATCAGAGCTTGTATCATATCCCCTTCATGTTTTGCAAATGAAAATGCTGATATGACCACTTCAAGATATGATCAAGGAGGACTTTATTGTAGTTATGAGGAAGAGTGTTGGCATATAAAATCCTGCCTCTAGATTGCTTAGTAACCTCTGACATCGTCACCTGCTGCCACCACCAGGGACCCAGAATAAAAAGGACAGACATGCCACTTCCTCTTTCTCTTACTTTTATTCTGTCTATCTCTGTGTGTGTGTGTGTGTGTGTGTGTGTGTGTGTGTGTCTCTTCTCTCTCTCTCTCTCTCTCTCTCTCTCTCTCTCTCTCTCTCTCTCT
>OU015758.1:32532330-32548221 GCA_907169655.1 Acomys percivali
TCTCTCTCTCTCTCTCTCTCTCTCTCTCTCTCTCTCTCTCTCTCTCTGTCCCCTGGGGCATCCCTCCCTCCCTTCCTCTCTCCTCTCTCCCCTCTCCCCTTCTACTATAAATCTCTCCATATGAATTCTGTTGTGTCTCACCCTATTTATTTTTAAACCCTAACATTGGTGGCCTGTACAGAGACTACCAGGAAATGTCTACTCTCTCCTTGTCTTACCCTTCCTGAAGCCACCAGAGTACTTGGCTGCACCGCCACCTCTTGAGTCATTGCCAACTGCTGCTCAGCCCTGGTGGCTCTGGCAGCAGTGGCGAGGCACCAATATGACCCTGCACCACTTTTAAAATATACCCACTACAGGCTGCTCACAACACATGGCTTATCACCATGTTGATTTGGGGACAAAGGAGTGGAGCTATAGCCTTGTCACCATCTTGACTAAGAATCACATGACTAGCCCCTATGTCTGTTATGCGAAAATCATTGCTCTGCCAACCCCATTCAAATCCTTGCTAAACTCCAAATATAACTTCTGGCTTTTAAGCTTGTGCTATTCAGTCTACAGGGGTGAGTAATTACAGGATTAAGCTTTACCAAGTCTCTGGTTTTATGTTTTCAAGGTTATGCTTTGGGATGGGTAACTAAAAAACAACTCTAAAAATTCAAAGTTATATGTTTACAACGATAGATAGATAGATAGATAGATAGATAGATAGATAGATATACATGCATATTACAATTGAACTCTGGTTCATATGTTTTTATATAATGTTTTATTTCAAAGTTATAAAGGTCTATTCAAATTAACAAGCTAATTTTTAAAAAATGTCCAACTACCTATGTATTCACTAACTCTTAAATGGATAAATGCTGCTTCTCATGTTGCCAGCTGCTCTGGGTTTGCCTTCAGGCTTCCTGACTAATGGATTTGATATAATAAATTCAAATACAATTTTAAAATTGTTCTACAATGTTCTACTGTATTGCTGACTCTAAACATGAATAATTCCAAAATTGATTTTTCATTAAAATATATTAATTTTAGAGACATTTATTTGTTTATTATGCCCTGCCTCCACTCTCAAAAGTTTAAAAATCATTGCCTTAAATATGCTTAGCCTTGTTTTTCCTAACCTATAATGTAACTTTAGACTTTCATAAGCTATGGAATTTTTATAAACTATACCATACAGATATAGTTTGGCTCTCTTTTTATGGACCGTGCTTATGTTTTTTTAAGTCTCCAACTTAACAGAGATAAAATCTAAAGTCCTAGTCTTTAATGATTAAGATCTTATATAAGTAATCAAATCCTTTAACATGTTCAAGAATATATTTTTAGTTATACTAAGAGCCAATGTGACATATTTTTAAGTCAAACATAGAATAAGATGACATTCTGTTTTATGTTTGCAAGGTATAGTTGAAAACAGATAACTAAAGACAAAGTTGTTTAACTCAAATATACTAACCCTCAAACTTGTCAGAGATCTGCTGAAATGGCACTTTACATATATAAATTTATTATGAAAAACAGAAATGCTCAAATCTTACAAATCCTACAGTAGTTGCCCAAGGTCTCCAAGAAGAATTGGGCACAATGACAGATGACTTCAAGCCTGGATCGTGGCATGCTAACCACTGGGCAAGACTGTCCTCAATGCTTTGTCATTTGCTAAGGCGCAGCCTAAACTGTAGACAAACTGGGCACCCAGAGAATTATTGTCTCACGTTGCTGAAAACAAGGCAAGGTCAGTCTCTCCATGTTCTCCATCTGTAGAAAAAAAAAAACCACAGATGATCTGCACCTGACGACCAGACTGCCTTCCCATGTTGCCCCAGGAGCCTGAGACAACTGTCTAGGTATGGGGATGTGACTAACTAATCATTTTAATCAATACATAAATTCATTCAAATTGCAATTTACCCTTCTCAGGACTGCAAAATCTAATGGTAGCTTGATAGCTAGAGAACAGGCAATTAGCTCCTTAGCCCAAAGTCATCTGCCATGTTAGTTCATCAGTCAATTCATTAGCTGACTAACTAAATTGAACTACTAGATACTAGGTCTCTTATTTTAAAAGGCAAACAGATTCGTCTTATTCACAGAGCTCTGGTTAAAGATAAACAGGCTTCCGATCCTGGCTCGGTCCTCTTCATATGCCGGGGACCAGGCCTTCAGCTGCATTCCTACAGCTAGTACTGTCCACTCTACATACAGTCTACCTTACTACCAGACATGAAACCAGAGCTCAGATACAGCACTTACCATCCTTTTAGCTAAAGGAGAGGGAATGCTCACAGCAAATTTCTCCTGTGTCTCATGGCAAATAATTACATACGAGGAATACTAGAGGGTATAAAAAGGTGTTTTAAGGTTGGTAAATGCAAATGATGAATGTTAGGGGGTGTAAAACAATGTTTTATTTCTTCCTGTTGCTATGCTAGTGTTGTATTAACTGTTCAGAGCTTTGACATTAATCAATGGAGCTCTGATTTATCAATCTAATTCTGGTAAAGGACACTCTACTATATAATCCACGATCATATTTTCAAATTCAGGATTTTAAATTTCCTTTGTCTTGTCTTTTAAATGTAGACTTAACGCGTTTCCCGTTATGCTTGAATAATATAGATCCAGTCTTCTGGAGAGAGGGAAGAAGGCTCTCTTCTATGATGTGTACTGATACTGAAAATTAAGGTCAAATGAACTTTGGCCTTTGTACCTCGGTCTTCAAGCCTACAGCTGGTCCTTCTCACTGACCTTCAGTTAGGACCTTTCCCTTTGGGTGAGCTTCCTCTCCAGCACAGGTGTTTGCTTGCTTGTCTGTTTTTGTTGTTGTTGTTGTTGTTGTTTGTTTGTTTGCTGCTAAAGTCCTATGGGCTGTGTCTCTGGGCTCATTTTGTTCCTGTCTGGGCTGTGCTCTTGGTCTCTGACCAACACTGATAAGTTGCTGGAACAGATTTCACCAATTTCTGAGTCAAAAATCCATTGCTGGGGACACCCAAATGGATCACTAACTCCACTCCCCATTGGAATAGTGCATTTTCCATCCCTCCAGGCTCCCCAGGGATGCATTCTGGAGAATTTCCAGTCCCTACACCCACATTAAGGGCTGCTGAGGTTACACATCTCGGCAGCTAAACTTACACAGATGCAAAACGAGACCCTTTTAATTACTTCCAGCAATTGGGTACAATGGAAGAAGATCGCCTATGTTCAAGTGTTTCTCGTTGCTCAAAAGCTTTCATCTCGGCTCGCTCTCCCAAAAGTTTCAAATGTACACCTAAGGAATTTTCTCCCTAACCAAATTAACTTTGTTTTCTGCCCATAAATATGTTCCAGTATCCTGCCAGGTTCCCTACCTCCAGGACAGTGCCAAAGCAGCTACCCACAGGTGCTCCAGTCCAACCTTACAAATTGTGCCAGCTGGACCTGCGTTGCCCTCCAAGCCTAAGATGTTATCAGACCCTGGACAGCAAATACAACAGCGTGCTGTTCCTGGACTTGGCCAATATTACAACATTACAGCCTTTCGACTGCCCCCCCTCCCCTACTGCCGTCCCAATGTCAGCAGGAAGCAAGCAAAGATAATTTCTTTACCCCTTATCCATTTATTATAACAAAAGGCAGCAATGGTGTGCTTCAGACTCTGGACAAACAGCTCCAGGTTCTCCCAGCATCGCTCAGTCCCTATCTGCTGCAGGACATGGCTAGCATATCCTGACCTCTACCCACAACTTCCCAGGGCAAGGGCTTTTCCTTCCCCTTCACCGCATCATCTGCACATCCTGTTGTTCTCTTCCGCCCTTGCATGGTAACCAAGAGGTGCTTCCAATGAACCTACACTTTAAAAAAATGATTTATTTATTTATTGTTATGTATACAGTGCTCTGCCCGCATGTACTCCTGCAAGCCAGAAGAGGGCGCCATATCACATTACAGATGGTTGTGAGCCACAACGCGGTTGCTGGGAATTGAACTCAGGATCTTTGGAAGAGCAGGTGGGGCTCTCAACCACTGAGTCTTCTCTCCAGCCCGAACCCGCATTTTTATGGTTTAACTTACCTTGTAGGAAAAGCAGTCTGACGTCCTCATTTTTTTTATTATAGGAAAAGGGAGGGACTTTGGCATATAAGCCGCCTGCTTCTAGGATGACCTCTGATGTCATCACCTGCTGTCACCACCAGGGGCCCAGGATAAAAAAACAACAAACCTGTCACCTTTTCTCTCTCTTACACTTAGTCTTTCTATCTGTCCCCCTGGGGTGTCCCTCCCTCTTCCTTCTCTCCCCTCTCCCTTCCTACAATAGATCTCTCCATATCAGTTCTGTTGTGTCTCCTTCTATTTCTCCTAAAACCCTAGCAAAGAGTAAAGCCAGAAGCCTCTGGAAAAATCCAGCTAAACAAGGACTATGAAGGAGGAAAGGGGCAGGGAGGAAGGGGAAGGGGAGAGACGGAGAGAGGTAGAAGAAGGGCGGGGGGGGGGGGGGGGGAGAGGCAGGCGGGAGACAGAGCATGCGCATGAGAGAATGTGAAAACAAGAAGGAAAAGTGAGCAAAGGAGACCGGGCCAAGACAACAACAAGCCAAGAATTAAAGACCAAGAGATCACAAGGCCAAAATGGCAGCTTTTTAAAGGAATCGGAGGCTGAGGGAAGCAAAATGAAGCCACGAGGCTGCCAAGGTTTAGGGTACAGAGTAGGATGCGGAGAGCTGAGAAGGAACACTGGTACTGAGTGAGCTTGGCCACCAGCCTGCGACTGGGCATGCTATTAGGCCTTTCGTTAGCCTTTTTTCTGAAGTTTTGAGGGGGGGACTTGAAAGTTTGTTATTACTGAACTGACTTCTGTCATCCTCTACAGCTGTGTGGTGTTCGGGAGCCGCGGGTTAGAGAATTCTCTTCAGTTGAGTAAACTTCTTGACTGTTTCATGCACAAGAGTCCACAGAAATAGCAATTTCTATTGTGTATGTAACTTTCAATAATAATAATTACCTTTTTTTTAAGTTACACTGTCCTGGATTACACCCCAGAGGTTGATGACTATTTAAAATAAAACAAGGGAATACCAAAATGATTTCATTACAGCATAACTTTTGTATCAAATAATAACCACAAAACTCCAATCATCATTTTAAAATGCTGCTCTAATACAGGGCTTTTTAAAAATAGAATCTCTTGTATGCCATTATAAAATGTCAAAATTTTAATAATATAAATTGTAACAGAAGGCTTTCATTTTTGCCTAATTAAGGCAAAGAAGTTTTTGTTTTGTTTTTAAAGTAATATTTTTATTCATGAATACCAACACCCCAAAGAGGCAATAAAGGGTGTGAAGGAACAGACTGGATGAGCTAAAGCAGAGCTCTTGTTCTGTGTCTCCAGCATATTCCTGTGTCGTTTTCCACTCGATGCTTGTTTGCACTCATGTCTGGTTTCCTAGTGATAACAAGATTTCCCCCACTTTACGTCTGCTGAGAGATAATGATTATTGTCGCAAACTGCAACATGAAACACAGGAGACTTTAAAGGCCAGTCAAGGAACCCCTAACTAAGTCTCTCTGAGTAGAATGTATTAAAATAATAGGCAAACATGACAGTTGAGCCTAGTTTCTCTTGCACAGTACTAGCCTAGTCTATTCAGAGCCTGTTGTGGTCATCTCTGGCTCCTGCAGAGGATCAAAGAAACAATAACTTGACTTTCATCTGGTATCCTGGTATCTGAGGTCTTAGCTTGTAGCAACAGAAAGAAAGAGCAAGAAAGTTCTAAGGAGAGAGAGAGATTTAGTAGCTAAGGCTAACTTAGTATAATCCAGGATTGTGTGGATGATATCATAATTACCAGGAATAATTTTGAATCACATTTTTGTAGATTTATTTTTATTGTTTTTAATTATATGTGCAAGGGTGCACCTGAGTACATGTGCCTGAGGTCCACAAGGGAGTGTTCGATCCCCTGCAGCTGAAGTTAGCCAGCTGTGAGCCACAGGAGGTGCTATAAACCCAATGTGGGTCCTTTGTAAGAGCAGTACTTGCTCTTAACCAGTGAGCCATTTCTGGAGAGTTGTTGTTGCTGCTGTTGTTATTGTCGTTGTCATGTTGTTGTCATCATCATCATTGTTGTTGTGTGTGTCTGCGTCACATGGCAGGGAATTGCCTACAGATGCTAGAAGAAGGCACTAGATCCAGTGAAGCTGAAGTTACAAAGGCTATGAGCTGTTTGTTGTAGGGGCTAGGCTCAAATCCAGTCCTCTGAAAGAACAGCCATTAGCCACTGAGCCATGCCCCAGTCCCTTTATTAAGTATGCACACACTTAAGTCTTTCTTACTGCCCTGCCTTTGGGTACTTCTATCTGTGGACTGACTCACTGACTTTCATGATGATGAAAGCAGTAGTTTCCCTGTCTACTATGCATGGTGCATGCAGCCAACTTATTGCTCTAATACTCTTAAAGTACATATGATACTTGGGAGGCAAAGGCAGGTGGGCCTCTTAGTCCAAGGCCATCCTGGTCTATAGAGGGAGTCTCTGAATAGCCAGGGCTACACAGAGAAGCCTTGTCTCAAAATAAAACAAAATACGTATTATGTATGAAATATATTCCTCAGAGTCACAGTTATCCAATCTGTTTTTAAAAGATAAATAGATAGAAAAGAAATGCAAAAGTAGAAAGTAGGTGATTGCTACATAACAGAGCAGGAAGGAGCCTCAAAATCACCTGACTCACTAACCTGAGAATGAGACTAAAGACCCAGAAATGTTGGCATCTGGGCCATATATGTCTATGAGACCAATTTCAATGTGCACCACACAGACCAAAAAAAAAAAAAAAAAACCCTCATGCAAAGGGGAAAGAATAGAAATAGTAGAAAGCCTACATTTTAAAAAGGAGAAGGATAAATTCAGGTTACAACCCAGAGGTTAAATGGGAAGGAAAAAAAGTGGAAAAGGAAGCTGAGAAATTAAGGCCCATAAGCCCTTGTCACTTCTGCAAAGATGTAAAATGTGGAGATGGCAGTAAGATGGAGGCAGAGGAGAAGCGATATACAAGACAAGCCGTGACGTCACCAACCGTGGGAAAACAGCAAAGGTACAAATGAGGTATGTGTGGGATGCAGTGTATAATACTCAGCTGTACATGTGGCTAGAGTGTCTACTTAGAATGGAACAGTAAGAAAGGCTTCACATTGGGGCCCTTTCAGTGAGCAGAGGTGAGTCTTAGAATCAAGCCTCCCTATGCTTGCTGTCAAGACCTAATATTGATATTAAATAAGTCACCAAATCTTTGCTAAAGTCTGTAATACATAACTAGAAATAATTCTCTAGAAACATGTGGATGAATGTGAATATTCATAACAGTGTGCTGTGAGCACCGCTGTAAGCACTCCTCTTTTGATATTTCAATATCCAGCAGTGTGTAATTATATAATGTCAACCTGTTATGTTTGGAAATAATACCCCCACAGGGGTTGGCATATCTCGCAAGATCTTTGGATATGCATGTAGTTACAAGAATTTTCCTTTTGATTATATGTGTGTTGAGGTGGTGTGTTGCTATAGGTTGTTGTAACAATATTTCAGTCTATGTCCTTTTCATCCAGAGATTTGGGAACACGTTACTATAGACAGAAGAGCCAAATTTCAACAACTCAAAAGCCCCAAGATGTACATCTCTCTTTACTTATTGTGGACAATATTAAGGGTAAGGGTTTTTTTTGTTGTTGTTGTTTTTCCATGTCTCACATTTTTTTTTTTGGTAACACAGAGGATTCTGCTAATATGAACAGAATGGCAATTCCTTGAAGTAATTGCATGAACGCATACCTACAACAAAGAAAGCACAGTGAGATTGCATGGAATTCTAGTGAAAACACATTGCATTTTAAACGTGGCGAACGTGTGCTTCTGTCTGAATTCTTTTCACAGAAGATAACTAGATTTATGGCTATGCTACAGAAGAGTAAGCTATGTCCGAGGGCTAGGTGACCTCCCCACAAGGAGACGAGTCTACAACTCCTTTGTACACATTCCCCAGTGAGCTAACCCATACTGCACAAAGGCAGCACATTCCCAAAGCAAAGGACAAGACAGAGAAAGAGCTTTAAATACAACAGGGAAGGAATGTGATCTAGCCTGTCAGAGCACAAATCTGCTATATGGTATCGAGCAGTGTATTTATTGATTATAATGAAAATTATGACGTGAAAATATTATTACAATTATTTTAAAGAGGAAAACACTATGCTATTTAATGTCAACATTGATGCCTCATATCTTGAAACTGTGTAGTTTCTTTTTACTTGTCAACCTAAAACTTTCGTGCACTTCTGTAGTGTAGACTAAGTGTAACCAGGCTTTTGGGCTACTTTATTTAGGTTCCTATATGTACCACCCTTCTCCACCCCAATCCCTTCCAACCCCCCAACACTAGGTAGGAGAGAAAGGAGGTTAGAGGGGGAAAGGGGGTACACCTCTTTAAACTGCTGCCTGCCTAATAGTAGATTAGGAGCATTGCATTCCTTGGCGAAAATCCCATCTTTGTCATCAGAACACCAGCAACCAGCAACCCAGCAATTGCAAAACCCACAGGAGGAACCAGCAACTGCCACGGGCCTTCTCAGGGGCTCTGCCATTTACACCCTCTCCAGACTCCCCAGAATTCCAAATGTAAACTATATGCAGCTGGCAACATCGCGCCCCTCCTGGAGCACAAGACAATCACAGTTAGCAGCCATGGACAATCTGAAGCAGCCTCATACCCCACACCCAGGATTAAAACAAAAACATATCTACGTAACACAACTGGGTCTTTTAAGAAACCAAAACTCTCACCTGTGTATAATGTTTGTTTTAATTTAAAAAAATAGTCAAACTGAAGAAAGTCCCGAGTGCCTCCTGTGTGTGTAATTCTGTCCCTTATATCATTCCATGAATTTTAGAAAAGCCATAATGTGGCCCAGGTATTAAAGTAAGTGGGCAGAATGCACACTGTTGACGATCCCGTGCTTTGCATGCTGATACTGGGGAAACAAGTCCTGTACCGATGAGCAGAAGCATCACATACATGCGTCCACATAGCAGGGTGGATGGAAGTGGGTACTGTGCAAAACAGTCTCTGAAGGAGCAGCGGGAAGTAGGGTTCAGGCGCGCAAAGCGAACCAAGAAATAGAAGGCTAAATTCGATATGCACGTGTTGGTGGTGGGGCTTCTTTTGAGCAGCGAGTACAGTGAACCACAGAAGCCTCACTGGCTGAGGGGTATTGTTGTGCCTAGCACATGGTAGATACCCAGGAATTATTCACTGGGCCAATTCCTCTGAAAAATCAGCTTCCTAGGCAAGAAGCTCAAGATGCTTCTACAGCAACAGGCGAGGAGCAGAATGAGCATACAGGACACTATGGGCATATTGCAATGGTTCCATTTTGTTCCTAGAACAATGGGAAATTATTGACGTTTTAATGCATGGCAGTAGCACATGCAGAAAACTTAACTTTCTCCTGTTATTATATTCCATAGCTCATTATAGAATGTACAACATTAAAATCAAACATCTTTCAAACTGTGTTTATAAATGGATTGTAAGGTTGTGAGATGTGACTTGATGAATAGTACTTGTTGCACAAGCATAAAAAGTCCAAATTTAGGTTTCGAAAACCCAGGTAAACTGTTGTACCACAGTACATAATCCCATTGTTCCTACTGAGACCAAACTAGGACAGGACACCCCTAGGGGTATGAGGCCCAGCTAAACTGTCATATACCGTGAGGAATGACAGAAGACCCTGTTTCAAACAGGGTAGCAGACAAGAGCCAACTCCGAGGTTGTTTTTTGACTTCCACATAAACACCATGGAGTGCACACTCACTCACACACACAGAAACAGACAGACAGACAGACAGAGACAGAGAAATAGGGAGACAGAGACAGAGAAACAGAGAGACAGAGAGACAGAGACACAGAGAAACAGAGAGACAGAGAAACAGAGATGAGAGAGAGACAGAGAAACAAAGATGAGAGAGAGACAGAGAAACAGAGATGAGAGAGAGAGATTGTAATGATTTGGGGGAAAAGTGCTGATGTGCAATTCATTGGTAATGTGTCTAACCCAGCATGTATGAGTCCATGCAATGCAATCTCCAGTGCTCGCTTTAAGAAAAAAAAAAAAGAAAGAAAAAGCAAATCGACTGTAAAAATATATTCTGAGTTCAGTGACACTAAAATGCTAAAAATAAATAAATAAATAAATGGGTATAAAAGTTTGGAAAATAGAGATGTAGGAGAAAGTGGAAAGAAAACATATTAGAAATGGAAAATAGAGTGGGCACAAAGCAACTAGTTAGAGGGCAACTCACTGGACTGCCACAGTGATTCAGACTGTTGCAAAAGTAAGAGGCAACCAGACTGGTGTCTGTTCGGATGAAAGTAATGCACAGAAGTGAACGCAGCCTAGGACGGAGAGCTCGTACCAGTGCGGTAAAGTGAGGAGGTCAGAGACGGTGCGAAGCTACTGGTGTTTACTGAGCCGTGAACGGCATGGAAACTTGAATCTGGCTGCAGACTGAAATTTGCAATTTATCAGCATTCAGGTGGTGAATGAGTTTGTGGGAGCAAAGAGATGTCTTTTCCCCTAGGGCAGCAGTTTTTCAGTCAAGGGCAACGACTCCAGCTGCACTGCTGAGGCTGACGTGCAGAGAGATGGCAGTGGCGGGTGGGGCGGGAAGAGGAGACAAAGTGAAAGTACCAGAAAGGAAAATGAGGGTCTGACATAGGCATCTTCAGCAGTGACAGAAGGAAAGTTCAGACAGTAAATCAGAAAACCCAGGACTCAGTGGCGCGGATACCAATAGGGACTGAGGAGACAGAATTACAGGTTCCAGAAAAGATGACGGCGCCACTAACTACAATGGAGGGCACAGGGACAGCAGAAAGAACTGGAGGACACGGAAGAAAATGAGCTCGGGTCCAGGCTTTTTCCTCATGGACCACCGATGGTGGAATGTGGACTGCTCATAAACTTCTTTATTAAGGAGGCAAAACGTGGGCGCTACTCTAAAACCAACTCTAAGGGGACCTAGCGCCTCCTGTACATAAGTCAGTGGACGGACATCTTGTTCAGGGGATGGCGGCTGCAGCTTGCTACCTGATCTATAGACAGATCTGAATTTCAGTTTTTCCTCACTGGTTATTGACTTAAATTATTTGACTTGGACAAATTAACACCAGTATATAAAATACCATTACATGACTGGCAATAAATATTAAGTTTTTTTTTTTTTAAAGCTCTTGGGCAAGACATTTAGTATCTCTGAGCCTCCTGGGTAAATTGAGGAAAATAATCTGGTTTCTAAAGGTGTTTTATGAGTTGGAACAGTGACAAGGGCTCAACAGGGGCTAGCTATTTTTGTTACTTGTCTGCGTGTACCCATCAACTCTGGAACAATTTCTCCCAGCACTCATAACTGTATTTCCTCCTCCTTCCATGGAGTATTTATTGGACCCTGCGATGTGGGAGGACTCACAGCCATCTGCTTCTACTGTATCTTTCCACGTCTTATTCTAATCATGTGAGCTACAAGTTGCTTGCCGTATTTCTCGGTGTTTCTGTTTCCCATGGTGTTTGACATCTCCCCTCCAGTGGGAGCTCAGCTATAAGAACTCCTCACAAGCATTGACAGCAGAGGGTCACACAAACTTCTTCCTGCTAGACTAAATAAAGAAGTCTGGGGGAGATGCTTGTGAGGTAAGGAAGACCAGACCCAAGTTTGAACTTGTGTTTCAACAGAGCCCGTGCACTCAAAGGAGGAACATAGCGCACCCTTTAGAGGGGCTGGACCTCCCTTTTCTGCTGCGCTTACTGGGAAATCGCATCCGCAGCTTGTTGGTTCTCTCTTTCTAACATTTGTAGTTTTATTCCTTACTGGACCTGTCTTTGGGTACAGGCAGAATCGGTTCTTCCTTATCAGTACTTTCTAATCATCAAAAGCCTTGAAAACGAAGCCATTTTGAAGCTCTTTCTCCCTATGCCTTTATTCTGCCCCCTCTTGTTTTTAACAGCAATTCCTAAATTCTGAGCCAGAGCTGGCTGCTGCAAAGTGCCCTCACTGGAGGAGAGGTCGCTGTGGTTTACCTTGGATCTGCGCATGTATTCTTCTGTGGCTTAAAGCTTTCTCTTTGCTTGCTTGTTTTCAGAAAATTCTTCCGTTTGCTCCTTTCTGCTAATTGCCCACTCAGCTAGTATTTCTGTATTTTCCTTTGAATCCGTTGCCTCTTTAAGAACTTTGTTTCTGGTGTATATGGTCAATAGGACGTCACAGAGAGTGTCTCAGATGTCACCATCCTGCCTTAAGACACTCACAACAAAACCACATGCTGTTTTAGGCTCTGGACTGCTCACCAGGGCCTTATCCAGGCTTTTTCAACAGTTCTTCCCCTAAAGAACACATACTGTAAAATTAAAGTATTAAATGTACACCTTCCACTTTCAGAACAACAACATTTATTATGTGTTTCATAAGGTTAGCATTGCATTACTTTCCTAACTATAAGCACTGCAATCAAACTGGAAAAAAATGATCTATTTCAAGATCACCACATATACTGCACAGAGAGAGAGAGACGATGGAAGGAGACAGAGAGGGGAGTAGAAAGTTGACAGAGAAGATACACACAGATAGACAGATTGGGGATAGAGAGACAGACCAGAATGCAAGTGTATAAGAAAAGTCAAGAGAAAGGAATATGCAAAGCATTCAGAGTCAATAGCATAAGCGAATGCTTCTGATTTGATGGGTGAAAGAAAATTCCTGGGGGCAGAAATTTGGAAATTACTTCCAAAACTCTTAAATACTGCTAACAAAATAAAATTAATTTTCCTCTTTAAGCAAGCAATAATGTGGAAGTTTAAGAGACAAGAGATACTAAAGACCAAGTAAACAATTTGGCTGAGGTATAATTCATTCTCAATCTGATAGGGTACCCTATCAGATGTTTCCATATTGGTCTCCAGTTATCTAGGTATTTTTTATTATAAGGAAAGACTATGGATCCAAATCATCATAGCCAAATAATTAAAGCAAGTTTTTCATTCATGCAAACAGGCCGTGTCTCTCCCTAGAAGGTGTGTTCAAAAGATCAGCATCGGACGTAGGAAGACAGTGTGTTTATAGTTTAGGGGTAGGGGCTTTCCAAATGGGGGACTGTTGGGAAGAATAGGTGGGGAAACGGAAGCAGAACATAAACGTATCAGGTTAGTCATGATGGCCTCCTGTAACACAGGCATGATTGCAGGAGGTCATCACAAAGTAGCCTGATCAGGTGGTCATAACAAGAGAGCCATAATAACTGTTTACAGTAAAGGTAGGGTTGCAGGATGGTTTTGAAACCATGGTTGCTGATTCCTGAAGCAGATTCTGTATGCAGAACCATTTGTAGTTAAGGTTACAGTTGGGGCATAGCCCAATCCTTGAGAAACAGAGGTTTGATCACAAGCAGGAGCAAACCTAGTTTGTGCAGACTGGAGGCCGACTGGCTCGTCAGTAATCATACGAAGTATCCTGCCTCTGAAAGTGTGAACAAAGCACAAACAGAGAGTCTGTTGCCTGAAAGCAGATGACAATTCAAAGATCGACATGCTCCTTTAAATAGGATGAAAAGAAATGTTTGAAATGACTGAGTGATCGTGACTCCCCTTCCCCGTGTGGAATGTCTTCTAGGCAGGGGGCCCTTTCACTTTCTTTAATATACAAGATGCTACATTTCTGAGACATACTTTACAGAAACTCCCCGGTCATTAAATATCCTATTTGTGGCAAAGTGTGTGAGTTGTCTTTTGCACCAGCTCTTACTTGCTTTACAGGATCTTACTTGTTCCCCTTAATAAAAACTAAATCACTGTGTGTGGGGATGTTTTAACAAGGGTGTCCAGAAACTGGGCCAAATGGAAGCAGAAAGTAATTCCGGTAGAGCCCAAAGAGAAATACAATAAGAAACTTCCTGTACAGCTTCAGATTCTACCAACAAATAACTCAAGGGTTAAACAAGAAACATCAGTCTTTATCAAACAAAAGAGCTGCAATATTTTAGGGAGTACAATCCTGACATAGAGAAAAGTTTCCATTAGAACAAAATTTCTCCAAGGTAAGCTTAATAATTTCAAATACAAAACAAAAGGCTACAACGAAAAATAAAGTAGTAAAATTAAAATGGGCTTTTTAAAATTAAAATTTACTTTTGTAGGACAAGCACATAAGAACTGGCTGCTAAGCAGAGAAAGAGAGTGAATGTATTTTTTTTTTTTAATTTTATGAATTACTTGGCTTTGAAAATAGTGGATTCCTCATACTTGGGGGAAGAACTTTGTTATTTAAAGCTAAAGGAGGTGGGGAGTATTTTCCAAAATGAGGACCTTTGTACCAGATAGAATGAATTTTAATTCTAACCCTGTCATTTCCTGTAACTTCCCTCATCTATATTAATACCTGCTGTGGAAGTTTCTCTTGATGCACATAACACACCTGGAAATTCCAGTCAGGTATGGTGAACCAAACACACTGGTTTATGTTTCTTTTTCTAAAATTCTAGCTTTTTTTTTTTTTTTTTTAAGAACAAAAGTTAAAAATGACGAATCCACAGAGATAACAAAAATGGAAAGGAAAAATGCTAAGGGCTGCCTTGACATCTCAGAGAAACGTAAAGCCTACATCCATTCGTGCCACAAAACTTGGAAACTTCCCAAACGGCCAGTGCCAAGGCTTGCCAATGATGGATGGTGTGGCGTGAGGCAGAAACAGCCGGCGGTCTTCCTCCACCACTCGTGGTACTTCCTGGAGACAGCGAACTTGTGAAGCTCTGTAGTGAGGACAGGAGGGATGGCTAAGGCTTGGACCCAGCACCAAGGTAGACGGCCACACTGCAGAGAAGCTTCGGTCTAAGCAGCAGTTCCCCTAAGCCTCTCCTGACTTGACTGTCAGAAAACCAGCAGCCACACTGTGGCCCCAGGACAAAAGACCAAGGCTCTTCTCAAATAAAACGAACCAACTAGCCCAGGGGGAAGACACCTGCACAGAAATGTTAGAGGACAATTAAGAGATCCGTTCAGGCAGTCCAAGGTCGAAAATTCGAGAGTTAAGAAAAAGGCAAAACAATGCAAGAAAACTCTTTAAACCCTGAAAGGTAGATTTCTGAACTACGCACAAATGAGAAATCATGCCAAAGTTAGCACACTGACCGTCAAAGATAACTAGGAAATACTACTACCTTAAAAAAAAAAAAAAAAAAAAAAAAAAAAAACACACACACATAAAAAGTAACTTAGTGTCCACTACTATGGGCACATCTTTCCTCTCAAGCATTCCACCTGAAACAGCTAAAAGCTGAGTTACAACAAGCTGTTTCCCATCGCTGGAAACAAGCCAGGTAGCCAGGACTTGCCAGGCCAGGATCACCGCTGAAGGGGAAACGCCTCAAGGCAAGCGGCACCGTCACCAAATTCTGTATGCTCGGAACACCTGCTAATCTGCACTGTGGGGCACCAGGGCTCTCTAAAAAGGGTGGGATTGTATCAAACTTTATGGTTTGGGAAAGGCAACATTGGGTTAGAGAACACCCTTGTGTTTTGAGCTGAGAACTGCCTAAGGCTAAGAAGAGCACGGACCAACACAAGGAGTCTCTTCCTCAATGCCTCCTGCAAAGAGGAGGGGACTCTCTCTGGAAAAATATAAAATTGCCCAGAACCTCAGTTCTTTTTAATTTACAGTGTCCAGAGTTCAGTAAAAAGTTATCAGACAAGACATAAAATGAACTGACCCAAAGCAGAGAACTGCAATCAGAAAACAAAAATACACTCATATTAGAGTTGTCAAAAACGGTTTTTGAAGTATCTATAATTACA
>OU015758.1:32573928-32611015 GCA_907169655.1 Acomys percivali
CAAAAATCAAGTGACCAAACGTGTACGGATTCATCTCTGGGTCTTCAGTTCAATTTCATTGATCCACTAGCCTATTGCTGTGCCAGTACCATGCTGTTTTAATTACTGTTGCTCTATAGTACAGCTTGAGATTGATTATTATTTCTTAAACAATAATCAGGAAAGCTAAATCATAAATTTCCCCGGGCTAAAACCATTTTTTGGTTGGTTGGTTGTTGTTGTTGTTGTTGTTGTTGTTGTTGTTGTTGTTGTTGTTGTTGTTCTGGTTTTTTGAGACAGGGTTTCTCTGTGTAGCCTTCTCTGTCCTAGACTCATTTTGTAGACCAGACTGGCCTCGAACTCACAGCGATCCACCTGCTTCTGCCTCCCAAGTGCTGGGGATTAAAGGCATGTCTCACCATGGCCAGTAGCTAAAGCCATTGCATTAACATGATCGTCATAGCTACATAGCTTGAAACTAAATGTTGGTAACACAGAAAAAAACTTGACTTACTTCCAGTCCCAAACCAACAGGTGTGCTATCCAACCCTAAGCTAACTGCCAAAGAGTACTCTCTTGTAAAATATCTGTAAAGTATGACATTCCAATACCACCTTCTATTACTTTCAAAGCATATTTTAAAGAATCAAGTTTTACTTTTCTACAGCTAACAATATCTAACCAGGTACTGCTATGCCAAAGTCATAACCTTCTTTTCAAGCAATTTCTTCCTGGCTGATCATAATAGTCAGACCCAAAACTCTTGCACTGTCTCAAGCCTTTGGCCAGATGCCTTCTTTCAACATTCTCTGTGGGAAAAAGTTTTCCAGTGTCAATTTTATTAGGGCTTATAGTCAAAGTGAGAAATAGAAAGGCAGTTTTAGGACAAAAAGCATATTTCAATGTAGTTTTTAGGCAAATTTACACCTAGACCATACATAATATTTAAGGGCAGTGGTGATCAGCCAGAGGTCTTTGGAACTTTGTCAAGCAAAGACTCTACAACTTGTCCTTATGTCTGAGTACATGTACTCATGTACAAAGTATTGTATTTCATTGACAGTTGAAAAAACAAGGTCCCACTGTGTGGCTCTGGTGCACTATGCAGAACAGGCTAGCCTGAGTGATCTGCCTGCACCTGGCATTATGACTGCTGCATTTAAAGGCATGCACCACCACATCTGGCCTGTGACACTTTTATATATGTTTACGACTTGTATAAAATTCTCTCCTCTGCCTTCCCTATCCCATCCCTTTCTCTTCCCCAACACTTCTCTACTTTCCTGTCTGCCTTTACTCCAGAGTGCACACATGGCAGAAGAAATGAGATGCTTGTCCTCCTGGGTCTGGCTTATCTCATTGAACACGATGAACACTAATTCCAATCATTTTCCTGAAAATGATGAGATTGTGTCATGTACGGTTGAGTAGGTCTCATGTATGTTATTAATTATATGTTTTCTTATCTATTAACTATTAATAAGCACCTAGGATATCTTGGCTATTGTGGATAATGCTACAAAATATATGAGTGTGCAGCACATAATGTGTGCTGACTTAGATTACATCAAGGACATAAAGATGGGGCCCTTCTCTATGCTCTGTGTTCTAAGGGGAAAACATGGTGGCACAAATGAAACACTTTAGATGAATTAGGAGATAACATTGAGATCTCAGCAATCAGAGAACTAACATAGAAAAAAGAATCATGTTCTATTCTTTCATTGTAAATTCTTACTATGAATGATGGCCAGTCGCCCTTTTAACTCTAGATGTGTGCGCACACAGACACACACACACACACACACACACACACACACACATTGTGTATCTTTCCATATTCCATAAAATTCATTTAAATCAATATTAAGTGTTTATGTTTGTGTTTATTACAAATCAAACAACACAGAACATTATTTCTCACATGAGTTCTCATTCCCTATAGTTAGTCTTTTTATTCTTGCTTAGTTTTTTTCATAACTGTCATTGATTTAACTGTAAACTCTGAAAATTATGAAATTTCCTTGCCAAAAGGCCAAGGCACAATTGGGAATGTGTTAATTCCCTCTCACCCTTTGCTCACATCATTTAGTCTAGTAATTTTATTTATTGAGGTAATTTCTGCCAGAGCCATCAGGCCTTCCCCAGTTTGAACGAGTTACTCTCTAAGCCTAAAATGGCCACCATCTTGTATCTTGCTTAACCATCATGGGAGTTTCTATTTGGCATGGCTCTGAGTTAGTCTTTCAGATCAAGTGTGGTGCTGTACACTGAGGAGGCTGAAGCCGGTGGATGGCAAGTTCAAGACCAGCCAGGGAAACATAACAAGACCCAGTTCAAAAAAAAGTATTTATTTCACAGACACTGTAACTTTGTGGTATGTGTGTCAGAGGCAAAGAAGGTGATTCAGATCCAGGTCCTTCAGTCTGAGGTTGGCCTGAAACCATTCTCCCTGTGACTACTCCTAGTCGCCTAGATTCCTGTGACAAATACTACTATTCCAAAAGTTTGTTTTGAGTTATGTAACTCATTGGGTCAAGCACTTGGAAACTCATTTCCTCAAGCTCTGGACATGTTGAGTTAGTCTGGTAAAAACTGCTTCCTGTTCAGTCTGAATCTCCTTTATACAGATGCCAAAAACTTGCTTCCTAAACATTTCTCTTTTCCACCTTAACCCCTTTACACCCTGAGATCCCCGAGATCAACTTTATCATCTCCTAATTGATCTATTGAGGCCTTTCATTCATTCCTACAATCATTTCTTTATCCTGGAAGTTGTGATTTTTTTTAAATGCTGATTTCTTATGGTTCTTTGCCTTTGCATTATGGGTGTAATATAGGCTCTTATCTAGGGTTATTAATCTCTTCATCCTACACTTTCTCTTTCTTAGGTTTGAATGCTATTGTAGTTTCCTGTGTCCAAATGTCCAAATTTTCAGGCAGATGATTAATTGAGGAGTGTCCTTGGGATAAATACCTTCTTATAATTGTAACATTTTATTAAATCTGTTCTAAGATAATTTGACACATAGACCATTCTCAACTCCCACCTTCCTGACCCATCATTCTCCATTTCACCTCTCCACAAATTTTTCATTCATTTCTAAAGAATACTTTTAGGGGAGCTGGAGAGATGGCTCAGAGGTGAAGAGCACTGGCTTCTCTTCCAGAGGTCCCGAGTTCAATTCCCAGCAACCACACGGTGGCTTACAACCATCTGTGAGATCTGCTGCCCTCTCCTGGCATGCAGGTATACATGCAGGCAGAACACTGTATACATAATAAATAAATCTTTTTTTTTTTTAATTCTAAAAATACTTCTAAGGAAATGGGGGAGTATGCAAAAGACAAATAGAACTTAAACGGTGATGCAGCTGCCTCTGCTGGAGGTTGAGATGTTCTAGAACAGGACTGGACATTCAGAATGGTTCCTAATTGAGACAACTAAGCCAGCTGTGTGTTCACATCTCCGCCTAGCACCTCATGCAGGAAGCTCCTGGTAAATGATGCCATTTTTATCAAGTAGCACCATTCATCTGTTAGCCTGCAGGTGCCAGCCTCGCCCAACAGCTAGAGGAAATACCCAGTCTTGGGAAGAACAGTCTTCACAATGCAACATATCCTCTTTGGTCAGTCTTCTGCAGCAGGACTTCCTGTCAGTTACTTGGTGATCTTCGGTATTTCATATTTAAGTGAGCCATCCTAAAGCGGCTTTGGAAACACTCAGTACAAGCTGGCTGTTGGCTGCTAACTACTACAATCTCTACTGTAGAGTGTTTTGGCCCTTCATTTCACTGGTTCTCAATTAACTTTTCTCTTGACAGGCCAGATTCCATAAGGAAGCATCTTTGGCCTGACTGGGTTACCATCATTCTGGTAGTCAACTGAGGCAGGTAGACATCTGAGGCAGGGTGTGAACACTTGGCACACAAATATACAATTTATCAATAAAACTCAGAGCTGAAATTAATAAATTAGAAACAAAGAGAACAATTCAAAGAATCAACAAAACCAGGAGCTCGTTCTGTGAGAAAATCAACAAGATAGACAAACTATTAGCCAAACTAACTAAAAGGCAGAGAGACAGTATCCAAATCATCAAAATCAGAAACAAAAAGGGAGACATAACAACAGACCCTGAAGAAATACAAAGAATCATAAGATCCTACTTTAAGGGTATATATGCCACAAAATTTGAAAATCTAAGGGAAATGGACAATTTTCTTGATCAATTCCACTTGCCAAAATTGAGTCAAAATCAGATAAACAAATTAAATAATCTTATTTCTCCTATAGAAATAGAAGCAATCATTGATAGTCTCTCAACTTAAAAAAAAAAAAAATCCCAGGGCAGGATGGTTTCAGTGCAGAATTCTACCAGACCTCCAAAGAAGAGCTAATACCAATACTCTTCAAGCTACTCCAAAAGATACAAATAGATGGAACATTACCAAATTCATTCTATGAGGCCACAGTCACATTGATACCTAAACCCCACAAAGACCCAACAAAAAAGGAGAATTTCAGACCAATTTCTCTTATAAACATTGACGCAAAACTACTCAATAAAATACTCACAAAACGAATACAAGAACATATCAGAGATATCATTCACCATGACCAGGTAGGCTTCATTCCAGGCATGCAGGGATGGTTGAATATACGGAAATCCATCAATGTAATCCACCATATAAACAAACTAAAAGAAAAAAACCACATGATCATCTCCTTAGATGCAGAAAAAGCATTTGACAAAATCCAACACTCATTCATGTTTAAAGTTCTGTAGAGATCAGGAATTCAAGGCACATATCTAAACATAATCGAGGCTATATACAGCAAGCCAATAGCCAAAATCAAATTAAATGGAGAGATACTCAAGGAAATTCCTCTAAAATTTGGGACCAGACAGGGCTGCCCACTTTCTCCATATCTCTTCAATATAGTTCTTGAAGTTCTAGACAGAGCAATAAGACAACATAAGGAGATCAAAAGGATCCAAATGGGAAAGGAGGAAGTCAAACTATCCCTATTTGCTGATGATATGATAGTATATATAAGTGAACCCCAAAATTCCACCAGAGAACTCCTTCAGCTGATAAACACCTTCAGCAAATTGGCTGGATACAAAATTAACTCAAAAAAGTCAGTAGCCTTCCTTTATACAAATGACAATCATGCAGAGGAAGAAATTCGGAAAACTACACCCTTCACAATAGCCACAAGCAATATAAAATATTTAGGAATAACTCTAACCAAGCAAGTGAAGGACTTGTTTGAAAAAGTTTTAAATCTCTGAAAAAAGAGATTAAAGATGACATCAGAAGATAGAGAGATCTCCATTGCTCGTGGATTGGGAGAATTAACATAGTAAAAATGGCCATATTACCAAAAGCAATCTACAGATTCAATGCAATCCATATCAAAATACCTACAAAATATTTTAAAGACATTGAAAGATCAATTCTCAACTTCATATGGAAAACCAAAAGACCCAGAACAGCTAAAACAATCCTATACAATAAAAGATCCTCCAGAGGACTCTCCATGCCTGATCTCAAGCTATACTATAGAGCAACAGTAATTAACAAAGCATTGTATTGGCACAGCAATAGGCTGGTTGATCAAAGGAATCGAATCGAAGACCCAGAAATGAATCTACACACGTATGATCACTTGATTTTTTACAAAGACGCCAAATCTATTCAATGGAAAAAGGATAGCTTATTCAACAAATGGTGCTGGTCTACATGTAGAAAAATACAATTGGACCCATATTTGTCACCTTGCACAAAACTCAAGTCCAAGTGGATGAACGCCCTCAACATAAAACCAGAGACATTAAATCGGTTGGAAGAAAAAGTGGGGAAAAGCCTGGAACACGTTGGCACAGGAGACAATTCCTGAACAGAACACAAACAGTCCAGGCCTTAAGGTCAACAATTAATAAATGGGACCTCATGAGGATGAGAAGCTTCTGTAAGGCAGGAGACACTGTCAACAGAACAAAGCAACCGCCTCCAGACTAGGAAAAGATCTTCACCAACCCTACATCTGACAAAGGTCTAATATCCAAAATATATAAAGAACTCAAGAAATTAAACACCACCAAACCAAGTAACCTAACAGAGAAATGGGGCTCGAAACTAAACAGAGAATTCTCAACAAAGGAATATTGAATGGCTGAGAAACACTTAAAGAAATGTTCAACGTCTTTAGTCATCAGAGAAATGCAAATCAAAATGACTCTGAGATTCCATCTTACACCCATCAGAATGGCTAAGATCAAAAACTCAAGCGACACCACATGCTGGCAAGGATATAGAGAAAGAGGAACACTCCTTCGTTGCTGGTGGGAATGCAAACTAGTACAACCATTTTGGAAATCCATCTGGCGCTATCCAGAAAACTGGGAATAAGGCTTCCTCAAGACCCAGCTATTCACTCCTTGGAATATACCCAGAAGATGCTCCAGCACACAACAAGAACACTTGCTCAACCATGTTCATAGCAGCCTTATTATAATAGCCAGAACATGGAAACAGCCTAAGTGTCCCTCAGTAGAAGAATGGATGAAGAAACTGTGGTACATATACACTATGGAATACTATTCAGCTATTAAAAGCAAGGAATTCCCGAAACTTGTGGACAAATGGATTGAACTAGAAATGATCATAATGAGTGAGTTAACCCAGAAGCAGAAAGAGTCAAATGGTATATACTCACTTATAACTAAACACTAGCCCAAGGGGCATGTCCCATGAAAGTCTTCACCTACCATGAAAGTGGAAGAGAGGGGAGGACATCCTTTTGGGACTCTAGATGAGAGAAGTATAGGAGGATGGGGAAATAAAAGGATCCAGAGGGTCCTAGAAACCTACAAGTAGAACATTATGATGGGCAGATCTGGGCCCAGGGGTTCTGCTCAAACTATGGCACCAACCAAGGACAATACATGCAGTAAACTTCGAAACCCCTACCCAGATATAGCCAATGGACAGAACATTCTCCACAGATGAGTGGAGAGTGGGGACTGACTTTCACACGAACTCTGGTGCCCCATATTTGACCACGTCCCCTTGATGGGGAGGCCTGGTGGCACTCAGGGGAAGGATAGCAGGCTACAGGGGAGGAAGTCCCCCTCAGTCACAATCATAGGGGAGAGGAATAGGGTGAAAGTGGAAGGGAGGGAGGAATGGGAGAATAGAAGGGATGGGATAACAATTGAGATGTAATATGAACGAATTAATAAATAAATTTTTAAAAATAAAATATAAAATTTATCACATTGTTTCCAATTCAATTTCAAATAGCTGCCCTTCCTTGCCATCGAGTATGGGGTGTGTGTGTGTGTGTGTGTGTGTGTGTGTGTGTGTGTGTGTTTATGCTTCTCAGGTTGTAGAAGTTGTCTATCTATGCAACTGCATATTTACTTAAATGTGAAGATTTTCGTCAATTATCCTTCTTTTAGTTCTATCTTCAAACCCACTTCCACACATACCTGGAAATGCCAATTCTTAAACCTCTTCGGTATTTTTGCAGTTGAGAGCATCTCGGATTTTCCCACTGTCAGCAAAGAATTTGGCTTCCTAAGCCTGCTGAGGTCAGTACCATTCATTCAGCTGCTTTCTAGCTTCCAAATTTTGCTTCCTCTTCCATTCCTTTTGTCTTGTGGGTGTGTACTTTTTAGGAAAATCTAATATTATTTTAGAGAGCAAACATATAATCTTCTGCTTTAGGGTTAGTAAAACAATGGCTTGCATATTCTCTCCCTTGCCTCTCATACTCACATTTCACATACTGAAGTGAGCGGGATGCTCTCGTTCTGAAGAAAATAGTTGTTTCTCACACCTCCCTGTTGCCTCTTCAGGCCCTAATCCCAATCAGGGCCAATATTCATTACTCCTCCATCCTTCATGAGTTTCTTCAAGAAATTAACATACCTGCTTGCTCTCTTTGCATGGAAGGCAGCTTTCTGGAAGACTGTGCTGCACTTGGCAGTTCTCAGTTACCATGGCTTGACATTCATTCCGTGTCATCAAGAACATCAAGACATTTTTATAATTCATATATGGGCTGTCACCTAGGCAATTTTCTATGACAGGGCAGCTGATTTATTTCTAATCTTTGCTTCTAACACACTTTTAATAAACAGTCTTGGGAAAAAGTAATTTTGACATATATACAATATAGACATAGGCTAAGTTTCAGTGAACATGTCATATCAAGTGGTATGTTGACCCATGTCACCAAGCACTCTGCGTGAGAGTTAGACCAATTCTTATACCTAATAGTGAGACAGAATCTGGGTTGGGTTTTTTTGTTTCTCTGTTTGGTTGGTTTTGTTTAGTTTTTGCCTTCTTTCTAGTATTGAACAGAGAGTATCTCACAAAAATAAATAGGGGGACACTGGTTTCTAATACATTTTAATTTCATATTTCCTTATGACATTTTTATGTCTTAAGATATATTTCATTTTGTTATGCTTCAGTTGCACTGTGTGCTTATAGTAAGCCATTAATGAAGGAAAAATGTGCATATTATTTATGTTGTGTATGTGTAAGCATTAGCTCAAAGGAATTAAAGTACGTAAAAAAATCTCCACTACATCTAAAATATATGTATTTAGTAAATACAATGAAAATAATGAGAAAGCAGTTGGTAGAGTAAGGCATTTCTCGTGCAGACCACGGCTGTGGCAGCATGCACACTCACACTCTGATTACAAGTTCACCGGCCTAGCCTGGTTAAGGAAACATGCTTTTATCAATAGCTAGTCTCTATCTGAAATATTTTATTAGTCAGCTGTGTGCTTTGAAAAGAACATTGGTCTTAAAATTACAAGGCAGAAAATGTCACATTAACCAAATAATGTGATCAATCACCGCCCCATTTCCTTATCTGAAAAGTAGGGAGAGAAACACTTAACAGTGCTTGCCAACTAACTGTTCACCACCGAAACCTCCATATAAAGTATTGCTAATTGATAAAGTCAGGATTGAGGTAGTCATGAGTCGGGCAAAAATATGTGCAATATAAAAATTATAGAGCTTTCTCAGGACAGTATCTGAGCCATAAAAAGTAAGGACTATTAGGAGACACAAGACGCAGAGCAGCACCTGGTGCTGACAAACCACAACCAAAAACCACAACAGAAATGTCCTCATAGTGAAAAGTGAGGCATGAAGGTGGATTCACTCCTTTTGTGCCTACAGAACGTTCCCATTTTGTCAGTATGAATGTTATAGTATTAAAATGTTTCACAAAAATCATCTTTACATGCCAGACAAAGGGAAAAATAAGATACAGTGAATTAGGAAAACTTGGAAACAAGTGCTTTATGAGAAACATATTTTCTTGTATTCTACAAGTAATTGTGTAATATCTGAAATATAAATTATCCTCAAAGACTTACTATGCTGTGATCTCATAATTACTCTATTAAAAAGACTGACACTAACAAATAAAAAAGCCTCAGGTTATTTGTATACCTAATTATATATTCTGTAGGGTAAAATAACATGAAATGCCATTATGTGGAATATAGAAGGTTTTGGGTTGGGTTTTTTTTTTTTTCAAACAGGTGTATACTTTTTTTAAAATAACATCTGTAGTGCTGGGGTGTAACTCAGTGTTTGAGCACTTGCCTAGCAGACACAAGGGTCTTATTTCGATCCCCAACAACATAAAACACAAACAAAATAAAAACTAGAATAGCATATAACTGTCTTGCAAAATGCCAAGTTCTTCCTCGGATTTTTTTTTTTTTTTTTTTTTTTTTTTTTTAAGTTGCAGCAATAGGTCCCCCTGGTGGAGATTGAAAATATGTGTCCTAGTTTTCTGTGGTTCCAAAAAAAAGGCGCCCGATTAAAGGACAGTGGACAGGATAAAGGCTCACCTGCCTTCTCTACGTGTGTACCTGACAATACTCATAATGGCAGAACTCAAATCCCCTGCACCCCACAAACTGCCCAATACATGAAGTTCCAATTGATAGTTAATACAACCAGCAATCTGTGGTACACAATGCCTTTTAAAATTAGACTTAGATTGCACAAATCTAGCAAATATTCATCATACTTGGTGTATATTCATGGACATATAAGATGAATGATTCCCAAGATGGGAAAGAGCTTTCATTGTTCATTAAAGCTCCCGAGACAATCACGGAAAGAATGTGTGCACTCTGAGGTTCCATCAGGCAATACTCTGTCCTAGGAATCAGAGGTGCATGCACCAACCTCTACGGATGAGTAAAACAGAAGTCCTTGAAGTGGAATCGGGCGTGCATGAGGCTGAGCCTCATCAGTGGACGCCCACCCAGAAGTTCGCTTCAGAGCATCAGGGAGTACAGGCTGCATTCTGTTCCCCTTTGCAAACCAATAGGCACTGTCAGCTCAGAGCAACAACAAAGTCTCAAAGCACAACTGGCTGGTTCTTGTAGCCTAGAAGGCCATGGAGGACCCGAACAGCCCATATCTGTGTAGGGACTGTAAATCACTTGAACTCAGACCAGTAAATACTTGGCAGTAGCCCTGGGCATGGTGATGCACGCCTTTAACCCCAGCACTCGGGAAGCAGAGGCAGGCAGATCGCTATGACTACAAAGTGAGTCCAGGACAGCCAAAGCTACAGAGGCCCTGTCTCAAAAAATCAAAACAAAAACAAAAAACAAAAAACCAAACCCACTGGCCTTCTGTCATTGCTCATTATTCACCGGCGGCTTCCAATACTTCCATCCTAAATCTCTGACTTAGTCACAGGCGCAGCCCTGGCAGGTTACTGATATAGTTTGGGTATTTCTTGGAGCTTAATCCACCAAAATCCCTGAATCATAAAATACTAGGCCTAACACTATAAAACCTCAACCCACTTAGGGAGGATACCACTGGCCCAACTACTGGTGTCACAAGCATGAGCCACCAGGACTAGCACACATTCCTCTTGGTGTATGAGGTGTCGCTGAGGCACGGCTATGCAGACTAGCACTGTCCACACATACTGTAACTCACACTGTAAGCCGAGCTCTGTGACGTCTAGGCTGCCATCTTTCATCTCCATTTGGATTGCTGGGCCAGGCTGATGGTTCTAGAGGAGCAGGTTAACCTCTCTCTAGTGGTCTAACATTTCCCCTCCACTATAAGCAGAAATCCTCATGAAAGTTAACTCGGCGTTTCTAAGGAAGTAGGCAGCCAGAGGTGGCTGGAAGGCAGGGGCACTGCAGCAGCAGGGAGTGCAGAGAAGTGCTCTGAAGGCCTAGTTTGCTTCTGGAGATCTGGCCTCGTTGTGTTTGGTCTGAAGATCCCTTTACCTGGCCTCAAATAACTAAAGCTGCCTGTATTTATTTTTCCCATTCTAGTTGGCATTTTGTTTTTAATTTAATAATCCTAATATATTTGTAAAACTCTGCCACTAACATATTCTTGAAAAGGAAAACAAAATGTATAAATTATAAAATGGGAAAATACGTTTTAAAGAATGTACTTCATCTTTTTGTTTCCACCTCATCACCTTACAAAAGTGGAGATCCGAAGAGACGGTCGGAAGCAAGGGGAACTTATTTTAAAAAATAGATAAAACCTTTGGCCCTTAAAAACTACCCAAGAAGCTGGCTAGACAGATCATAACTTTTCAGCTTATTTCAACCAGCTGTTAATAACACATGATGTAGAGCTCCTCGGATCGTACTTCCTACAAACGGATGGAACACTTGGCTTATTAACGTGAATACGAGAGAAATTAACCTAAACTTGAAATCCTAACTTGGAGCGCACCAGGAACCTGAGACATCCAAGGTCAGATGCGAGCTGCTTGAGCGCCCAGGCCAGTAATGACTTGGCAGCCCGCGCTGTGCCCTCCGAGTACCACCAGGCTCAGTATTTTCCCTGGGACTTCCACTAGCTCCCACTGTACCAACCCTCATTGATAGCTCAGTGGTAGAGTGCCTGCCTAGTGTGCACCAGGTGCTGGGTCCGATCCCTAGTATTAAAAGAAAAAAATGATAATAACAATTTACCTCTAAACAATATTCTAGCTATTTTGGGTCTGTGTATTTAAAAGGCCCTGAGAGTCCCCGAAGATCTCAGACTTCCCAAGGCCAAGTGATTACAGAATTATAGGCAATTGGGCCCATGGGCCAATAATTTAAACTACAGAAGAGGTCTAATTTTAAGAGTTTATATTTTCATTTGTCTTTGCAATTAACATTTTCACAATATAATTTCATTTATTTTTTCCCCTGCATGATATCCAGTTACTTTTGTAGCTTAATTTCTTTTTCTTTTTGGCGCAATGGTGAAGCCAATTAGATTTAAAAATCTTAAAATACAAATCTTTCATCTTTTCCCCCACTAATTCCACAGGAGTTACTTTATTTTTATTGCCACTGTTGAAAATTGTCCCACTATCCCTTGGGACTTATGATTCGTAACAATTATCACCCAGCAAGATTGCTACAGAAGAAATCACCCAGAAAGCATAGTCTGGGCCAGTTACTCAGACTTAACGGAATACAATCTTCATAGTAAATGAAAAAGGAAATGTAGATCTTGATTAAAATATAGTTGCATCTACCTGTTTGGCAGAGACTTTAAACGCATGAACTTTCAGAATAATCAAAACGCATGTTTAATAAAGAGAGATTACTCCTCAGTCGGCCAACCCAAAACCTTTACCCTGCTGCTACCTTTGCAGTGGCTTTCAATGGTAGGAAACATGGTTTGGAAATGTTTTTATCACTCAGCATTAGTTGATGCACCGAGTAGTTTTTATTCTAAGAGCCACCTATTAGTCGGCTTCCATCAGTAATCCTGGGAATTTGTGTCCTACAGAGTACATGTGTCCTTGCTGTCAGATTTGCATGGACCTTTCTGGAGACCCTGGGGATAGGCAGTCTATGGTAATGCCACACAGAGAAAATGGTTGCTTTTTTTAGAGAACACAGTGGTGTGTTGGACAAGTGTTACAAGCATATTAAAATCAGAAATGTCTAACTCCAGGGATTCTATTAAGTATCCCTGATTTCTTTTATTACAGAATAAAGAAAATCTATTCTAAAATATTGTTAATTAAGTATAAAATGAAAGGAACCTGCTGATCTTAGGTTCTATAAAATGTCATATTCCTAAAAACCACTGCATACTGAGAAATGTTTATGTATTCTCAGTATAAAATGCATAACTTCTGAAGTTCTAATAAAAAGGCACTTAGATTTTTATATACAGTTACTTAATAACTAATTATACTAAATACTTTGAGTGCTCCTCATTGGGACATCTCTCACACATACCACAGATAAAGCTCTGACGTTACTTGTTTTTACTACTCTAGCAGGCTCAAAGTATTCCAACTACCTCAAATTGCATTGCTTTTTTTTTTTTTTTTTTTTTTTTAATTTAAAGAAAAGTCACTTAAATAGCAACTCAACTTTCTTCTTAGGAAAGCTCATATCATCCAAACTGCAATGCTGAAGATGTGGTAGGGTACCATTTTTCTGTGACCTATCCCTCCTAATCTGTTTGATGACCCACCATGGCTTACCTGGATAAAACCAAACCCGTAAGTGCTTCATACGGCTTGTCATGTTTCTCTTTTCCTCATTGTCTTAGCACATCAAAATTCAAAATTTAAACCTTTCATTTTGCCAAGAAGTTAAATGATTATAATTGTATTCAACAAGTTTAACAAGGAAATATTCACATTTAACTTGTCATTAAAGAAAACACACATAGAGAGATTCCTGAAATGCAATATGCAGGAAAGATGGGCCTATATGCTTAGTCCATGGTCCCTATGGACAACACTCTTGGGAAGGAATTAGACTTACACTGAATTATCCTGTACTGAAATACAAAAAGTCAACCTTGATGAACTCTTAGGTGATGGACAAATGTTCTATTATAATTTGAGTTTTCTGATGTATTTTCAAATACAAGTGAAAGTATAAAAAATTTTTAAAAAAACAAAAAAATAAAAAACTACTACCAAGTGTTAATAGATATCAGAAATCTAAAATAGAGAATTTACCAAACATTAAGATACTAATAAAATAAATACTTTATTAATGAATGTTCTAAAACACAGGTGCACTAAAATAAAAGCAACTAGCTAATGTTAAATGTAGAAGGCTCCAAATAATATACACCACATGATTTGATTTTTTTAAAGCTTTATATAAGCCCGTATTATAAATGTGAAGTTAACTATTAATGTTAACAACACTGATCATACAAAGACACGTTAACAGCACTGAAATATAAACACAAAAGATGCTTGGTTTTGGTCCTTTTAGAAAAAGAACTATGTTGGACTTTTTTTTTTTTTAAACAGGACTCCAGGCACAAAGAGAGCATACAGGTGGTAACTGCAACATGTTGGTGTTGATTCTTGCAATTCCTTATATGTCACCAGTCATAATAGCAATGAATTCCTCTTGATTTACTGTAGCAAGAAAGACAATGTAGCATCAGGAACACAGAAACCTTCTTTCCTCAAGAAACATAATCATCATTTTACAATGTATTAAACTTTATAAGGTATAATATAACTTTATAATATAAGTCAAAACATAACTTTACTCAGTGGAACTTCTAAAATAAAAAATTTACAAATATGATAAGCAATTTAAAGAAATGAACATTCTATCACATTAAGTAGGGACAACAGATGATATCTGTTACCATAAAAGTCAGTCACAGTCACAGTACTTATGCACAAACGGTTTAAAAAGTGACAGGTCTAATATAAATAGCTAAACAACCATTGTATAGCCAGTCCTTACTAATACATTCATAAGGCTTCCATTCATAAGGGAGTCTATATACCAGGCATGTGAACTAACAGAATTCTAAAAGTGAAAATGTTTTAAAACTGAGGTGGACGGGGGAGTAAATTTTTTATTTTGAAAGCTTATTTTAAAAAAAAGAAATAACTGAAGCAAGGTCATATAAACTCAAAAGCATCACTAGAAATAGTAATTAAAGAAAATACAGATTATTATATAACTATAAAACAAGAAAACTAAAAATACAGGAAATAACCACTCATGATAACTATTTGACACTTTACTAAAACTATAAAGTTTAGTAGGAAACATTAATGTATAAGGTGTGTTTAAGACAGGACTGAACAATCCCAAAAATAATTTGTAAGAAGTACACACACACTGATATACAGGACTATTTAGAAAAGAAAGCTTCCTATTTAACCAGGTGAGGCTATGAACATTAAGACTTTGTAAATCATCTTTCAGGTGCAGCTATAGACAGCAATTCTTATTATGGGGAAAAACAACACCATATCAAAAAAACCACAGAGCTGGCTTCTAGTCACAGCTCGGTACTAAACAGTTTTGCATAAGAGGTTGCTTTAGACTGTTCTCTTTGAATTCCAGACAGTGACTTACTGACTCATACATTTTCAGGTGTGGAATGAATGCCAACACCACACAAGGTACTGTCTAACGCATCTACACAGACACGGGGTTGCTCTTCTACAGTACCCTTGAGTCAAACAGAAGGGAACAGCTGTCACTATAAAGCTGGTGTTAATAGAATGAAACAATGGTATGACAGATCTGGATGCTACAATATTAGAGAGTCACATTCTTCATATGTGGATAAAGTAAAGTTACTTTCAAGTGGTTTAGAAAATGTTGAGTTAAGACATATATATCAGGAATTAATAAAGGAATTCCAGAGCTAGTACAATTTTTATGATAAGTCTGAAATAGAGAACAAATGCATGGAATATAAAACAATATACTATAAAACACAGATCAAGTGGTATTGGAAAATACTACTGTAGAAGAAATCAGTGAGAAGATTTTATATATAAGCAAATCACAATTTGGATCGTAAATTAAAAACACCACATTTAGAAAGAAATTGGAAAGAAAAACAAGGGGAATGCCGCCACAAGCACAGGAAGAGAACATGCACCTAGAAAATAATCTGGGAGTGAAGACAAATGAGAGGTTCAGGAATAGGCAGACGTCCATGAACTCCTGTTCAGTCTTAAAGATTTACACGGCACTGAGAGACATAGAGAAAACAGGATACAATCCTACAATACTCTTAAGCCACTCAAGGACCTGAGAAATTACAGTTGTGACCTTTCCAGTTAAAGAACACAACTGAAGAGCTTGTGAGAGTATGACCTGCTCGTGCCCTAAGTAAGATTTCAAATAGACAAGAATCCTAGGACAGTGTGGACCTTCAGCGAAAAACCCTTGTTTGAAGCAATCTACACTGAGGCTTCTAGGCCAAAACCTTACAAAAGCAATAGCTCTCCTACCTCTTCTCTTTTTACTCTGCTCTCTTCCTCTCTTCTTCCTCTCTCTATCTCTCTGGCACTCTTTCTCTTCCTCTCTCTCTCTCTCTCTCTCTCTCCCCACCCCTCTTTTCATCTCTCCCCATGCTCATAAAATAAACCCCTCAATATCATAAAAAAATAAAGCAATAAAAGGACCCACAAAATGATTTGATTACTAATCATTTAACATTGTAACAGACCTATGATTACAATACTCAAAAGCTAAGAAGTACTTAAGTTTTATTAAGGGTTTTACTTTTCTTAAAATATAAAATTTCAATAATCAAATTTCAAAGTAAGCTTCATAGAGAAGTTCTAAAATCATAAATAGTTGTTTTATATTAGTTATATGTACTTTAAAGTAGAACAACATCTCAAAAATGTTTTAATCTATTTCATGATTTAATATCTAAAATCCTAACACTTAAGTCTAAAAAAGTAAAGCACAGAAAGTAACTAAAGGAACCAAACTAGCTCCTTGACTACCAGGAAGGCTGCAGGTGATAAGCCAGGTTTTCTAACTTCACCAGCAATCTTTCTAACAGTCCAGCACAACACCATCTGAGTGCCCAAGCACACCCCACAAAGGCCTGATGACCAGGATTCAACCCCTGGGACCCAGGCAAAAGCTAATGAGAAACTGCACATCTGCGATGCGAGAACTCTCACAGGCCAGCTAGCCTGGAGAAAATAGCCCAGAAGCAGAAACAAGAGTCACCACTTCAGCAAGGAGGACAGTGAGAAATGACTCCCCAACACACACACACACACATACACAGAGAGAGAGAGAGAGAGAGAGAGAGAGAGAGAGAGAGAGAGAGAGATACACAGACCCATACACACAAACACAGAGAGATAAACACACCCACACAAACACACACACACAGACCCATATACACAAACACACACACACACACACATACACTAGCATCAAACATTTCTAAGAACAAATGAGTTACTAAAGGTCACAAAAAGGCAGCAAAGTATTTGTATCTTTAGCAGTTTGCTCTTGAAAGGGCCATGAGCCCTCAGTGTAACCCTCACCAGCTAAACACCCTTGTCGAGGCTTTCGAGAAAAAGATGGTACTTGGTGGGGAAGGTGAGAAACACTTCTGCAGACAAAGAGGCAGGCGGCACCCTAGGAGAAAGAAGCAGCGTGGCAAGTGCAAGCATAATGTCCTCAGGATACAGAGGATTCTGTACCTAGAGGGAAAGCAGGAAAGAAGAACACAGCAGGAGCAACCCTGGACACTGCGGTTAGGACTGACGTGCAGCTTTGTACCCAAAGACTCGCTCTTCAGTGTCTGAACAGAGAATGACAACACTATAACCTACAGTTTAGGAAAAGAATATTATTATTAGAATGAAAAAAGAGATTGAAGATGTGTGAGCACAGAGGGCATGGGACGGCTGTAAGAGACTCCTGTGTGCAGGACAGGAGGCACACAGGACACTGTACCTCACAGGAAGCCAGGATACTGGTCAGGGCCTGACCAGAGTAGCAGCAGGGGGAGGTGGGGGGGGGGGGGGAGAGGGACCAGATTGAAGACGGTTGAAAGAAAATCAATGAATTTAGTAATAGTTCAGAAGTGTAAGCAGGCTAAAGGAGGAAGCACTGAAATCTAAACTTTTAGAAACTAGCAAAAATTTGGTGATATTTCATCTTCAGAGAAGTATGCATGCTATTTCATACTATAACTGATACGGCTGTTTTACGATCTACTTCCGTATAAGTAGAAACTTATAGAGTTTGGCACCACCGTGAAGCTGAGGCAAACGGTAAGTCCAAGATCAACCCTGAAATAACGTCATGGTAACATGAGGTGCATCTTCAAAAACAAAAGAGAAAGAAAATAAGGGGAGAGAGACAGAATTTGCTTGGAGTTTTGAAAATCAACCAATTTTTTTTTTTGTAAGTAAGGCTAAACTTACTTTCTCCATCACCATCTTTATCAAATTCTTCTATCATAGCCCGAAGTTCTTCATCACTCATATTTTCACCCAGTTCTCTGGCAACACGCCGCAAATTCCTCAAGCTTATTTTACCTGAATCATCATCATCAAATAGTTTAAATGCTTTCAGTATCTCTTCATGTGGATCTCTTTGCAATATCCAGTCTGTCACTAGAGTTAAAAGAAACTTCTTAAATCAAGCCTGAAGCGTCAGAGGACATTCATTGTAAAAACCAAACAACTATTCAAGGAGAGTAAGAGCTGTGAACCTGCAAACATTTAGTCTAATAAGTAAATGTCAAGGTACATCACTGAAACTCAGAAATAAAACTTGAATTCCAAATCCAGATTTTAAATGTTAATCTTTTAGTATCTATAAATATAAATGTAAGCAAAACTACATTGTATGAAGGCCAAAAGAGAGACACTATAATATATAGTGTTTTATATATATAGGTATATGTTATATATAACATTAACACACACACACACACACACACACACACACACACACACACACACAATTTATTTAAAGCCCACTGCTGTTAAGAACAAAAGTAGTGATAAAAGCTGGCTCAGCAGTAGGACCACCTGTCCTTGCAGAGGACCTGAGTTCAATTCCCAGCAAGCACATGGCAGTCACAACAGTCTGTAGCTCCAGTTCCGGGAACCCGATGCCCTCTGCTGGCCTAGGCACTTCACACTCATGTGGTGCAAAGATACATGTGAGCAAAACACTCAAGCGAGTCAATATGACACACAAAATAATTACACGTGTGAGAACAATTTTTTAAGTGTAACTGGCTCCATCTCTCTCAGACCACTAAGTTGAAGTAAACAATTAGGCTGGCCAGGTAAAAGCTGTTAGCTAGCATAATACCCAAATTCTTCCTCAAACTTAACCCAACGTAGCCTGAGGAATGAATAAAAGTCGTTGCCATCACCAGTATAAACATAGCACAAGATAGTTACGCAAATGCTATCAGCACTCCTCATGAGTAAAAAACCAGACTTTTCAGCACTGAAGACGGGTTAAGACAAGGAAACCTAGCCACAGTAAACATAACCAAAAGCTCTGGAAGGGGATCTAAATCAGGCCTTTTTTTTTTTCTTTTTAAAGCAAAATAATAATTCTCAAACTAGTTAAATAGAAATGAGTCACTGAAGACTACAATAATAGTAAATCTTTTTTGTTGTTGTTGTTGTCGGTTTTTTTTTTTCCAAGACAAGGTTTCTCTGTGTAGCCTTGGCTGTCCTAGACTCGCTTTACAGACCAGGCTGGCCTCGACTCACAGAGATCCACCTGCCTCTGCCTCCTCAAGTGCGGGGAATACAGGCGCGCGCCACCGAGACCAGCTAGTGAATCTTAATATATTAAAAATAAAGCCACATATTAATAGACTATTTATATATTTTAATAGCATAGGCCTTTAATCGAGTCATAATAAAAATTGATGCCTGTGTATACATTTTTATGTTGCTTGACAGAATTCTTGAAATCTATAAGTGAGCATTAATGAAGTAACTGCACATGCTGTTCTGCTACTAGAAGAAAAGGCATTATTATTTGCATTCTATCGTTAAAAGTAACTTGCTCCTACTGTGATCTATAGATTCATCTGAAACTTTCAAATGCCTGTAGATAGAAAGTGCTGGATGTTTAATGAGCCCAAAGTGAAAAAAATACAATTTAAGTCCTCTACAAGTTGTTGCCTACTGCAATTTCATCTGCATTTGGCTGAATAAGCACCTAGTCAAGCTAATGGTGCATCAACTACACATATATCCAAAATTATCTTTTAGCCATTAATTTTATCCAGAAAACAGGCTTCCAAGAAACTAATTGAAGTCTATTACTATAAGTATGCAAATCAAAGCTCATAAATATTCAGTAAAAGGAATTGGCATACCTACAGCCATAACACCAAAATAAAATAACACACTTAACTCTATGGCACACACTCAATTTATTTTGAATTCAGTCCCAACAAGAAAGCAGGACAGGGAAAAAAGTGTTATGAAATCTTCTTCATCGATTAAGTAACATACATGACAGGTAAACCAGAAAGGCAGACTGCTGAAAATACTAATGCACTAAGACACAACAGATGGGACGCCAAGATGTGCAAACACTTCTCCACTGGCACTCTGTGTTAGTATTTCAGATAATTTGTCTATATAATTGCCTATCAATACTCTCCCACAGAATGCAGCTTTCTTAGGACATGTAATTGCCCATAACTCTGAGAGGCTAAAGCATTACCCAACAGGAAGTAATTTAGGGTGAATCTCCTCCACACATTCACATTGCATTTCTGTTCTACAAGTACAATTTCATGGTAAGACATCTTTTTTTTTTTTCTTGATGGAATCAAGCCAGGAATGGTGACTTGTATAATCCAGCAGGAAGATGTACAGCAATTAACACACACACAGTTGAGATAGCACCTGGGTCACAGAACTCCACGTTTCTGTCCATACAACTACTTTTTGTTGTTTTGATTTAAAACCATTTACAACGGTACATGGTTTAACTATACTGTCAGAAATGTCCCTCCACCAAAATATTAGACCTTATAAAAACCATGTAAGGAAATAGCAATTCTGAAACCACATTAAAAATAAATCAAAAATCAGAAAGATGTTAGAGTTCTATCCAAACATACAATACTTATCTCAAACTCAAAAGTGTTGGACTTTCAAGTCTTTCTACACCACCATACCCGCTTTGCTGCCTCCTTGACAGAAAGATAATTCCATCATTTACTCACTTTGAAATAGTAGTATCACTTTCTATCCCATAAATGTCATTTAATTATACAGCTAATGGACACTACAGTTCTGAAGATACTACTTTGTTCTGAAGATACTACCTTGTTTTATTCTTAAATAGAACCCTATTTCTTTTCATCCTAACAATCCTAAAGTCTAGAACTTCCTGTCTCCACAATCTCTTCAGCACATCTTCAATCTTCTCATCAGCTACTGCTGTAAAGCACAATCATCCTTAAATTGTGGTGACTAAAGTCCAATCTTACTTCAGTGTGTAAGACCATCAGTCTGACCCAGTTCTGCCTTCCCAGTACTCTACCATCCTCTAGCAGAGGGGACTACACGAGATTAAGCTTCTCGAACATTCTGAACCTCTAGTGCCACTCTGCACTGTCACATTCCATGCCTGGACTGCATCTCCTCTGCTCCTACAGTCTCTTTGGGAATCTTAGATTCCTAAAGATTTAAATTAAAAATTCCCTTTGCAAAGTGTTCATTTCTCTGGATGAAGACTTGACAGACAACTCCTATAAAAGGCCTGATAGAAAGCATTTTGGAGGACCTAGGCTCACAGTCTAAACTACTTAATTGTGGTAGCAGAGAAACAGCACAAACAAATGGGAGAGAGCACAGAGAACGCAGTCAAATTCAGTTCCAGGGCTACAGTTGGGCAACTTTGCCCCAGATAATAATGTCTCTTTATCACACAGAACCAAAATTTGTTGTTACCTACATTTAAATCCTAAGGTCCTCAAGGTAATTTCTAGGTAATTGTAACTAACTCCCAATCTTCCCACCAAGTGCAAAACTGTCACTGCTGAATAATGAGAATGAGAACAATATAATACTGCATTTTAGATAGGACTCAAAATGTACATAGTCCAAGCCAGGAACAGATGAAGGAAAGACACCACACTTGTATTGCTCTTATGCTACAGGCAGAAGTTCCTGAAACACCTGGTACCATTAGCCTTGGGAGAACAATGCTAACCACCCTTGCACGGGGTACACTTTAAGGCTTTTTTCTCATAACGGGGAAAACCCAGCATGTGCCAGGATCATCTGGAACTATGTGTGGAACAGTGTCCTTGGGCAACAACAAATGGTCCATAAAGCTGAGGTCTGGGTAGTACAGAACTCTGTTCTAAAATACTAAAAACTGTAATTCTTAAAATTGTATTTATAGAAAAACATTTACAAAGACTACGAGTAATAATATTTAATGTAGCCTTCAATGATGAAAAACAGAAAATAAGACAATGAAAATCTAGAATAGAATATGTTTTAATGTCCCAATAAATTTCCAACTTCTAGATTCTGAAACAGAAGAAAGCACTATTATTCTCCCCACCTCCCAACCCTTTTCGCTGTGTGTTTTTCTTTCAGAGAGAGGGTCACATTAGCCCTGCATGGCCAGGGACCCCCTATGCTGAGCAAGCTGACCTCAAACTCAGAGAATGGCTTCCCTCTTCCTCCCAAATGGTGCTGGGATAACTCTTAAGCAGAGTAGCAGCCTTAGTAGCCCTTCCAACATACTGCAGCCTTTAGCATTCCACATGTCAACCAAGCACCTAACCTCACAGAGGCCTGAGTCACTACACTATCCCCAGTTTATAGACGCAAGGGAGGCACAGACAAGAAAGCTAACCTTTCACAGACATTTAGAGTCAGAAGGCAGGAAATCTGGTTCCAGGGTAGCCTGTGCTAAAGCACTACACTGCGGTGCTTTTTATGTGCCCATGACTGCACCACTTCCACATGTCCTGACATCTCGCTTCTATAAATGATCCATGCTAAAGCCTGACTACAATCAACCTTGGGAGACCACTAACGCTGTGAGGAGAGAGGTGGCTCTTGCTCTCTTCTCAAGGCAACTATTCTACAAATGAGAAAGGAGAAAATAAATATGCTTCTAAAATGGGCAGTCTGCCTCACTAAACAATCTGGTGTCTAGGCTGAGGGTCTGCTGTGTCAGGAGAATGGTTTTTTCCTCTTAGATCTGTCATTTTACTTCTGTGCTTTTGGTACAAGTGTTAACAAAGGGGAGGAAGGGGCTAGGGAGGGAGAGAGGGAGAGGGAGAGAGAAATGACACAAATCTATTTGCTTTCCATTACCATTTCTTTTTCTTTCCCATATTATTTCTCCTTTAATATTTAAATAAGGGGTTTGTGCATATGTATAACTGCACTAATTTTCAATTTTTTTAATATATGAAAATAACTATATGACATGCTTAGCTTATGACCCCTAAAATGGTATCATTGGTTTTGAAAGGTAACTTAACAAAAAATGAACCTGAATATTCATTAAAGTATGTGTAATACTGTAGACAATATATTTAGGTAATCCTAGCCAATTCCTAGCCTTCCCAAATCTATGAACAAGTTTTATCTGTATATATCATGAGTAACCTGTAAAAATCCACTCTGCAGGATACAACCAGAGTAGGCTCCCGCCATCTTCAGGCAGTGTTCCTAAAATAAATGAGTTCTCATGCCGCCGCCTGCGAAGGCCTCCCTCACAACAGCCTGTCCGAGTCCTCACGGTGCAACAAGGGGCCGTCACTCTCACTGAACCTCACAACCTGCCCACTTAACAAGACGGGCTTCCTCTCCCACCGAGACACTAGTGCTGCTTCATTCTTTTCCCACTGTACCAACAAAATCCACACAGCACAGCGGTCTTCAGAAATAGTCTTAAACACCAGGATACTAAATCTTCTGTTTTACTAACAGGAAATATTTCTGGTCACCCTTTAGTGACATAATATTAACAAACCATAAGAAGTTAGACAATAATTCCTCGCTTAAATCAACAAAAGTCAAAACTAATTCTCACAGTGCAGCTGAAAATATTTTTTCTTTGAAATGAAACAAAAACCTCCTAATTTCCCAGCAACTACTAGTAACAAAGACTCCTAAGTACACACCGACTTCATTAAAGTCTTCAAAGGTGATCTTGCCGGTGGCTTCTCTGTCATAGTCTTTAAGAATCTTCAGTACATCAGCCTTTTTCACATCAAAACCTAAAGCTCTCATTGCCACCTTTTGGATTAAAAGGGAAAAACAAATTATAAAGCACTCATTACAAAAGAAGTAATCATTGATTTCTAAGAAAATTTATATCTTAGAAGATGACAATACATTACTAAAGCATAATTATTTTGCATTTTTTTTCTCTAGCTTAAGAAAATTATACCATATTGGGTCTTTCATTTTGAAATTAAATAGAAAATTTTTCATGGACATTTTGCTATTTTATATGACCAACTAAAAAACTTTACACAACATACATAAGACAATGCACTAAATACACCGAGGGATTAAAGACATGCCATAAATATTAAAAGGCTACCGAAGAGGATAAAAGCAGTAAAAAGCATAAAAAGTTCAAGCCTATGCAGTAGACATAGGGGAACTTTATAATCTAATCACTCCAGAGACTGAGACAGAAGACTGTCATAGGGTTAAGACTAGGATGGGAAACATGTAAAGATCCTTTCTCAACAAACAGCCATCCCATCAGAGAATACAAAACTAGCTACCAGGCAATTAGTGTCACATGACTGAGTTTAAACAGAGAGCTGCTGCTAATAACAGGAAAGGAGAGATGTGCTGCTGGTTAGTGAAGTCTTCTAGAGTCAAGTCATCCTTTAAGGAGCAGATGAGGAGTTGGTGCAAAGGATGTGGGGTAAAAACAGATGCCGAAACAAAGCCTAGGACGGAGGGACAATAAACATCGCTGTTGTTGACCTTCTCAAAATGATAAGTATTTGGGTAGAATTAATTAAAAAGTGGGAAAAAACAGCATTCAAAAGAAAATGAAAACAGAGGAACCTTTACTTAGTGTGCAGGGAGCAGCCAGTAAAGGTTTATGAGATATGAACATGGTCAAAGAATTTAAGAAAGATGCTAATTTAATGGTAACATAAAAGGAAAACAAGAAGTGAGAAAGTTTCAGCGATGGAGTAAAGTCCCAAACCATGATGGTCAATGACAACAAATGGCTAAGACACTGTACAAGAAGAGCACATGCTATGTGGGGGAGGATAGCAGCAGCAACAGAACAGTGGGATCAGGTAAGAGCCAAAAGATGACCTCAAGATTGAAGCCAAAGGCTCAGGCCTATTATTACTTTTACATATTCTATCCTCTCACTACATAGTTCTTACCCCTACTTGAAATGTAAAAATATCCCCTACAATGCTGCCAAATTTAAAACTGCTAAATAAACATTTAAGGCCACGTAAAGATATCAAAATGTTATCTTCCTTACTAGGCTGAACAGAAGAAATGTAAGACCTTTATCAATTTCCTCTTCTATCTTTACTAGTAATTTTACGGCTTAAATTTGTCATTTTCCTTCAGCGTGTGTCAGCATTAGGCATCTGGCAATTTATATCCTTTGTAACAGTGAAAAGTCGACTAGAGTGTCTTAGTATTATGGAAAAGCTTGAAGGACAACATTCTCAAGCTCAAAACTGCTGAAGCTGGATTGAGAGATGGCTCAGTGGGTAAGAGTGCTTGCTCTGCCATCATGAGGACCAGAGTCCAAATCCCCACCACTCACACAGAAAGACAGGTATGCCAGCAGGTGCCTGTAACCCCAGCACTGGGGGCTACAGACAGGTGAAATCATTTCCTAGCTTCCAGTCCAGGGATTTACTCTGTCCCAAGGCAGTAAGGTGGAGAGTGACAGAAGACACACCAGGCCCTATCCTGCCCTCCACATGCTGCACAATGTGGTGTGCATGCCTGCACAGGCGCATGCTATGCCATCCTCCAAAAGAAACCAAAAATGGGAATATGCTAAGAACTGTTTCTTTAACTGAATGAATTAACAAGTCACACTTTTCATCAGGATGTACTTTTTACATTTAAACACAATTTTTCTAAAAGTCATATTAGAGTTTTTATTCAGTTTTATTGTAGCACCTGTGGGTGGGTACTGCAAACAAGCTTTTAAAAATAGACGTTGAAGCAACAGTCAAAAATCCAACTCACTTAAATAAAACTGAGCCTTGAAGAACAGTTACCTTTAATTCATGATAATCTATGGCTTGGTCTTTGTCGGTATCAAAGAGCTCAAAAGCATCTTTAATTTCTTGCTTCTGTTCTTCAGAGAGCTCTCTTCGTTTTTTCCTCTTTGTTTTGTCTACTACAAGCTCACCTCTAGGACACAGAAAAATGTCTTTAGTCCACTTCAACCCAACTCACTTAGGGCAAAGAATGGTTTTCTAGATTTCAACCATGAAGAGTAGTCTGCTGATAGAGCAGTTATTCCTGAGTCAAACTCCTGTAGTCCAAGTGGACTTTTATAACAGAAACGCTAACCGAAATCAAAAGTACCATACTTATTCATGTCACCTACCCAGAGCATAAAAAGAAACAAAATCCATATGAAGTATAATTCATAAATGACAACCAGGATATATTTGGTTTACTCTGGACAGCTTATAATTAAATTCTCACAATTACTACAAAAGTCATCCATAACACTTTGAAAAGTTACTCTGGCACTGTAAGTTCAAAATGTTTTTAGATTTATATATTTCTAACGTGCTTTGTGTTATCATTCCACGGACGCTAACCAGCCAAAATATAACTAGGCATCAACATACAAATACTAGACGCCCAAAATAATAGCATCTAATATTAGTGCTTAAGTCTACACGATGTTTTAAAGTGTTGTAACTCTCACTTAACATGTAAACGATAGATAGGTTAAACGTCTTCACTTGAAAAGTCTGGAGAAGCTTGAAGAAAAAAAATCTAAAAAGGACATTTGGAGCTGAAAATGTCTGCCTTAGAAGCTGCCAGCGTAAAAGCAGTCCAAATGTTTAAAAGAGGATACAACACGTGTATCGGCACGTTTTTAAGTGATGGAGCTCTAAAACCTCAAAGTGTAAGACCCACAGCACGCCTTATTGACATCTGAGAGGGGTCTCGCTCAGGAACACCTGCCTAGAGCAAAAGGGCATGGGGGGGGAGCCTGGGCAGGTGATGATGGTGGCCGGGGGTCACCTTCCCCAAGTGACCCGACCTGACCCCATCCTCCGCACGCACCCACGCCAGGCCGCCAGCATCACGCGTAATCCTGAAGGCGGACGGGGGATGGGGGGATGGGGGCGGGAGGGGGCGCCTCTAAATTAGATGGACAGGGCGAGCAGCCAACGTGGGGGGGGGGTGTCCGGAAGTGAATGGAGGAATGCCGGAAACGAGGTCCACCGGAGCCGGAGAAAGAACGGACGGCCTCCGACCCGGGAGAAAGGCTGGGACTCAGGAAAGAGGCGGCCAGGCCGGGGTCCCGAAACCTCGCGAGACTTCCCTCGGGGTGCGGCGGCCTCCAGGAGGCGGGAACCGCCGAGATTTGATGCTCGGCTCTCCGCACCGGCTCCGGCCTGGCTTCCCTTCCACGCCCGCCCTGGCCCTCTAGGGAATGGAGACGCGGCCTCCTCGTTACCGACCTCAGAGCTAAACTCATTTTCTCTTCCGACAGAGATGTTCCGCTCAAGGACTTTACCGCCAGCACCGCTCAACAGCCGCCAACCTCCACGGCCCCCCGGGGGACCACCCACCGAACAATTTCCTGGACGCGATTGGCTGACGATTGCCAACAGTCGGCCCAATTGAGGCGGAAGCATCGCTGGTCCTCTGCTGTCATTGGTCACCGTTCGTGTCAATCAAGTACACACTGGCACTCCTGTCATAGAGTCTCCGTGCTGGGGTTCAGGCAGTCAAGGCGGGGAATCCACGCGTGACATGGTGTGCACGGGCACGTGTGCACAGCACGGACGGAAGAACGGGAAAAAGGACAGCAAGAGCGACCGGCTCCAAAAGATGGAGCAGCCATTGGGGAACCAGGGCCGCGAAAATATCTACAATTTTGGTTGGCCCGTGTATCAGAGAAAATTAAATCTAAAGGCGTCGTTCTCCCTTCTTAATTCTTCAATAACTACCAAGCTAAGCGTTTTGCTGTTAACGGCTTTTCCAAGGGATTTTAAGGAAGACTGGATTAGGCTTGTCATGTTGTTGGTTTGTTAGGTTATCTACCGTGAAACCATCTAAACCATCCTTTTCTTCTTTTGTGTGATTTGAAATGTATTTGTTTGCTTCCTGTCCGCCTGGTTCTGTAAACTTTATGTGGTGTTATCTCCACTCCCCGCCAAGCCTCTTGAAGCTCACTTGGATCATTAAGCAGCTAAGCTGACTGTCTTCCAGGCTGAGATTCTGCCTTCCTTTTAACCAAATATTTATACTAAATAGAATACCTGGTACTTAGGTGCTCCATAAATATCCGTTGCATAAAATGAGGTCTTATTGTGGAAAACTTGGAAACGGCCGAGCTAACGTGCAGTTCTCATATATAAACACAATTATCTAGCAGTAGGAGTTTTAAAAGGACAATACTGTATATGAAGCTTGTATAGGAAGGAAGGGCACACCGTAATCGGCTGTATTATGTTAAACAGATATGAATATGGACAAGTCAAGAGGATAAAGCTAAGAAATTGATGACTACATGATAGCACCCCCAAACCAAAATAGAAAATTTTTAAAAACTAACTGGGTATCATGGCACACACTTTGAATCCCAGCACCCAAGACTCAGAGATGCAGGCAGATCTCCGAGTTCAGGCCCAGCCTGATTTACATTGCAAATTTCAGGCCAGCCAGGACTAACTAAATAGTAAGACCCTGTCTCAAAAACAAAAACGAATAACTTTTATTAATCATCAAGTTTAAAAGGGAAAGTAGATTGAATTACATAAAGATAATACTATTGAAAAAAACACCTAATTTTTAAGATTGTAAAACCAAGCCTAAGAAGAAATTATTAAATAAAGGTAAAAAAATAGGTCAATTATATGAAGATGATGGAAACAAATGGCAAGATAAACTAAATTAGGAATAACTTATTGAAAAATAATATAATGAGACAGTTTTAAAGGAACTTGATGTAAATTGGTAAAATATTCTCATTTAATATTAATCTTATTTTAACACAAATTTCACAGACTTCTAGAAAATGAAATAAGAAAGGGACTATTACTATTAAAAGTTAGTTCTTTAAAAGGGAGGTTTAAATAGGCCAACAAGACAGTGCATTAGTTAAAAGTACTTCTCATACAGGCTTGATGACTTCAGTTGGATCCGCAACCCCACTGGAAACCCATTGTGGAAGGAAAGAACACCCAAAAGTTGTCTTCTGACTACCACACGTGTACCACACCTGTGGCCCACATGCACACATGAATGTGTACATACATACAATACTAATGATTATAAACTTGATGCTTCTGATACATACAATCAAAATGAAATTAAGGAAAACAAAGGTAACGTAAAGTTGGAAAACAAAACTTGGTCAATATAGACAAAACTAAAAAAAAAAAGTATCCATGTCTACAACTAAAAATTATTCAACCCACTTGGATTTTTGTGCAAGATCTTTGAGATTCTTAAGCTAATCCCTGTGTTCTAGATTCAGGTGTGGTAATCATGGAATGTTTATTTTGTGGCCAAGGTAGCTAGCGAAAGCCTTCAGCACCCTAAAACCTTTTACAGTCATGCAAATTCAATAGTGCTTAGAAACATCGTGCTTCTTCAGCTGTTTCTCCCATCTTTTCTGGGAAGCTACCAAGACTTACAACGTGCCTACTCTGCTGTTCGTCTCTTATACTAAGGGAAGGGAACTCAGTCCTACAAAGGCAAGGAACTGATCTGGGTTGACAATCTCAAAAAGCCATCTTCAGAAGCCTCCAGAAAGGAGTATAGTGTGCACATGCCTACATAGGGATTGCAAGCCCCTAAGCAAATAACTAACTTATACCATACTATACCAGCTATCTAATCTATAGAAATGAGGCCTCATCAGTGATGTTGTTTTAAACCACCAGGCTTGTGGAAATCTGTCAGCAATATTAAATGAAAACTCTTTACATGTCAACAAAGAGAAAGGGGAGGTACAAAAGCATAAAAAGCTATTGGCCAAAAAAATAAAAATTAAAAAGTTTAAAATTTAAAAATTTTAGAAGGATCCAGAGGGTCCTAGAGACCTACAAGTAGAACATTATGTTAGGCAGATTTGGGCCCAGGCGTCCCGCTCAAACTAAGGCACCAGCCAAGGACAATACAGGCCGTAAACTTTAAACCCCTACCCAGATCTAGCCAATGGACAGAACATTCTTCATAGTTGAGTGGAGAGTGGGATATGACTTTCACACATACTCTGGTGCTTCATATTTGACCACATCCCCTGGATGGGGAGACCTGGTGGCACTCAGAGGAAGGATAGCAGGCTACCAAGAAGAGACTTGATACCCTATGAGCATATACAGGGGGAGGAGGTCCCCCTTGTTCACAGTCATAGGGGAGGGGAGTAAGGGGAAAATGGGAGGGAGGGAGGGAGGAATGGGAGGATACAAGGGATTGGATAACCATTGAGATGTAACAAGAATTAATTAATAACATTTTTTTTTAAAGCTGTTGGCCTAAAATAGCTTGATGGGAACTGGGAGGAAAACTCTCAAGAAGAAAAGTTAAATGGATTCCAAGCACTAGGAATGGAGAAAAAGAAAGCAAATGTATTCAGTAATGAGCTGAAAACAATGTTTCTATGTTATACAGAGAATCAAAGACAATTAGCAAGTCGTTGGGAGATAATAAGAATGCCATTTCTTTAAAATGACAAAAATAAAATAACACTGCAGCAGGTGATAGTAAATGTAATGGCAGACAACTTCCATTTCCTTTTCAGAACCCAGAATCTTCTTCCTCCAGATCCCAAGCGTCCTGGCTACTGAAAACTCACAACTCATTACACTTGGGCAATTGTTCTCCACAAACTAGATGCCTTGAGCAGTGATCTATGGGCAGCCTGAAGGCAAGATGCACCCAAAGACTTCTCAACATGAAGAAGGGGAAGGCTTTTTTTTTTTTCCTTCTTGTTTTCTCACACAAGGAAACACTGAGAGACTTCTCCAACTTTGTGGATCACTATGCCATGCTCTGGGGCTTCTGTCTCAGTCACGTCAGAGTTCACCCTCTCCCTCTACCCAATCTTCTCTGCGAGTCCCTTATGGAACTTGTTTCTAAGAATCCTTCTATCCCAACCCAGTTTGCATACATCTTTATTATAGCGCCTTTCCTAGTCAATCAATACAAACTACAGAAATCTGATAGAATTTTTATAAATACAAGAAATACATTGTCCAAGTAAAGCAAGATAGTTCTAGCGTAATGATTTAGATATAAAAGGGAAGTAGATAACTTATTGTGATGCTTAATTTTGATTGCCAGTTTGATGGGGTTTAAAGTCACCATGGAAACAAACCTATATCTGTGAGGGCATTTCTAGAGTAGGTTGGTAGAGCAAGCAGAAAGGTGAAGGGCACCGGTCCTTGAGCTCACATCATGCCTTAGTGATAAAGAAAAACAAGTGTTGCGCAGGATTACTCCTCTTTCTCTGCCTCCTTGCTGCAGATGCAGTGTAAGTACTTGCCTCTCGCATCCCTTTCTTGCCATGGTAGCCTGCAGCCTCAAACTGTGAGCCACAATCAGCCACCTCTTCCTGTCTTAGCCAGTGTTCTATTGCAGTGTTCTAAAGCCATCTATGTTGCCATGACCTATAAACTCCTATAAAAGCCACCACATGTACTTCCCTAAGATACATTCCTCTGACATTTTGTTCCAATGGCAACAAAAGTAACTCAAATGCTTTTTAAAGGAGATAAATTATAGGGCTAGAGGGATGACTCCGTGGTTGAGTATTTTCTGCTCAAAACTACTATCAGATGCCATTCTGGGATTAAGTATCTAAACAGTTTAAATGTTTAGAGTCCAGTAGGGTCTTTAAAAAGTTGATCATGTAGAAGTAGAAAATAAAGTAGAACAGTGTTGCCAGAGGCTGTGAGGGACTGTGGGTGGAACTAATGGAGAGGGGCGGGGTCAGTATGTACAATGTCACAATTACAGAAGAGGGATGCTTTAATTTATTCTTTCCAAGGTGGCTATAATTAGTAATAATGTATTCCACGTTCCAAAGTAGATAGAAAGGGGAGGTTTCATTTGTGATACAGAAAGAAATGATAAGTTTTGAAAGATGGATATGCTAAATATCCTGAATTGGTCAATATTCTACATATATAAACCAAAATATCAAATTGTACCCCTTTCATTTGTGTACAATAATCATGTCGATTAAAAATATAAAATAACAGTATGAAATAAAAACATTAGCGCCTGTTGGTAGGGATATGGGACTGAAGGAGAATTAAAGGATATAGATGAAGAATGCAAAAGTGGCCCCGCTCCCTGAGATGCTGGCTTTGTGGTCACAGGTGCTATGGAGGAGGAAGGCAAGAGCACAGTGTTTGAACAGGCTCAACAGTGGACCCAAGCCACCATCCATTTACTGGATTCCCAGCCTTAAGGCTCCTACCATCCTGAAGGGACACAGCTTTTATTGTCCCTTTCGCAGAGGCTTGGTCTTCTGTCTTCCACATGCTCAATTCTTTGTCAATGCCAGAGAACAAACAGAATAAATCCCTAGACAAGCACCAGCACCCTGTCATAAGACTGCAGCTGTGAATAGAAAATGTCACCATGAAAAACAATGGCGATTCTTAAAAAATAAATAAACCTACATGATATACCCCCAGGCATATGCCCAAACAAAATGAAAGCAAAAACTCAAGCAGGAAACTGTACATCCACACTCATAGTGGTATTGTTCACATAGTCAAAATGTGGAAACAAATTAATATATATGGACAGATGAATGAAAGAATAAAATATACTATATATGTATAATCAAGTATCATTCAGCCTTAAGAAATAAAAATCCATGTGTGTCTAGAACATGGTTGATTTGCATTAAGTGAAATAATCCAGGCACCAAAAAAAATACACTTCATATTATTCTGCTTGTAAGAAATACCTGGAATAAGTTGTCTGTAAAGACTGCAGGGAGAAGGAAATGGGGTGGTGGCTGCTGTTTTACAGGTGCAGAGCGTCAGGTTGGGATTAATGACAGATGAAGCACCTCTATTTATTTATTTATTTTTATAAAGGCACTGTGCGCAAACAACCAGGCAAATCAAAAAAGTAAAGTATACTTTAGGGCAGCCGCCTTTGCCTCTCATCAAATCAGAGTAGGAAAAAAAAAGGGATCGACTTAGATTTTAAAAGACTTAGAAACTCAAGAAAAGCCTTATCCTGGCTTAGACAAGAGTTTTGACAAAGCAGCTGTAAAAGGCATTATGGAGATAATTGAGGAAATTTGTATATGAATGGGGAATTCAATTATACAAAGAAATTATTAATTCTGTCAGGCATTCTAATAATATTTTTGTCCACTTATGAAAATGCTCTTTTTAGAGACACAAACTAAGGTTTTTCAAGGTAAAATGTTCAAAATGTCTATGATTTACTTTAAAATAGTATGCAAAAAAAAAAAAGAGTTGAAGAATTAAAAGGTACAACAATATAAGAAAACAAAATGGGAGAAGAAACAGAGATAAGTAAAGGTGTCTGGCAAGGTGGCATCTGAGCTGAGAGGTTAAATGGTTGCTACCATGTCACAGTCATTCCTTCCAGGGGGCAAAAAAGAGACCAGAAACTACCTGTGAATGGGTAATAGATAGCAAACAGAAGGCTGGGTAGCCTTCAGACAGCAAGGTAGTTCTAAACCACACGAGAAAGGAAAGCAGGCAGGAAAATTGTTTTATAGAACTGCAGTGAGTAAAACGGTTATAAGAAAGTCTCAGCTCAGTAGGTACCCCCAAAGAAAAGTTACTGCTTAGAGGTGACACATACGGGACTGGTTAAGCTTTGACATCCCAGATGGCCATACCCAGAGACTCTTCTAACTGCCAGTCCAGCATTGAGTGTGGGGTGTTTGTGACCCTATAGATGCTAACAGGCATTGCCTCTACTCTTCACAGTGGGTTCTCTCAAAGAAAGATCTGAACAATGTCTTCACTGTGCTCCCAATAACCTCTGGGAGGAGGCTATATCAAATGGCGAAGCCTACGCCCTAAGATAGAAAGAGCATTAATGTGTTAGAGGAAAAGGGAGAACAGCGCAAAGCACACGGACATTGCAAAATGATACACTGTTAACTGTGCACACAGTTAATCCCAGCACTCCGGAGACAGAGGGAGGTGGACTGCTGTGAGTTCGAGGCCAGTCTGGTCTACAAAGTGAGTCCAGGACAGCCAAGGCTACACAGAGAAACTGTTCTTGGAAAAAAGGAAGAAAGAGAGAGAGAGAGAGAGAGAGAGAGAGAGAGAGAGAGAGAGAGAGAAAGACAAAACAAGCAAAACGGTACAAGAACTCAAACTTGTAAGTACAGCTCTGTTCATCTGGATCCTACTGGACCATGATGCCAGAGGGAATTTTATTCTAAGTGCAATGAAAAGACATTAACAGACTTCGAGCTGTTGCTATGCTTTAATGTAGATTTTAGACCTAAATTTCCTTAAACGGCCATCTGTATCTCTAGCATTCATTTCCCCGGGTCTCATTTTCTCCCAACCCAAGGCAAATCAAGCCTTTCTTTCTCAGAGAAAGTTTTGCTAGGTTATCAGCTACCTTGATAGTTGCTAAATTCAATTGCAGTTCATCATTTTGTGTCACAACTGATGGTTAACCCCTTGTTCCTTGAAACTGCTCTCCCAGCTGTTTCCCATAGCTTTCCCTGATTTCTGTTACTGTTCATTCCCCCAACAGTCCCCCAAATGTTGAAGTATATCTCATATGCTAATGACTAAATTTTTTAAAAATGTATTCATTTGTAACACTCTAGTTAGAACATTCTTGAAACTTAGATTTCAATCTGTGGGTCATATATTTGTACCTCAACAGAACATAATATACCGAAACAAAACCTATTGCCTTCTATGTTTCCTTTAATGTATTCTCTCTTCTTTTTCCCTCTGTCATGAGTAACAGCAACACCAGTCACCCAGTTCACGTAACCCCTTAGAATGAGGTTAACTCCTCATAATTGTCAAAATACAATTTTCAAAATTTAAAGATATGCCAGTCATACAAATATAGAATGAATGTTTCCAAGATCTGTTTAACTCTTTATGAGGAGACCAGAAAACTGGAGTAGGTGACTCACAGAAAAGGTACGGTCACACCCTGTTACATGAGATCAGGAATAGGATTAAGCTTTAATATCCTACATCTTAACACTATGTAGTTGAAGTGAATGAATATTTAGAGCTACATTTTTTTTTTCTACTAGACAAAAATTGTTTGCAGCTCCATAGGGCAAAAGTCTATAAGCTGCCATTAAAGTAGCTGCTGGAAGGAGGAGGGGCTCAGGGGGAGGGGAGGGGGCGCACGTTGGTCTGGTACAATGCATTCGAATGTTAATTATCTTGCTCCCTGATGTCTGCTTGCTGTCTTTTATGAGGATGACGTTTGTAACCTTGCCTAAGAAATTATTCCTTATTGCCTGAATAAAAGGCAAAAGGGAAGAGCAGAAACGAGGGCGGAGCTAAGGTTCGAGGGCTTTAGGGACAGAAGGCTCACGGGTAGGAGGAGACAGGTACCAGAGGAGAACGAAAGAGCAGAGTCACAGTGGGATAGGAAAAGAACCACGTGGGCCGGAAGGAGGAACTCTGAAGTTCCGCGTGGAGAGAAGTGGCCCAGATGAACAGCCTAAGCAAGGATTAAGGGAATTATGGACGCGAAGTGGCCCAGATAGAAGTGATTAAAGCAAATGGCATGGGTTGGGGGCTGGGAGATAAGAGATAGCTTAGGTGGACATTATCTGCCCAGCCCCAGGTAAAATAAGGCGCTCATTGTCAAATACAACAGGTGTCTGTGTCTTTTATTGATTATGATAACAGGTTCGATAATACCACTGTAATAATTATAGGATTTAATAATAAACTGTATTAGCTTGTTTTTATTTTCTACAACAAGCAGCCTTAACTCTAACGCACAGTAAATAACAAACTGAACCAAGGTGTGTTAACAAATCAAGCAACGACATAGTTCCTATAGAATTAAATGCTAATCGGGTACATATGTTAAGCAGGGCTTCATCCTTTGACCTTACGTTCAAGTTTCAAATCGGTTTTCTTCACTCTCTCACTTGCTTCTGTAATGAGAACGATTTTATGGAAACATCTTGTACATTCAAAGAGACTAGAACTTTTTTTTTTTTTAACCTCACAGGCAAAGTAAGAAAGTAGGGAAAGAGGGATCCAGTGAGTCCGATTCGGGGACTTCCTGAAGCAACCGGGTTGTTTACTCCTTCTGTGGGATGGAATGTTTCACCTCCCTTTAGAAAATGGTTCTCAACCTGTGCATAGCGACCCCTTTGAGAATCAATGGACCTTTTCTTTCTTTCTTTTTTTTTTTTTTTTTTTTTTTTGGTTTTTTTGAGACAGGGTTTCTCTGTGTAGCCTTGGCTGTCCTGGACTCACTTTGTAGTCCAGGCTGGCCTCGAACTCACAGCGATCCGCCTGCCTCTGCCTCCCGAGTGCTGGGATTAAAGGCGTGCGCCATCACGCCCAGCTTCAATGGACCTTTTCATAGGCATTACATGTCCGATATCCTGCATATCAGACACTTGCGTTTCTACTTATAACAGTAGCAAAATTACAGTTATGAAATAGCAGCGCAAATAGTTTTATGGTTGCGGGTCACCACAACATGGGGAACTGTATTAAAGGGTTGCAGCAGTAGGAAGGTTGAGAAGACCCACTGCTTTAGAACATTCTAGTCTTAAGGAACTTCTCCCGAAGAGGAAATGAATGGACTGGGATGAGCCTACTGCTCCACAGCTTGCGGTGTGATCAGCAGCTTCCAGCACCTGCTCCTGTTCTTTCCTTACTATGCCGGGCTGTACCTCGAACTTTCAACTGCAACAAACTGTTTGTTCATGAAGTTGCTTTTGTTAGAATATTTGTATCAAGAGAAGAAAAGCCTGCAACACTGCCAACCTTCTCCTCCTCCTGCCTCTCCGTCATCCTCCAGTACATGAGTTTGTATGTTCCATTCTGTCGGGAGCCGTTCGGAGCAGTGCCGCACCTAGAAGATGGCGCCT